>CM060950.1:461064838-461147338 GCA_030765055.1 Mantis religiosa | reverse complement strand
CTGGTGTTATCGTAGTACGCCATTGATTCTGGTAGCATTTTAGGATGTTGTTTATTTATAGTAACTGTGTTATGCATTGAACTCAAAAGAAGCACATTTTTGCTCTTTTTCCCCTGATAGCATGTCAAAGTTATGTCACCTGACTTATAAAGTACAGTTGTGTGCAAAGGTGCTGTAGCAGATTTTGCTGATTGGAGGATTTCCCTTCTACATTTCTTTACTGTGCCCACACTCTTCAAACTTTCTGCAAGGTATTTGGTTGTGGAAAAATTGTCACATGTAATATTTCTTCCTGCAAAAACAAAGGATGGTATAAGACGCATTACAACATGCTCTGCAAGAGGAACACCTAACGGGCGCTGATCGTCTTTGCCCAGGTAAAGAAAACCATTCACCAGGTACTCTGAATTTGCATCAACTACAAGCCAAATCTTTATTCCAAATTTGTCCGGTTTATTGCTCATATATTGAAAGAAAGAGCATCTAGCCTTGCAAGCAAACAATTGCTCATGTACAGTGATATTTTCACTTGGAGTGTAACACTGCAAGGAATTGGCAATAAAAGGATTCCAGGCAGGAGGAACAGCTGCAAAACGATCTGTACTTAGTCTTTGAAAACGTGTGTCCTTGTCATCAAATCACATAAACCACAAAATTTCAGCGAATTTGTTTCTGCTCATTGTATTCCTGAAAAATGGTGGTCCCCAGGTATTCCAACATAACAACTTCAACGGCAAGTTTTTGCTCCAACACCTCATAAATACATGCACCACTTGGGCAATAAAGCTTTCTTACTCATCGTCAAAGGGTCTGCAGAGTGCCATAAACCAATCAGGAAGGAAAACAACAACATGTGGACAGATCCGAAGGCTTGTTCACACTTCCGTACGCGTCAAAATGACGGATGGTGGTCCTTCTAGTACGAGTTGTTTGTACAAGTTTTTAGAAAGTTCCAAAATGCTTAATTCTTTTGGACGTGTTTGTCATAAGTATTTATTAAAAGTCGTAGAACATGGGAAGTGTAGAAGAAAGCAACCAAGAAATAAGTCTTCTGAAGCAGTGAATCCGCCAAAATGACGGTTGCTGTCCTTCACAATTTATTAAGTCACTATTCACATTAGCGTCGTTAATTTCACCATTCGCACTACCTTCGTTAATTTCCTCGTTCTCGTTATTAACAGTCCCACTATTTAGCCACGATCTAAAGAGAAACATCTTATTTAGGTTACTAGCAACACAGAACTGATGTGCAACTGGCATATTTGGCAACAGTACAATCCTGCCCAAGAAAACCACAAAACGCTTAGTGCTATTGTACTCAGTATTGGCTTTGTACCGGCGGGTGTACAGTGGAATGGGGAAGTAAAGGGTAATTTCTTGGAAATAAGTTTGATAATAAATTGGGCAAACTGTAACTGCAATAGTCATATCGTCGGCCGTTTTCTGTTAGAACATATCGAAGGGGTTAACTCGTATTCGTTGGGTTTTAATCATCAGATCACGCACACATTCGCACTCTCATTCAGCGCCGTATTCCTAACAAAAAGGTGGGGGGGGGGGGGACTCATCTAAAAATTTTCCAGATGCTGGAGAACCAATCAGAATGCTGCGCTTGTAGATTCGCCTTCCTGCTTTGCGGTCCTCAGCATGCCTATGACTTCTTATCCATTCTTTTATGTAATTCTCTGGGTTCCACATATGTACAGGAGGTCCATTAATAGTAAAACATCAGAGATGAGAGAAGACATAGGTACAGAAAGAGTTGACACAACTGAGTTTGCTGTGTAGTGTTTTGCCCATGTCCTGTCCATTTTCAATTTGTAAACTCAGAAGCTTAGGAAAATCTGAATACAGTTTGTTATATTTCGCTACATGAACTAAAGGCAATTACCCTAGCAGAAAAACTGCAAGTTAACACAAATAGACACAAGTGGTATCACACAGCGGATAATATAAGCAATCTAAAAACCCAAACAAGCTCCAGAACATACATCAATAACTCAAAACACAAGAACATAATAGCAACAAATATAACAACAATAGAGGAAACGAGCCCAACAGAATATATTGATATACATTATAAGAATGGCCTGTTATATACAATACATAAGCAAAACAATTCACCAGATGAAATGAGAGCAATAGCCACAGAAAATGAAAGATATCCAGAAAGATAATGGCTCCGAACATATACAGATGGATTCTTTATTAACAAACAAGATGCTGGTGCAGGAGTATACAGTATCTAACACTAGACGAAATTTCAAACCATTATGACAGAGAACAAACAGCCATAAAAGCAGCACTGCAGAACGTCCTATACAGACTGTACATAAAGTAAAACATAGTTATCTTAACAGATTCAAAATCGGCCATAGATGGGATTGTAAATAATAAAAACAAAACAACAAGAAACATCACAGAAATAAGAAGCTTAATTAAAGCTGTTGAATCAAGAAACCATGTCACCCTGCAATGGATTCCACTCCATGTTGGATTTTTGGGCAATGAACATGCTGACCAACTAGCAAAAAAGATGCAATTCAAAATATAAAACCTGTAAGAAATATTGAAATTAATAAAAAATTAAACAACATTAAGCTACATTTTAAAAGGCAGCAGAGACTTGATGAAGAAGATAAACTAAAAGACAAGGATTATAAGAACATTGGAGACAAAACTTACATACAAAAATTAGCAAGAAAAACTGCAGTGGCCCTATTTAGAATGGAAACTGGCCATGACTGTCTTGCAGAACACCTTTATAAAATACACTGCATACCTACACCCAAATGTACTATCTGTCATGAACAAACATCATTTGGACAAATGTAATGGTCTCAAAAGTGAGAACCTACAGGCTTTATATTGGGAAGTCAGGGGAAAAATGATGCAAATCAACTAATCCCCAGTGCCATTAGTAAACAACAACATATTTCGTTACAAAACAAAGTTTTGCAGAACATTTTCTTGTCTTTCTTTCTCTTGTATGCAAGCTGCTAAATGAGCTTCAGAATTATTATGTTTGTGGATATTTTCTTGGGCACCTTTAGTTCCTCCACTTGGGCCCACCAAAACTCCACTCAATTCCTTAGAAGTATAAACTCCCTGTGATTTGTTTCCTTTTAAATCTTGCACGTTTTTACAAACTGAGCACCCGAATTTGCCTATCTTGGACACTAACCACTCATACTTTGTCTTGAATTCACTCCACGTACTGTCACTCCAACATACAGGATAATCGGGCGAGTTCCCGGACTCCAAATGACTAGAAATTATTTCACTGGTTTGTATTTGATTGTTAGTTTTACTGATTGGAGAACATTCAGAGACAAAGGAAACCGCGGATTTAGGTTTAGTAAAATAATCGTCTATAGTACGTTTCATAATTAAAAAAGAAACTATAGCACTAATACTATTCTATATTTAAACAATAGTTTATAGTACTTTATAGAATCTTGTGACATTCCAGATTGAAACAACACTGAAGTACTCTGAGGATCTGTTAACACTAAACTGACAAATGAATTCAAGGGTTTCTGAAATCTCACATATTGGTCGTAGACACTTTTAAACGATGCCAGAGGAGTAGACGCAAATTGCAGCGACTTCCACACGTAGCACGCTTTTCCCGCCTCGTGTATATTGTTCTTTATAATTGCGATGTTTGTCAAGTCTCAACCACAAGTTTGAATGAACTGGACTGAACTCTCACTGAACCGGTCACTCAAACCCAAACCTATGTGGCTCTAAGTTTAAAACCATGTAATTTGTTACTGTAAATCAGGCATTATTTTAAATGTTTTAATTAAGAATGGTAATGAATTAAAACAAATATAAATAATATTATTAGTAAGGGGACTGCGTCGCCCTCTGAAAAATAGTGAGAGGATGGCGTACATCAGCGTTCCCCCTCCACTACGGTCCTGGAAAGCACTGTATTATCAAACGTAGAGGAAATGCCTCTAAAATACAATAGATGGTGAAAATATTTTGTAGTACCTACTCACATCTGTGTTGAACCACGTTTTATTTGTAGCATAATAACAAAATTAGACATTAGATTCATTCAGTTATCCTAATCTGAATCCCACACCTCACTTCCTGATTCTTCCCCATTAGATATCTGTTCTTTGCTATATTTATCACTCAGAGTATGAAAATACGATTGTTTTCTTAGAAAGAACTAAAGCAAGTCCTTGTCTTTCGTAGTTTTCAGAGGAATTTCTTTATCGTAAGCTTTCTTCAGTATGGTTTCAGCAAACTGTGTTACCTTTGATTAGGTATGCCTCTGTCATTAAACCACTAGAGTTCTTGCTAGCAGTAACAATGTTTGATCTATAATCAATAATCTCATCTGTAGTCACTTTCCACTTGTCTTGCTTTTTGGCCACTGGCATAGGTTACGTCACCTTGCTGAAAGTCGATCATAGACAGTTGAACACCACATACTTTAGTGTTTTGGATGAGTCCTTTATTATGCTTAAGCTCACGATGTCTGTCTGAGTTGCAGAAGTCCCTGGACTTGTGTAGCAATGAAACTCACTAACTCAGTAGCAAGTGGAAATGTCTGAAACTTGAGATGTCTTTAATGTCATACGATAGAGCTTAGTGAGACGATCACAATGGTATATATAACTCTTATGCCCGATTTCACCAACAGGTCCAATAGAATGTATTTCCCGGGCTTGTGGGCCGTGGTCCAGAAGATGAAAATTCTCCTCACGTTTCGCTCATATCTCCGTTAGTACTAGTAGTACTCCAACAAGTACCCAGCTAGAATCCTCTGAAGATGCTCGTCGGAGATATGAGCGAAACGTCAGCAGAATTCTCATCTTCTGGACCACGGCCCACAAACCCGGGAAATACATTCTATTGGATTAACGCAGGTCGTGAAAGCCTAAGCATGTACCTCACCTACAGATGCTAAGACTTAACACGAGTTTAGCAATAGTTAAAACAAAAATTGCATTTCACCAAAAACTGTTAGCTTAACACTTGTGTTAAATCTCTTGTTAAACTAACAAGCCAAATTATTGTTGTTAAGTTCTTAAAAATTGTAAATAGTCAAGATGGCAGGCGTGAACGCAACTGTTGATGTCAATTTGCTATATTTAAGACCGTCTAAATGGCATTCGTAATAGAGTACAGCCTATGAGGAGAATTATTTTGAGGAGCTATCAGAAGAAAATGTTCTACAGAGGTATAGACTGTCGAAACATGTTGCTATGAAGGTTACTGTGGAAGTACAAGAGAGAGAGGTTAGAACAAGCATCGAAAGGAATATGCCGATCTCGTCTTTGCTTCAAGTATTAATAACTTTGCGATTTTATAATTCACTGAATTAGCTGGATAATACACTATCCACCTCCCGTCTTGAAACGTTCAAGTCACTCGTCACTTGTCCTTCGCTCCTCGTTTTAAATTTACTTAATACTGAGTTAGAAGAAGCATCGAAAGGAATATGCCAATCTCACCTTTGCTTCAATTATTAATAACTTTGAGATTTTATAATTCACTGAATTATGTGGATAATACACTGTCCACCTCCCGTCTTGAAACGTTCAAGTCACTCGTCACTTGTCCTTCGCTCCTCGTTTTAAATTTACTTAATACTGAGTTAGAAGAAGCATCGAAAGGAATATGCCAATCTCACCTTTGCTTCAATTATTAATAACTTTGAGATTTTATAATTCACTGAATTATGTGGATAATACACTGTCCACCTCCCGTCTTGAAACGTTCAAGTCACTCGTCACTTGTCCTTCGCTCCTCGTTTTAAATTTACTTAATACTGAGCTAGAAGAAGCATCGAAAGGAATATGCCAATCTCACCTTTGCTTCAATTATTAATAACTTTGAGATTTTATTATTCATTGAATTATGTGTATAACACACTGTCCACCTCCCGTCTTGAAACGTTCAAGTCACTCGTCACTTGTCCTTCGCTCCTCGTTTTAAATTTACTTAATACTGAGTTAGAAGAAGCATCGAAAGGAATATGCCGATCTCGCCTTTGCTTCAAGTATTAATAACTTTGGGATTTTATAATTCACTGAATTACGTGGATAATACGTTGTCCACCTCCCGTCTTGAAACGTTCAAGTCACTCGTCACTTGTCCTTCTTCGCTCTTCGTTTTAAATTTACTTAATACTGAGTTAGAACAAGAAACGAAAGGAATTTGCTTATCTCGCCTTTGCCTCTAGTATTAATAGCTTTACGATTTTATAATTCACTGAATTATGTGGATAATACTCTGTCCACCTCCCGTCTTGAAACGTTCAAGTCACTTGTCCCTTATCCTTCTTCGCACCTCGTTTTATATTTACGTAATACTGACAAGTTGTTTGGTGCTTCTAGTAGTGACACATGCATTTGAATTAAATTCGTTTCCAGTTATTTTCCCCATGACATCTTTCTCTTTTACATTCACCACATCCGTCCTCTTATTTTCCACAATATCCTTACACTCCGTCACCAATTCAATTAACAATTCCTTCTCCATCGATGAGAAATTTGTCTCACTGCTTTTTTTTTCAATTTAGTTTTCCCGCCATTTTTTCAGCTGTGTGCAGACGGAAATGAAAACAAAAGCGCACCTCAGTACATTCAGAGAATAATACGACTCATCCATAGCCTTCTATAGCTGTAATACTTACAAGTCTCTTGACATTAACACGTGTTTGTTAAGATTTTCAGAAAACAGGTTGGTAAAATGGAAGAAATTTAACATCTTTGTTAGCGCTATAACAAATGTTACGTTGCATTTGTTAACGTCGATTTTAACATCTGTTGGTGAAATCGGGCAATTAGTTCCAAAAGTGGACTTGTGCACCTATGAAAGTCATATCTTCAATTTAGGGCTTGGACAGGGGTGCGAACTTAATCCATCAATTATAGACGCTATTACGGATGAGATAGGAGAATTTAAGAAGGTTATAGGTATTATCATTAACAATAAAAAAATATTAGGGCTACTGTTTGCAGATGACCTAGCTGCAGGTTCTATTTTAGTTGTGGGGCTAAGTAAAGCTATTGAAACATCTGATAAATTCCGTAATGGGGGATGAAAAGAAACAAACAGAAATCGAAATACATTGTCTTTAAGAAAGAATGCAAAATAAGTAAGTACAACAGATAGTATTGGGAAGGAATCGAGTTGGAAGTAATTGAGGAAAATCGACTACTCAGGGCGTAAGACTCAATAGCACACAAGACTGGGCTCAACATAAGAAAAAAGTATTACCAAAGAGGAAACAGTCAATACAGGAAATGATAGTATGTGTAAGCGAAATTCCGCAAATGTCAATTACGTGGGTAAAAAGGATGTAGAGCACGTGGTGGAAGCAGAAAGGAAGACTGAGAAAATGTAGATGCAAAGGAATCTTCACCAAATGGAGTAGCAGAACCAGAACTAGGGAAAGAAACTAAAAGTAAAATAGTAGAAAGAGCGATCAAATATTGCTTTAGTATATATATATATATTTATCCAGATTTATTGAACACTATTTTACACAGTGGTATATTAGGGTTAGAGTTGATACATAAAAATATACAATTTTAACAAACATATTTTAAATACTAGAAGGAAGAAATGATGCATATTAATTTAAACTATTTCAGACGTTTAAACACTGAGTTTATAAACATCATGAAGTACTTATACTGTTGTGGCTTCATTAGCAAAGATGTGAGCGGAACAGAAAATTCAGTTCCTAGAGAGTCTAGCTTCAATATTAATTCTTGTCTTTCTCTCCAGAAAATGGGACAACAGAAAAGGAGATGAACCACAGTTTGAAATTCTTCACCACACATGCACTCGGGGTTGGATGTTAAGTGAAAGCGTGATAAGTATTCACCAAATTTACCATGTCCACTTAAAAATTGTGTCAAAACAAAATTTGGTACAAGGGTTTCACATTTTCCTCTGTCATATACACTAGGGAAAATAATGCTTTTTTAAACTTCCATTTGGAGTTGTTAGCCATTGTTGGTTCCATTCTTCAAGAATATGTTGATGTATTATTCTCCTTACAGTAGAAATAGGACATAAAGAGTATGTCACAGGAAGATTGGATTCTGCAGCAATCAGTTCTCTCGTTACCTAAAATTCCACTCTGTCTTTTAAGCCATCCCATGCAAATATGTCCTGGATGGTTTTGAAGCAAGGTTCTGATTTCATGTGCCAATGAATTTAAATTGTATTTACCATTAATAACGAGTAGAGCTGATTGTGAATCGCTAAGAATACGGGCACTGTTCCCATTAACAGTACACAATTTTATAGCTTCTTTAATTGCTAAGAGCTCCGACTGGAATACAGAACATTCAGGTGACAATTTAAACATGGAGTGAGTTAGTTCCGTTTGGTTTTCGTAAACAACAAAAGCACATTCTACTGCAGATATATTATCTTCAAATTGGTAACGCGAACTGTCTGTATATGTGTAATAATCATGAAAATTACATATTTCCTTTAAACAGGTTACAAAACTTGATGGGTGTCCTGCTGTGGTAGCATGCTCCGGGATTTGTAGTTTTAAGTGAGACAGATAAGACGCACATTCACGTTCATGTCTTAAATTTGTAATAGTTGCTGTTGATAAACCAGTGAGAGCCAAAGGGTTCGATGTTAGCTACAATCTGAGCTGCTTCAGATAATAAATATATTACAGAAAAGTTATATACTAAAACAATATATGGTTATCCGAGGGTGGTCTGAAAAGTTTCCGACCTAATAAAGATACAAAATATTTTTTTTAGATTTTTTATTTTTTTTTTTTTTATTTTTCAACATAGTCTCCTTGTAGCTCTACACACTTCTCCCAGCGATGCTCCCATCTCTGTAACCCGTCCAAATAGTACTCGACGTTTTCTCTACAAAATAATTGTTCACGAAGGTAATTGGCTCTTCGTTTGACGAAAATCTCTGTCCGAGCGTAATTTTCAAATGAGGGAACAAAAAGAAGTCGGTTGGGGCTAGATATGGTGAGAAAGACGGATCGTCAAGCACTTCAAACCGTAATGCATGGATTTTCGCCATTGCAACCGCTGAGTTGTGAGACGGTGCGTTGTCCTGAGTTTCTTTTTCTACAAATGTGGCCGTTTTTCTGCAAGTTCTGCCTTCAGCTTGTCAAGTAATGATGCGTAGTATGCTCCTGTAATATTTTTCCTTTTTGAAGATAATCAATTGAAATAACTCCATGACTATCCCAAAAAAGAGTAGCCAATACTTTTCCAACCGAAAAAAAACAGTTTATGCTTTTTTTTTTTTGGAAGCGGTTCTCTCTTTGCAGTCCACTGTGTGGACTGTATTTTTGTTTCGGCCGTATAATGGTGTACCCAAATTTTCTCTAGAGTAATTAATCGGCGGCAAAACGCGGATTTACTGCGACTAAACTACGCCGACAGAGCGTTGGAAATGTTCATTCAAACACGTTTTTGGTCTAACGTGAGCAAACGCGGCACCCAACGCGCGGACAGCTTTCTCATGTCTAAATGTTGATTTAATATGTAACAAACACGTTCTTTTGACATGTTCATAGCCTCTGCTATATCTGTCACTTTAACTCGGCGGTCGTCTAGCACCATTTGGTGAACTTTGGCGATGTTTTCTTCTGTGATTGCAGTTTTTGGACGTCCCGAACGTTCATCGTCTCCCAAACTCTTACGACCATATTTAAATTCAGCTGCCCAAAATTTCACTGTGGTAAATGATAGTGCAGAGTCCCCATACACACAATCTAACTCACCTTTGATTTATGTAGGCGTATTGCCTTTCAAAAACAAACAGTTAATGACAGCTCGATACTCCATTTTGTACATTTTCATAAAAACACTCACATCAACTCACTCAAACGACTGTTAACTGACGTCCAAAATGGCTGAAACCTTGGTGAGTAAATGTCAACAGATGAACAATGAAATTCACTAACTTTTATTTACGAGTGCTGCCATCTTCATGTTGAGGTCGGAAACTTTTCAGACCACCCTCGTACTTGAGAATAACTCCTGCACAATTTGATATCGTATTAAACATGTGTGTGGACATCTGTACTGTACCGCAGTGATTTCTTTCGTTTGTTTACGTGCAGCGGGGCGAACGAGACGACCTTGAAGACTTCTATTTGTATGTCACGTCATTTGTAATGCTGCAAGGAGTATACAAAGTTACTGTTTACTGCAAACAAGACTTTCCATTCTACGAACCCGCAAAGTCACAGTAATGAAACCTTACTATATGTAGTAGAGAAAGTCTTGATAGTGTGACACATTAATTTGTTTTGTGTCAGATATATTTAATAAATAATTACTAAAATTTGTAAGTCTATAAACAAAGTATATGCTAACTATAGCGTTGTTGTAATCTACGTCCTCCAACGTTAAGTAATATCGGACGACGAACGAAATTGGTGAAATGATGTTCAAATGAGTCCGGCGTCCATCGAGCTTAGAGCTACTTGACATTCGTATTTAAGGATAAGGAAACCCACAGGAAAATACCTCATCCAGGTAACTCAACCTGACCAAGATTCGAACTCGGGACCTCTTAAACGTGAGGCAGACACGCTACCATCTACGCTACCGAGATGCTAACTATAGCTGAAGTTAAACTCCTATCAATATAATTGTTGATTCCAATCCAATACCAATGGTGTGTGTGCGTGTGTGTGTGTGTGTGTGTGTGTGTGTGTGTGTGTGTGTGTGTGTGTGTATGTAGCTTGATCGCGGATCCAAATTGTTTTTTTTTTTCCCCTAATACATTGGTGTTTGTACTTATTTGAATGAGAAGGAAATATTAACTTATCAAACGTTTTAAAAGTATTAGTGTAACCGAACAGTGCAGCACTGGCATAAAACTACACAAACATTAATTTGTAATAAGTGAATATTGTGCACTCTCGCGGATACAATTCTGGCACTACATGTAGTATATAAGGAACGGTTGCCGATCAACTTAGCGGGGAGGTCCGGTGCTACAGGGTCAACACTACGGTGTATGTGCACCTTTCAAAAGTTTCAATCGTGTGTGTAAATCTTGGCGCGAAATGCGACTCTAGGCCACGGAGTACAAAGTGGCACTAACCCATGTAGCGACTATGACTTCCCTTTTGATTTATTTTATAAATATTTGCTATTGATCTGTGTATCAATTATTCAATCATTATCGGTACGAAGTCAAAACAATACACACGTAAGTTTGTATATGTTATCTAAAGTACATGCTTTCTTTGTTGATATTAATATGGCACTATGACCACCTCTGTAGCGTAAGGGTAGCATGTCAGTCATATGTTCAAGAGGAGCCAAGTTCGAATCTGCAGTTTTCTGTACAAGGTTTTCATGGGATTTTTCCTCTGTCCTGAACGATGAATGTCGGGTAACTTTAAGCTCTAAGTACCGTAGACTCATTTGAACATCTTTTCACCTATCTAATTCATATGATATAACGTTTGGGGTGTACAAGATACTCATGAATATTTTTCATTTGTGGCATGAGACTGTCTCTCTGCTTCCAGTGCTTGGATCGGACTCCACAAATAAAACATGGCATTTTAGGATAGGCTTCTTGCTGATCTAGTTGCACGCCAATAACTATTAAATCTCTACATACCTGCTACTTAAGCTCTGCATATTTGACTTTTTCTACAAGTAATTTTAGGTTCTGATGTATGTCCTTGAGGTAAACTGAATGGGCTACTGGAACTGATGCATATTTATACACTACACATTTCAGATTAATTTTAGTGTTGTGTCCGTTACACTGATGGCATTGTTGTAAAACATATTACTTTGAACGAAGAAATTATTACTGTCTCTTAGTTCGATACAATATTTATGCCCAGTACTACAACAAAACATTTTAGCTATAACTACCAATTGTAAAAAATGGCACGTGGTAGAAAATAAAACCGATTTCGGTTTTGGAATCAGCGCATCAGACTTAGCAAACCAGACATATTTCGGTGGAATCCCCAGAATCATGCATATCAGTATAGTTAAGAGACAAATATTTTAAGAGCTGGTCACTATGTTATGGATTTGCATGACCAGGGCATAAGAAACGAATGACTTTCTACTTCAGAAAAGAATAAATATTTCAGCATTCAAAGCAATATCAAGGAATATTTAAACAATGGTTGTTCAGAAAATACAAAACAGGAAAAAGGTATAAATGAATCCTTGTTCCACACTGGTCGTGTGTAGGCTAGAGATCCGTGGTTCAAATCCCAGCTATGGCATTGAATTATTCAGTCAGACTCTGATTTTACACACAAAAAGTTATTTGACATACATTTTCTGATTTAATGGGATATATACATTTTGTGTAGCACTATATTGTCCATCACTTGCCGTTTATCAGTTTTGCAATGAACAGAACCCAACACATGCCTATCTACATTGCATTTTAATGGAAATATCTAGAAATATAAATTTTCGAATATTTTCCATGTTTGGGGTACGTGAGTTTTCTGGAAATCTCTGCGTTACATCCTTAGAGGATGCTGAGCTTATAATATTCAGTTTGGTACGTAATCCACTTTTCATATTTCACTTATGTTGTTCACATTGAGAGAGATGTCTCAGGAGTTTCGTCTGTGATATGCACTCGGGACGTCCGGGTTTGATTTCCGTGGCCGACCTACCACAACAATGGGTTTTTTTTCGGAGGCCTTCCTGGGTCGCCAGGTGAATATTGGTTTAATTAAATCCCCCTCCATTTCATCTACATTATCATTTCATATCATCTCTCATCTGTTGGTTTGTTTCAGGATAGAAGCGTCGGCGGGATCACGGGGTTGCATTGCAGGATGATATTTTCTGAGTGAAGCGCTTCCCATCCGGTAAAACGGCCTCTGGTCTCCTACCTAGCTTTGTAGACTGTTTCGGGGCGCGGTAGAAGAGATGGCGATGGTGCAGGTCTCCCGGGAATATTCTCGTCTCTGGAAGCGGCCTCTGGTATCCTAGCAAACCTCGTGGACTCTTTCGTGTCGCGGTAGGAGGGATTTCGGTTGCGTAGGCCTGCCCGGAGTATTCCCATCTCTGGAAGCGGCCTCTGGTCTCCTAGCAGGCCTCGTGGACTGTTTCGGTCCATTTTAGGAGGAATGCCGGTTGTACAGATCTCCCGGGAGTATTCCCAACTCTGGAAGCGGCCTCTGCTCTCCTAGCAGGCCTCGTGGACTGTTTCGGTCCATTTTAGGAGGAATGCCGGTTGTACAGATCTCCCGGGAGTATTCCCAACTCTGGAAGCGGCCTCTGCTCTCCTAGCAGGCCTCGTGGACTGTTTCGGTCCATTTTAGGAGGAATGCCGGTTGTACAGATCTCCCGGGAGTATTCCCAGCTCTGGAAGCGGCCTCTGCTCTCCTAGCAAGCCTCGTGGACTGTTTCGGTCCATTTTAGGAGGAATGCTGGTTGTACAGATCTCCCGGGAGTATTCCCAACTCTGGAAGCGGCCTCTGGTCTCCTAACAGGCCTCTTGGTCTGTTTCGGTCCATTTTAGAAGGAATGCTGGTTGTGCAGGTCTGCCGGGAGTATTCCCATCTCTGGAAGCGGCCTCTGGTCTCCTAGCCGGTCTCGTGGAATGTTTCGGGCTACGGCAGGAGGGATGCCAGTTGTACAGGTCTCCCGGGAGTATTTCCGTTTCTGGAAGCGTCCTCTGGTCTCCTAGCTGACCTCGTGGATTGTTTCTGTCCGCGGTAGAAGGGATGCCAGTTGTACAGGTCTCCCGGGAGTTTTTCCGTCTCTGGAAGCGTCCTCTGACCTTCTGGCTGACCTCGTGGACTGTTTCTGTCCGCGGTAGAAGGGATGGCGGTTGTGCAAGTTCCCCGGGGGTATTTCCATCTCTGGAAGTGGCCTCTGCTTTCCTAGCCGGCCTCGTTGACTATTTCAGGCCACGGCAAGAGGGATGCAGGTTGTGCAGGCCTCCCGGGAGTATTCCTAGCTCTCGAAGCGGTCTCTAATCTGTGAGATGGCCTCGTGGACTGTTTCGGGCCACGGCAGAAGGGATGCAGGTTGTGCAGGCCACCCGTGAGTATTCCTAGCTCTCGAAGCGACCTCTTGCCTCCGAGGCGGCCTCGTGGACTGTTTCGGGCCACGGCAGAAGGGATGCAGGTTGTGCAGGACTCCCGGGAGTATTCCTAGCTCTCGAAGCGGCCTCTGGTCTGCGAGATGGCCTCGTGGACTCTTTCGGGCCACGGCAGAAGGCATGCTGGTGGTGCAGGCCACTCGTGGGTATTCCTAGCTCTCGAAGCGGCCTTGGGTCTCCGAGGCGGCCTCGTGGAGTGTTTCGGGCCACGGCAGAAGGGATGCTGGTTGTGCAGGCCACCTCTGAGTATTTCTAGCTCTCGAAGCGGCCTTGGTCTCCGAGGCGGCCTCGTGGACTGTTTCGGGCCACGGCAGAAGAGATGCTGGTTGTGCAGGCCACCTGTGAGTATTTCTAGCTCTCGAAGCGGCCTTGGTCTCCGAGGCGGCCTCGTGGACTGTTTCGGGCCACGGCAGAAGGGTTGCTGGTTGTGCAGGCCACCTGTGAGTATTCCTAGCTCTCGAAGTGGCCTTGGTCTCCGAGGCGGCCTCGTGGACTGTTTCGGGCCACGGCAGAAGGGATGCTGGTTGTGCAGGCCACCTGTGAGTATTTCTAGCTCTCGAAGCGGCCTTGGTCTCCGAGGCGGCCTCGTGGACTGTTTCGGGCCACGGCAGAAGGGATGCTGGTTGTGCAGGCCACCCGTGAGTATTCCTAGCTCTCGAAGCGGCCTTGGTCTCCGAGATGGCCTTGTGGACTGTTTCGGGCCACGGCAGAAGGGATGCCGGCTGTGCAGGCCACCCGTGAGTATTCCTAGCTCTCGAAGTGGCCTTGGTCTCCGAGATGGCCTTGTGGACTGTTTCGGGCCACGGCAGAAGGGATGCTGGTTGTGCAGGCCACCCGTGAGTATTTCTAGCTCTCGAAGTGGCCTTGGTCTCCGAGATGGCCTTGTGGAACGTTTCGGGCCACGGCAGAAGGGATGCCGGCTGTGCAGGCCACCCGTGAGTATTCCTAGCTCTCGAAGTGGCCTTGGTCTCCGAGATGGCCTTGTGGACTGTTTCGGGCCACGGCAGAAGGGATGCTGGTTGTGCAGGCCACCCGTGAGTATTCCTAGCTCTCGAAGTGGCCTTGGTCTCCGATATGGCCTTGTGGAATGTTTCGGGCCACGGCAGAAGGGATGCCGGCTGTGCAGGCCACCCGTGAGTATTCCTAGCTCTCGAAGTGGCCTTGGTCTCCGAGGCGGCCTTGTGGAATGTTTCGGGCCACGGCAGAAGGGATGCCGGCTGTGCAGGCCACCCGTGAGTATTCCTAGCTCTCGAAGTGGCCTTTGTCTCCGAGATGGCCTTGTGGACTGTTTCGGGCCACGGCAGAAGGGATGCTGGTTGTGCAGGCCACCCGTGAGTATTCCTAGCTCTCGAAGCGGCCTTGGTCTCCGAGATGGCCTTGTGGACTGTTTCGGGCCACGGCAGAAGGGATGCCGGCTGTGCAGGCCACCCGTGAGTATTCCTAGCTCTCGAAGTTGCCTTGGTCTCCGAGATGGCCTTGTGGACTGTTTCGGGCCACGGCAGGGGGGATGCAGGTTGTGCAGGCCTCCCGGGAGTATTCCTAGCTCTCGAAGCGGTCTCTAATCTGTGAGATGGCCTCGTGGACTGTTTCGGGCCACGGCAGAAGGGATGCAGGTTGTGCAGGCCACCCTTGAGTATTCCTAGCTCTCGAAGCGACCTCTTGCCTCCGAGGCGGCCTCGTGGACTGTTTCGGTCCATTTTAGGAGGAATGCCGGTTGTACAGATCTCCCGGGAGTATTCCCAACTCTGGAAGCGGCCTCTGCTCTCCTAGCAGGCCTCGTGGACTGTTTCGGTCCATTTTAGGAGGAATGCCGGTTGAACAGATCTCCCGGGAGTATTCCCAACTCTGGAAGCGGCCTCTGCTCTCCTAGCAGGCCTCGTGGACTGTTTCGGTCCATTTTAGGAGGAATGCTGGTTGTACAGATCTCCCGGGAGTATTCCCAACTCTGGAAGCGGCCTCTGGTCTCCTAACAGGCCTCTTGGTCTGTTTCGGTCCATTTTGGAAGGAATGCTGGTTGTGCAGGTCTGCCGGGAGTATTCCCATCTCTGGAAGCGGCCTCTGGTCTCCTAGCCGGTCTCGTGGAATGTTTCGGGCTACGTCAGGAGGGATGCCAGTTGTACAGGTCTCCCGGGAGTATTTCCGTTTCTGGAAGCGTCCTCTGGTCTCCTAGCTGACCTCGTGGATTGTTTCTGTCCGCGGTAGAAGGGATGCCAGTTGTACAGGTCTCCCGGGAGTTTTTCCGTCTCTGGAAGCGTCCTCTGACCTTCTGGCTGACCTCGTGGACTGTTTCTGTCCGCGGTAGAAGGGATGGCGGTTGTGCAAGTTCCCCGGGGGTATTTCCATCTCTGGAAGTGGCCTCTGCTTTCCTAGCCGGCCTCGTTGACTATTTCAGGCCACGGCAAGAGGGATGCAGGTTGTGCAGGCCTCCCGGGAGTATTCCTAGCTCTCGAAGCGGTCTCTAATCTGTGAGATGGCCTCGTGGACTGTTTCGGGCCACGGCAGAAGGGATGCAGGTTGTGCAGGCCACCCGTGAGTATTCCTAGCTCTCGAAGCGACCTCTTGCCTCCGAGGCGGCCTCGTGGACTGTTTCGGGCCACGGCAGAAGGGATGCAGGTTGTGCAGGACTCCCGGGAGTATTCCAAGCTCTCGAAGCCGCCTCTGGTCTGCGAGATGGCCTCGTGGACTCTTTCGGGCCACGGCAGAAGGCATGCTGGTGGTGCAGGCCACTCGTGGGTATTCCTAGCTCTCGAAGCGGCCTTGGCTCTCCGAGGCGGCCTCCTGGAGTGTTTCGGGCCACGGCAGAAGGGATGCTGGTTGTGCAGGCCACCTCTGAGTATTTCTAGCTCTCGAAGCGGCCTTGGTCTCCGAGGCGGCCTCGTGGACTGTTTCGGGCCACGGCAGAAGAGATGCTCGTTGTGCAGGCCACCTGTGAGTATTTCTAGCTCTCGAAGCGGCCTTGGTCTCCGAGGCGGCCTCGTGGACTGTTTCGGGCCACGGCAGAAGGGTTGCTGGTTGTGCAGGCCACCTGTGAGTATTCCTAGCTCTCGAAGTGGCCTTGGTCTCCGAGGCGGCCTCGTGGACTGTTTCGGGCCACGGCAGAAGGGATGCTGGTTGTGCAGGCCACCTGTGAGTATTTCTAGCTCTCGAAGCGGCCTTGGTCTCCGAGGCGGCCTCGTGGACTGTTTCGGGCCACGGCAGAAGGGATGCTGGTTGTGCAGGCCACCCGTGAGTATTCCTAGCTCTCGAAGCGGCCTTGGTCTCCGAGATGGCCTTGTGGACTGTTTCGGGCCACGGCAGAAGGGATGCCGGCTGTGCAGGCCACCCGTGAGTATTTCTAGCTCTCGAAGTGGCCTTGGTCTCCGAGATGGCCTTGTGGACTGTTTCGGGCCACGGCAGAAGGGATGCTGGTTGTGCAGGCCACCCGTGAGTATTTCTAGCTCTCGAAGTGGCCTTGGTCTCCGAGATGGCCTTGTGGAACGTTTCGGGCCACGGCAGAAGGGATGCCGGCTGTGCAGGCCACCCGTGAGTATTCCTAGCTCTCGAAGTGGCCTTGATCTCCGAGATGGCCTTGTGGACTGTTTCGGGCCACGGCAGAAGGGATGCTGGTTGTGCAGTCCACCCGTGAGTATTCCTAGCTCTCGAAGTGGCCTTGGTCTCCGATATGGCCTTGTGGAATGTTTCGGGCCACGGCAGAAGGGATGCCGGCTGTGCAGGCCACCCGTGAGTATTCCTAGCTCTCGAAGTGGCCTTGGTCTCCGAGGTGGCCTTGTGGAATGTTTCGGGCCACGGCAGAAGGGATGCCGGCTGTGCAGGCCACCCGTGAGTATTCCTAGCTCTCGAAGTGGCCTTTGTCTCCGAGATGGCCTTGTGGACTGTTTCGGGCCACGGCAGAAGGGATGCTGGTTGTGCAGGCCACCCGTGAGTATTCCTAGCTCTCGAAGCGGCCTTGGTCTCCGAGATGGCCTTGTGGACTGTTTCGGGCCACGGCAGAAGGGATGCCGGCTGTGCAAGGCCACCCGTGAGTATTCCTAGCTCTCGAAGTTGCCTTGGTCTCCGAGGCACCCTTGTGGACTGTTTCGGGCCACGGCAGGAGGGATGCAGGTTGTGCAGGCCTCCCGGGAGTATTCCTAGCTCTCGAAGCGGTCTCTAATCTGTGAGATGGCCTCGTGGACTGTTTCGGGCCACGGCAGAAGGGATGCAGGTTGTGCAGGCCACCCTTGAGTATTCCTAGCTCTCGAAGCGACCTCTTGCCTCCGAGGCGGCCTCGTGGACTGTTTCGGGCCACGGCAGAAGGGATGCAGGTTGTGCAGGACTCCCGGGAGTATTCCTAGCTCTCGAAGCGGCCTCTGGTCTGCGAGATGGCCTCGTGGACTCTTTCGGGCCACGGCAGAAGGGATGCTGGTGGTGCAGTCCACCCGTGAGTATTCCTAGCTCTCGAAGTGGCCTTGGTCTCCGATATGGCCTTGTGGAATGTTTCGGGCCACGGCAGAAGGGTTGCCGGCTGTGCAGGCCACCCGTGAGTATTCCTAGCTCTCGAAGTGGCCTTGGTCTCCGAGGCGGCCTTGTGGAATGTTTCGGGCCACGGCAGAAGGGATGCCGGCTGTGCAGGCCACCCGTGAGTATTCCTAGCTCTCGAAGTGGCCTTTGTCTCCGAGATGGCCTTGTGGACTGTTTCGGGCCACGGCAGGAGGGATGCAGGTTGTGCAGGCCTCCCGGGAGTATTCCTAGCTCTCGAAGCGGTCTCTATTCTGTGAGACGGCCTCGTGGACTGTTTCGGGCCACGGCAGAAGGGATGCAGGTTGTGCAGGACTCCCGGGAGTATTCCTAGCTCTCGAAGCGGCCTCTGGTCTGCGAGATGGCCTCGTGGACTCTTTCGGGCCACGGCAGAAGGGATGCTGGTGGTGCAGGCCACTCGTGGGTATTCCTAGCTCTCGAAGCGGCCTTGGTCTCCGAGGCGGCCTCGTGGACTGTTTCGGGCCACGGCAGAAGGGATGCTGGTTGTGCAGGCCACCTCTGAGTATTTCTAGCTCTCGAAGCGGCCTTGGTCTCCGAGGCGGCCTCGTGGACTGTTTCGGGCCACGGCAGAAGGGATGCTGGTTGTGCAGGCCACCTCTGAGTATTTCTAGCTCTCGAAGCGGCCTTGGTCTCCGAGGCGGCCTCGTGGACTGTTTCGGGCCACGGCAGAAGGGATGCTCGTTGTGCAGGCCACCTGTGAGTATTTCTAGCTCTCGAAGCGGCCTTGGTCTCCGAGGCGGCCTCGTGGACTGTTTCGGGCCACGGCAGAAGGGATGCTGGTTGTGCAGGCCACCCGTGAGTATTCCTAGCTCTCGAAGCGGCCTTGGTCTCCGAGATGGCCTTGTGGACTGTTTCGGGCCACGGCAGAAGGGATGCCGGCTGTGCGGGCCACCCGTGAGTATTCCCAGCTCTCGAAGTGGCCTTGGTCTCCGAGATGGCCTTGTGGACTGTTTCGGGCCACGGCAGAAGGGATGCTGGTTGTGCAGGCCACCCGTGAGTATTTCTAGCTCTCGAAGTGGCCTTGGTCTGCGAGATGGCCTTGTGGAACGTTTCGGGCCACGGCAGAAGGGATGCCGGCTGTGCAGGCCACCCGTGATTATTCCTAGCTCTCGAAGTGGCCTTGGTCTCCAAGATGGCCTTGTGGACTGTTTCGGGCCACGGCAGAAGGGATGCTGGTTGTGCAGTCCACCCGTGAGTATTCCTAGCTCTCGAAGTGGCCTTGGTCTCCGATATGGCCTTGCGGAATGTTTCGGGCCACGGCAGAAGGGATGCCGGCTGTGCAGGCCACCCGTGAGTATTCCTAGCTCTCGAAGTGGCCTTGGTCTCCGAGGCGGCCTTGTGGAATGTTTCGGGCCACGGCAGAAGGGATGCCGGCTGTGCAGGCCACCCGTGAGTATTCCTAGCTCTCGAAGTGGCCTTTGTCTCCGAGATGGCCTTGTGGACTCTTTCGGGCCACTGCAGAAGGGATGCTGGTTGTGCAGGCCACCCGTGAGTATTCCTAGCTCTCGAAGCGGCCTTGGTCTCCGAGATGGCCTTGTGGACTGTTTCGGGACACGGCAGAAGGGAGGCCGGCTGTGCAGGCCACCCGTGAGTATTCCTAGCTCTCGAAGTTGCCTTGGTCTCCGAGGCACCCTTGTGGACTGTTTCGGGCCACGGCAGGAGGGATGCAGGTTGTGCAGGCCTCCCGGGAGTATTCCTAGCTCTCGAAGCGGTCTCTAATCTGTGAGATGGCCTCGTGGACTGTTTCGGGCCACGGCAGAAGGGATGCAGGTTGTGCAGGCCATCCGTGAGTATTCCTAGCTCTCGAAGCGACCTCTTGCCTCCGAGGCGGCCTCGTGGACTGTTTCGGGCCACTGCAGAAGGGATGCAGGTTGTGCAGGACTCCCGGGAGTATTCCTAGCTCTCGAAGCGGCCTCTGGTCTGCGAGATGGCCTCCTGGACTCTTTCGGGCCACGGCAGAAGGGATGCTGGTGGTGCAGGCCACTCGTGGGTATTCCTAGCTCTCGAAGCGGCCTTGGTCTCCGAGGCGCCCTCGTGGACTGTTTCGGGCCACGGCAGAAGGGATGCTGGTTGTGCAGGCCACCTCTGAGTATTTCTAGCTCTCGAAGCGGCCTTGGTCTCCGAGGCGGCCTCGTGGACTGTTTCGGGCCACGGCAGAAGGGATACTGGTTGTGCAGGCCACCTGTGAGTATTTCTAGCTCTCGAAGCGGCCTTGGTCTCCGAGGCGGCCTCGTGGACTGTTTCGGGCCACGGCAGAAGGGTTGCTGGTTGTGCAGGCCACCTGTGAGTATTCCTAGCTCTCGAAGCGGCCTTGGTCTCCGAGGCGGCCTCGTGGACTGTTTCGGGCCACGGCAGAAGGGATGCTGGTTGTGCAGGCCACCTGTGAGTATTTCTAGCTCTCGAAGCGGCCTTGGTCTCCGAGGCGGCCTCGTGGACTGTTTCGGGCCACGGCAGAAGGGATGCTGGTTGTGCAGGCCACCCGTGAGTATTTCTAGCTCTCGAAGCGGCCTTGGTCTCCGAGATGGCCTTGTGGACTGTTTCGGGCCACGGCAGAAGGGATGCCGGCTGTGCAGGCCACCCGTGAGTATTCCTAGCTCTCGAAGTGGCCTTGGTCTCCGAGATGGCCTTGTGGACTGTTTCGGGCCACGGCAGAAGGGATGCCGGCTGTTCAGGCCACCCGTGAGTATTCCTAGCTCTCGAAGTGGCCTTGGTCTCCGAGGCGGCCTTGTGGAATGTTTCGGGCCACGGCAGAAGGGATGCCGGCTGTGCAGGCCACCCGTGAGTATTCCTAGCTCTCGAAGTGGCCTTGGTCTCCGAGATGGCCTCGTGGACTCTTTCGGGCCACGGCAGAAGGGATGCTGGTTGTGCAGGCCACCCGTGAGTTTTCCTAGCTCTCGAAGCGGCCTTGGTCTCCGAGATGGCCTTGTGGACTGTTTCGGGCCACGGCAGAAGGGATGCCGGCTGTGCAGGCCACCCGTGAGTATTCCTAGATCTCGAAGTTGCCTTGGTCTCCGAGGCACCCTTGTGGACTGTTTCGGGCCACGGCAGGAGGGATGCTGGTTGTCCTGTACCGCCGGAGTTTTCCAACTGGTAAAGTGTAGGCAGCCTGCCCTCTCCACTGTTGTGAGTCCCTGGTTTGTCCGCCCTCTGTCTCCTCTCGCGTTATCCTTCCTTCTGGTGATGCTCCACTGGAGGCATAGGTCTACGTACGGAATCACCTCTTAAAATCTTAACCTATGCTGTTCGCGAACACATACGAACACGGAACGTTTTCTAAAACTACTTTCTCTGAATTATAAAAGCTTGCATTTGCAGTGACATTTTGGTACCGAATTTTTGGGTGCAATACGGTACCTTCTCAGTAGAAAAAATTACAATTTGGTACTTAAATTCATCTTATTTCGAGAATGCGGCAAGAATATTTTGAGGGAAATCCCTCCTCCACGTGTGCTCTAGTGGTTGCGCCTCACAGTTTGAGAACCAGCACGGTATGTTACCCACATATACGTGACAAAGTAAAACTTACGGACGTCACGATCTGTCGTCAGACATAAACTTAAGAGATAACAGTTCATGTCTCAGCGGCAACGTGCGAGAGGAATTTCACACGCACTGAGCCACAGGACCTCACTCTTAGTTCAACTGTCTCTCGACAGATGGCAGTTAGTGTACATTGCCGCAGTGTCGATCTTGGCCAAGGAATCTGTGTACAGCTTAACTAGAGAACTAAAAATATGTTAATAATGAAACTTAGAATTGAAGCTTATCTTCTTGCATAAATGCAACACCAAGATTTCCAACAGAATAACCCAATCACAAACTAACCTATACATACGTAAAACGATTTGGACATTTTGATTTGTTCAGAAATGGCTATAACGATATTAATCAAAATCATTATATTTTCCTGATGGCACAGGCGGTTGTGTCTATGGTCCGCATTCGGGAGGTCCTGGTTCGATTCCCGTGACAGGTCTACCTGTCCCGTCGTTTTATTTCAGTTGTTTTGCAGTGCTTTAGTGCACTTTAATTTCAGCTAAATCCAAATGTATGTACTTTTATACGATTATTAAGCGTTTGCAAATGTGATTTTATATTAAGATTAATGTTAAATCAAATGGTATTTCCTGTTTATCAGAATTAATTGAAATGATTTTTCAGAAAATTCTAAAGAGGCCACCCTTAATCATAAAGTTTTCGTAAAACTACATTAGCTGAATGCAATTAAACGTTCCCTTATAGACAGAACATGATACAAACGAGAATTTTTATGTCGCTGACATAAACTTGTGACTTCATGATGCACCGCCCATGACTGATCGCCATAGCGGAAGAAATCGCTTCGATTGGAAGGTGACAGAAGCCACTGATGTCATGTTGCCATTGTTCGGTACATGATGCAACTTTTCAATAATTACAGGTGGGTTTGCAAGGCATGGCAGCTCTTGTTCAGTTTTACAGATCAGTAATCCATTTTGATTAAAAACTTTACTAATTTGCATAACTGCATTATACTAAGATTGTGTCATCAATGTATCTAATATCTGATCTACCTTAGATGAAATCAGCTTAAGCAAGACAGAATTTCTCTCCTTATTATCAGAAAAAGGGAGTGGGAAGGGGGTAGAGGGGGATCAAATGAAAAGCTCAATTCCTTTTTCTTTTTTCTTCCATGTCTACCTCGCCTTTAACTACAATGGTCATATCGGCGGCTGTTCTCCTTTGGAACATATCGAAGGTGTTAACTCGAATTCGTTGGGTTTAATTAGTGCTGCGTGATTTAATCGATTAACCGAAACGAATAATCGATTAATTCTTTATTTTATATTCAAGATTAAGAAACTCTAATCGATTAATCGAGTCGATTAACATTAATCGAATACAATAAATTTTAATCAGAACTCCTTCAGCCGAATTTGGCCCTCTTTGTTTTGATGCATTGCTTCCAACCTAAACAGCCTTTCCAACGCATCAAGCTTTCACTAGACACGTAATGTTCTTTGAACTTTGAGATAATACAACTCGTGATACCTAAAAGAAATCATTGTGAACCCCGAAAGAGGCTTAAATAACACTTCTGTTGTGAAATATTCTAAGAAGTACGTAACTACATTCAGATGCTGACTGAGAGGTTTCTTTCCTTACAGCTTGTGTGTATACAACTGATTATTTATCATTTGCTAGTTGTACAACCTTGAACCGAACACTTCGATTACGCAGCTATGGAAACAATAGCTGATCCCTCTTCTCAGGGCTGGTGGTGGTGTAACTTTGCTGTTAACTGAAGTAAGTCAGTAACGTTTCTGAGTTCGTGACAGTGAGTGAAAGTTTTGTGTTAAAATGTTAAAATAAGGAAAAACGTTATAAGAAACAACTACATGTCAGTCTCACAAATCTTAGTAGATATTGATATAATACGTTACTAAATAATTACTTATAAAAATATTGTAGGTCTAATTCAATACATATATAAACCATGTGCACTTGATGCAAAAACAAATTTTGAATCTAAATATTTAAAATTTTCAAAAATAATGACATGTACAGAGTATTAAATTACTTCATATAATCCTTACACCTAATTTTTTAATAGATAGTATCTCGATTAATTGATTAAAGTAACACGATTAATCGACTAAATTTTTTATCTATCTACAGTACTAGTTTTAATGATTAGATCACGCACACATTCGCAATCTCGTTTATACTTCCAGAATCTGGGGATGATGGATAATCAGCTTGGTTGGAGAAAACTTCTCATCCCCACCGCCGGGAATCGAACCCGTGACCCCTCGAAGGGCAAGCAGGTTCTCCACCAACTGAGATACGAGACCAGCCGCTTGATTTTTGTTTACAATTTAACTTACTAAATCGGAGCATAATTGCGTTATTTTTGACATAGGCTCACGTTTTCCAGTACGTATTAAGTACTGAGATTCAGTCAAGTCCTTGTGTGTAAGCGGGGATGAGGCGAGAGAGGGTGGCAAATCCAAGAAGTCACGACCGTGCAGAGGACAGGGTCCTTAGTCCCCCGGGGTTTCAACCGGCATCCCGCCTTCGTAATACCGATACGAAAATAAAATAAAATCAAATCCGCATATCCCAGCTTCTGGAATCTATACCAGGCCTTATTATGGAAACTCAATCTTTAACTTTATTCATCTTTATATCAAATTACACAAAACAATTTAGAAATGAAATGAGTACAGAATACATAGAGCTTATATTTACCAGTTATTCATCTTTTATGACAGGGAAAATCTCCAATGTTAAGTGATGTTGGACGATGAATAAAATAATTTTTAAATGAGTCCAGGATATATAGAGCTTAGAGTTATGTGAAATGCATCTTTCAGGATAGGGGAAAACCTTCATCGATGAATGAAATGTTGTTCAAATGAGTCCAGGGTACATATAACTTAGAGTCATTATTCTGTTTTCGATAAGGGGAAGCCCCTAAATTTAAGTCATATCGGCCAATGAATGAAATGATGTTCAAATGAGTCCAGGGTCTGTAGGGCTTAGAGTTACTACACATTCGTCTTGCAAGATAAGGGAACACAGCCTATGTTAAGTCATATCGGATGATGAATGAAACGATGTTCAAATGAGCCCAGGTTCCATAGAGCTTAGGGTTACATTCATCTTGCAGGATAAGGCTACACCTCCAACGCTAATTCATATCGGATGAAGAATGAAATAATGTTCAAATGAGCCCAGGTTCCATAGAGCTTAGAGCTACATTCATCTTGCAGGATAAGGGAAAACCTCCAACGTTAAGTCATATTCAACGAAGAACGAAATGATGTTCAAATGAGCCCAGGTTCCATAGAGCTTAGAGATATATTCATCTTGCAGGATAAGGGAAAACTTCCAACGTTAAGTCATATCCAACGGAGAACGAAATGATGTTCAAATGAGCCCAGGTTCCATAGAGCTTAGAGCTACATTCATCTTGCAGGATAAGGGAAAACTTCCAATGTTAAGTCATATGCAACGAAGAACGAAATGATGTTCAAATGAGCCCAGGTTCCATAGAGCTTAGAGCTACATTCATCTTGCAGGATAAGGGAAAACTTCCAACGTTAAGTCATATGCAACGAAGAACGAAATGATGTTCAAATGAGCCCAGGTTCCATAGAGCTTAGAGCTACATTCATCTTGCAGGATAAGAGGAAACTTCCAACGTTAAGTCATATGCAACGAAGAATGAAATGGTGTTCAAATGAGCACAGGTTCCATAGAGCTTAGAGCTACATTCATCTTGCAGGATAAGGGAAAACTTCCAACGTTAAGTCATATGCAACGAAGAATGAAATGGTGTTCAAATGAGCACAGGTTCCATAGAGCTTAGAGCTACATTCATCTTGCAGGATAAGGGAAAATCTCCAACCTTAAATCATACTGGACGCTGAATGAAATGATGTTTAAATGAGTCCAGGGGCTATAGAGCTTAGAGTTACCAGACATCCGTCTTTCAGGATAAGTAAAACTTCCAATTTTGAATCATGAACGATGACTGAAATGATGTTTAAATGAGTACAGAGTACGTAGAGCTTAGTGACACTAGACATCCATGTTTCAGGCCAAGGGAAACCCCTGTTAACAAAAACGTATCACTCCGTCCGAGAGTCTAACTCGGGACCTCTATAACCAGAGGAAGATACACTACACTTACGCTGCAGAACTGTGCCTAGTGCGGTTTTGTTTGTTTGCATGAGCAATTTGATACAAAGTTTTGTTTTCTGTTTGTAAAACATGCCACATTACTTTATGTGGTTTATTTTAAACTTTACAAGTTCTGCTATGAATGAGGATCAGCGATATACCACCAACATCAGTTGAAACTATTTCGCTTAACTGCCACATTGTAAGGTTAAACTATAGTTTGATCTGTTATAGTTCTTTGTTTAATTGATCAGAAAATTGTTAAAACAAGATAAAAGGAATTTTTAGTGCATCTGAATAAGATTGGAAGAGGAATAAAGGGAAGAACTTTCAATTAACATTATGTCGCTGGCGACACAGTGCGTCCAATAGAGGCAAGCCAACTTTTTCACTTTCTGTAATACTTTACTTCCAAAGTATACGGTGTTCATTTTTATCTGTAATTTTACCGCGCAATATTTGACGGCATTAATGGCATCGCTGATGGAGCGAGTTTATGCACGATTCCTCTAATGTTTTGGGATCATATTTGATGTGCTGAATGCTGCTTTGAGGTCTCCCTCTACCGGCAGGTAAATATACTATTTGAGAGGCGGGTTTGCCCGCGTAATATAAAGGTACGTAGTTTCGCCTGCTGCGTAGATACGAATACTGTTTTAAAAAACTATATACTGCAATGCAATGCAATGCAAAGCTAATTATGCAGTCATAAAAGTATACCATGAAGAATACACGAAATTATAAGCCAATGAACATTTATTTCACAATGAACATCTGTTTTTCTGTTATAGTAGACATATATGCATATTGTAAACCTGTCACATAAAATAGAAATATTTAAATTTGATCTCAGTTCTTTTCTATCACCCACAGTTTCCTCACAATGTAACTTCATTACAAACCAGAAAATTAACAGAACATGTTCTAGGAATGAAAAATAAATTAGTGTTACAATATGTATAAAGCTTTTATCCAAGTCTAAATAAGAAAATATCTCTAGTACATAGTCTTATGTGTCCATTTTCTTATATTTCATTTCTCTCTTCCGCTTAAACACTGTCTGTATTGCGAGAAGGTATGCTTGAGGTCTTTCTGTCATAACATTATTTATTGCTTCTAGATTGGGACCAGTCACTTTATAGTGTCCAGTGTCTCTGCTTTTGCAAGTAACTGATCCTGTATCCTGGAAATGTTTGATGCACCTATTGGTTTTAAAAGACATAAGGATGCCAACATTAATAGACATTTTAATTAAGCGTGAGAGTGACAAAAAACTATATTGCATACTGATAAACTGTAAGACGTTTATGTTGCAAACAAAAGTATATCAATTTGACGTTACCTGAACACTTTTGACAACATTACGCTCCGAGGGACTTGTATAAACGCTGGATAGTGTTGCATAAACTCCTCTATGCAGCGGTTTAAACTATATTTATATGTCGCACCAATTTTAATGCTGGTATGAAAGTAGCATTCAACCATGAAGACACTGTGGTCTGTGTTCATATCCAGGGGAAGCTGATTGTATTAGGTACCAGTGCAACCACACTAAGAGCGGTGTAATTTGCTTAATTTTCGGCAAAAATTACCGCTTCTTCTCCGTAGGGGCACTATGATTTCAAGATAGACTCACCAGTCAACTATGACGTTATTCTTGCTTAATCGTAAGGCGGGAAATAGCGAATAAAAATGAACATAGTGCATAAAATCCAACATGTGTGAGAATTGTTTCAAATTTATTAAGTTTGTATTAATTCTAAAACTTACAATGGTTAAAAGAATCAATGTTGATGTATCAAACGCCGAATAATGTACCTCATTGACATGAGCAGACTTTCATATTAATACAGAGCCAACATTTGGACACGTGACGGCATAACCGCATTTTTCTTAACACCAGGAAGAAGGCTGTGAACCACCTTAAATTCAGGTTACTCCACATTCCCTCATCATGTTAGAAGTGATTGCTTGTGCCACCACATACCATCCCGCCACTTTTAACAATATTTGATTTGTTAATCAGTCTGCCAGGTACATTATGCTACTTTGAATGAGAAGCAACGAGATGTTTTAGAATAAGGTCCATGTATGCTTAAACAACACAATTTTACCTCAAAAGGTCATAAAAATAACTAACTATGCCATTGTGCACTAACCTTTTATATCGTGCTTCCACTGTAAATTCTAGCGTTGAGATCTCCTCGATAATAAATAAAAGGACGCTTTAGAATATCTTCCAAGATTTAGACGGTACAACTCTACATCGGAAAGTCGTTAAAAAACCAACAATTGCATTGCTCTCAAAAATTTCATTTTAAGGTTTCAATGTATATACTAGTTCTGCGATCCCCTAAAAGAGAAACAAAAATATGTCTTAGAATACATTCCATGAATGTTTGAGCAACACAATTCTACCTCAGAAAAAATGTTCGTAACAAATTATTGCATTTTACACAAAAACTTTACATTGACAATTTACTGGAAATTTTAGCCCGAGTTCTGCTACATCAAAAACAAAAATATGCTTTAGAATAAGGTCCTTGTATGTTTAAACAGCACAAGTCTACCTTGGAAGGCCGTTAAATAACAAATGATTGCATGTTACCCAATAACGTTTATATCGGGGGTTCACTGTAAATACTATTTTGGAGCTCCAGCCCATCACAAAGAAAACATGTTTTATAATAGGGTTCATGTTCTTTAAACAGCACAGCTCTACCTCGGATGGTCGTTAAATAAGAAAAAAATTGCATTTTACCCAATAACGTTTATATCGAGACTTCACTGTAAATACTATTTTAGAGCTCCGCTCCATCAGAAACAGGAACAAGTTTTAGAATAGCGTTCATGTATGTTTCAACAGTATAACTCTACCTCGGAAGGTCTTTAAATAACAAATTATTGCACTTTACCCATTAAGGTTTATATCGAGGCTTCACTGTAAATAATATTTTGGAGGTTCACTCCATCAGAAAGAGAAACATGTTTTAGAATAGAGTTCATGTATGTTTAAACAGCACAACTCTGCCTCGGAAGGTCGTTAAATAACAAATTATTGCACTTTACCCATTAAGGTTTATATCGAGGCTTCACTGTAAATAATATTTTGGAGGTTCACTCCATCAGAAAGAGAAACATGTTTTAGAATAGAGTTCATGTATGTTTAAACAGCACAACTCTGCCTCGGAAGGTCGTTAAATAACAAATTATTGCACTTTACCCAATAAGGTTTATATCGAGGCTTCACTGTAAATAATATTTTGGAGGTTCACTCCATCAGAAAGAGAAACATGTTTTAGAATAGAGTTCATGTATGTTTAAACAGCACAACTCTGCCTCGGAAGGTCGTTAAATAACAAATTATTGCACTTTACCCAATAACTTTTATATCGAGACTGCACTGTAAATACTATGTTAGATTTCCGCTCCATCAGAAACGAAAACACGTATCAGAATAAGGTCCATGTATGTTTGAACAGTACAACTCCAACTCAGAAGGTCGTTAAATAACAAATTATTGCATTTTAACCAAAAACGTTTATATCGAGACATCACTGTAACTACTATTATGGAGCTCCGCTCCATAAGAAACAAAAGCACGTATCAGAATAAGGTCCATGGATGTTTGAACAGTACAACTCAACCACGGAAGGTCGCTAAATAAAAAATGATTGCACTTTACCCAATAACGTTTATATCGAGACTTCACTGTAAATACTATTATGGATTTCCGCTCCCTCAGAAACAAAACAACGTATTAAAATAAGGTCTGTGAATGTTTGAATAGTACAACTCAACCTCGGAAGGCCGTTAGGTAAAAAAATATTGCATTTTACCCAATAACGTTTATATCGAGGCTTCACTGTAAATACTATTTTGGAGTTTCGCTCTATCAGAAAGAGAAACATGTTTTAGAATAGGGCTCATGTACGTTTAAACAGCACAACTCTGCATCGAAAGGTCAATATATAACAAATTATTGCACTTTACCCAATAACGTTTATATCGGGAATGCACTGTAAATACTATGTTATATTTCCGCTCCATCAGAAGCGAGAACACGTATTAGAATACGGTCCATGTATTTTTGAACAGTACAACTCCAGCTCAGAAGGTCGTTAAATAACAAATTACTGCATTTTACCCAAAAACGTTTATATCGAGACTTCACTGTAATTACTATTATTGATTTCCGCTTCATCAGAAACAAAAGCACGTATCAGAATAAGGCCCATGTATGTTTGAACAGTACAACTCTACCTCGGAAGGTCGTTAAATAACAAATTATTGCACTTCACCCAATAACGTTTATATCGAGAGTTCACTGTAAATACTATATTAGAGTTCCGTTCCATCCGAAACGAAAACACGTATCAGAATAAGGTCCATGTATGCTTGGACAGTAACCTCTACCTAGGAAGGTCGTTAAATAACAAATTAATGCACTTTACCCAATAACGTTTATTGCGAGACTTCACTGTAAATACTATATTAGAGTTCCGTTCCATCAGAAAGAGAAACATGTTTTAGAATAGGGTTCATGTACGTTTAAACAGCACAACTCTGCCTCGGAATGTCGTTAAATAACAAATTATTGCACTTTACCCAATAACGTTTATATCGAGACTACACTGTAAATACTATTTTAGAGTTCTGATCCATCAGAGACAAAAACACCTATTAGAATAAGGTCCACGTTTGATTCAACATCACAACTTTGCTTCGGAAGGTATTTAAATAAGAAATTATTGCACTTTACCTAATAACTTTTATATCGAGACTTCAGTGTAAATACTATTATGGAGTTCCGCTCCACCAGAAACAAAAGCACGTATCACAATAAGGTAAATGTATGTTTGAACAGTACACCTCTGCCTCGGGAGTAGTTAAATAACAAATTATTGCATTTTACCCAACAACGTTTATATCGAGACTTCACTGAAACAATATTATGGAGCTCTGCTCAATCAGAAACGAAAACACATAATAGAATAAGGTCCATATATGTTTAAACAGCACAACTGTACCTCGAAAGTTCGTTAAATAGGAAAATTTTGTATTTTACCCAATTACGTTTATATCGAGACTTCACTGTAAATACTATTTTAGAGTTCCGCTACATCAAAACCAAAACATGTTTCAGAAAAGGGTCCATGTATGTTTAAACAGCACAACACTACCTCGGAGGTTCGTTAAATAACAAAATTATTACATTTTCCTCAATTGCGTTTATATCGAGCCTTCACTCTAAATACTTTTATAGAGCCCCGCTCCATCAGAAACGAAAACACATATTAGAATAAGGTCCATGTATTTTTTAACAGTACAACTCCACCTTGGAGGGACGTGAAATAAAAAATTATTGCATTTTACCCAATAACATTTATATAGAGACCTCACTGTAAATACTATTAGAGAGTTCCGCTCATTATGAACGACAATACGAATTAGAATAAGATCGATGTATGTTTGAACAGTACAACTCTACCTCGGAAGTTCGTTAAATAACAAATTATTTCATTTTGCCCATTAACATTTATATAGAGACCTCACTGTAAATACTATTAGAGAGTTCCGCTCATTATGAACGACAATACGAATTAGAATAAGATCGATGTATGTTTGAACAGTACAACTCTACCTCGGAAGTTCGTTAAATAACAAATTATTTCATTTTGCCCATTAACATTTATATAGAGACCTCACTGTAAATACTATTATAGAGTGCATCTCCATCAGAAACGAAATCACGTATTATCATAAGGTCCGTGTATGTTTGAACAGTAAAACTCTACCTCAGAAGGCCGTTAAATTAAAAATTATTTCGTTTTACCTAATAACGTTTATATCGAGACTTCATGGAAATACTATAATAGAGTTCCGCTCCATCAGAGACAAAAGCACGTATCAGAGTAAGCTCCATGTAAGTTTGAACAGCACAACTCTACCTTGGAAGATCGCTAAATAAAAAATTATTGAATTTTACCCAAAAACGTTTATATCGAGTCTTCACTGTAAATACTATGATAGCGATCCGCTCCATCAGAAACGAAAAAAGGTATTAGAATAACGTCCGTGTAGGTTTGAACAGTACAACTCTACCTCGGAAGGTCGTTAAATAACAAATTATTGCATTTTACACAATAACGTTTATATCGAGGCTTCACTGCAAATACTATTTTGGAGATCCGCTTCATCAGAAACCCAAACATGTTTTAGAATAGGGTTCATGTATGCTTTAACAGCAGAAGTATACCTCGGAAGGTCGTTAAATAACAAGTTATTGCATTTTACCTGATAACGTTTATATCAAGACTTCACTGTAAATACTATTTTAGAGTTCCCCTCCATCAGAAACAGAAATATCTTTTAGAATAGGTTCATATATTTTAAACAGCACAACTCTGCCTCGGAAGGTCGTTAAATAACAAATTATTGCATTTTACCCAATGGCGTTTATATCGAGATTTCACTGTAAATATTATTTTAGACTTTCGCACTATAAGAAACAGAAATATGTTTTAGAATAGGGTTCATGTGTGTTTAAACAGCACAAATTTTCCTCGGAAGGTCGTTAAATAACAAATTATTGCATTTTACCCAATAACGTTTATATCGAGACTTCACTGTAAATACTATTTTGGAGCTCCGCTCCATCAGACACAGAAACATGTTTTAGAATAGCATTCATGTATGTTTAAACAGCACAAGTCTACCTCGGAAGGTCATTAAATAAAAATTTATTTCATTTTACCCGATAACGTTTATATCGAGACTTCACTGTAAATACTATTTTAGAGTTCCGCTCCATCAGAAACAAAAACATGTTTTAGAATAGCATTCATGTATGTTTAAACAGCACAAGTCTACCTCGGAAGGTCGTTAAACAACAAGTTATTGCATTTTACCCGATAACGTTTATATCGAGACTTCACTGTAAATACTATTTTCGAGCTCTGCTCCATCAGAAACAGAAACATGTTTTACAATAAGGTTCATGTATGTTTAAACAGTACAACTCTACCTCGGAAAGTCGTTAAATAACGAGATATTGCATTTTATCCGATAATGTTTTTATCGAGACTTCACTGGAATTGCTGGTATTCAGATCCCCTGAATGAGAAACAACAAGATTGTTTAGAATAAACTGCAATTATCTTTTAAAAACCTAACTGTAGCACGAAAATTCGTTTAGGACAAAGCTGTTGCATTGCAGTCATAATTATAATATCGAGATTTCACTGCAAATACTAGTTTGGAGATCTTATCGATAAGAAACGAAAATTATTTTTTTAGAATAACATCCATGCAAGTATGTTTGTACAGCATAACTCTACCAAGAAAAGTCGTTTAGTACCAAACAATTGCATTGTAGTCATACCTAACATTTACATCGAGATTTCTTGTATATGCATATATAAAATATCCGCATCTCTCTGATGTCAACATCCAACTGAAACCGAAATTATGGTCTGCCAGAAGCAAAGAATCATGATGGATGTCAAAGGAATGTTGGTTCTTTTTTACGACCAGGGCAAGGCCAGTTGAGTTGGGGGAAAGTGTATAACAAAGCAATATAAGAAGCAGTGTCCTTAGAAGATTTCTAAAGGAATTGTCACTTGACGTGTATGAATAGGGAATTCTTTGGATCATTTACAATGGCGACCAAAACAGCCACAAAGGGGACTTTGTTTAAAAAGGAGTTTTGAGAGTGAAAGGTAGATATACACACGCGCAGCTGTGGTGAGAAAAGCACTCTTCGGCGTGAAGCCGATGTGGCTAGTTGGCGGCTAGGAAGCCATTATAAACAGTCTTCGGCGTGAAGCCGATCAGAACAGTCTTCGGCGTCAGGCCGATGAGAAGAGTCTGAGGCGTGAAGCCTATTAGAGCGGTCAACTTGTTCTGTCTTGAATATTTGTCGGGTCATCAAAATTTATCGAGTAATAAACAATTTGCATTCAGTAACTCTAAACCGAGATTGGTAACCCTCGGTCGGCAACTTCCATTTCGATGTTTGAAAACAAGAAGCAGTAAATAAATAAAGTGGCAACGGGCATTCCAGTGTTGTTAAAATCTCCTTCTCACACCCATCCACGCATACCCTGAGAGAAACCTCATTGCTCGCCGACTTATTTGCTCAACCATAAACATTTTAGTTACAAATTGGCGCCGCAACGTAGAACTCTTTGTTCGCCACCTGCAAGATTTGCTTCAAACTGGCGCACAACGTGGAGCTGTGGTAACCCTTGATCGCCAATCATATTTGTCATTGTTCCACATACACAATTTTGCTTCACAACAGTAATCGGAATGCTACATTTTCTTTGCAGTTGCTTAGACGTCATATCCTTTTGATCCTTGCTTCACACAACTTACTGTAGTTATCAAAGTTTACGCAAATCTTTATCCATTTACTCAGCCCGAAGTGTGTAATTCGGTCCTATTATCAAATGCTGCAATATATATTTTCTCAGTAACAAGGTATTTACAAACATTAAAAATTCAAAGTCACATTTACATTCTCTCTTTAAGCCCAGCAAATATAAAAGCATAAAAAATTACATACGATGTGCCTACAAGTTATAGAACTCCTATTTTTGAAGTGAAAACTTCTTTAGGAGCGTCTAGCACTTTTTGTGGGTAGTGAATTGAACTCAGCCGTCACGTTTGAATATGTGACGCTCGTTCGGGTGAAGTCGGCTCCAGTCGGCTCAATCCGAACTAACCCCCCCCCATACTCATTCGTTATGTCAGTCTTGTTGTCCATACCGCTATACACCGTAGATTTTCTGTCGCACTCAACAGCGTACTTTAAGGCGTAGAACAGCGTTTTGTTATTCGGTTTTTGCGTTGTGAAATTATGAGACCTGTTGAAATTCATTGACGAATGAAGGTTCAGTACGGTGATGCATGTTTGTCACAGCAGCAAGTCTACGAATGGAGTAGGATGTTCGTAAATGATGTGACTTCAGTGGAAGATGCTCCACGTCCAGGTCAGGCACAACGAGTTGTGACTCCACAGAACATTGCAGCAATAGTGAAGGAAAACCACCGAGTGACACTGAATGGCATTAAAGCATGTTTACAGATTGGGCATGAGTCAGCACACCACAGCGTGCATGATGTGCTCCAGTTTCACAAAGTGTCTGCAAGATGGGTGCCACGGCAGCTGACTCCTGAAATGAGAGAACGAAGTGTTGATGTTTGTGCAGAGCTTCTTTGGCACTTTGAACGGGAAGGTGATGGTTTCCCTGCAAGAATCGTTACTGGGGACGAAACCTGGGTTCACTTCCACCAACCGGAAACGAAGAGAGCGAGCAAGGAATGGCGCCATCCCTCATCACCGAAACCAAAGAAGGTTCGAACAGAACCATCAGCAGAGAAGCTTATGCTGACTCTCTTTTGGGACGAAAAAGGCGTCATTTTGGAGCATTACATGCCTAGAGGGACCACTGTCACCAGTGCATCATACACACATCTCCTAAAAAATCATCTGTGGCCTGCAATCAAATCAAAGCGACGTGGATTGCTTTCAGCAGGTGTCCTTTTGCAACATGGCAATGCAAGGCCCTACACTGCCCGTACAACATTTGCAACAATCACAGACCTGTATTTTGAGTGGCTTTCTCATCCACCATACTCGCCACACTCTGCCCCAAGCGATTTCCATATTTTTGGACCACTCAAAGACGCAATGGGAAGAAAGATGAAGAGGTACGCCACGCGGTGCATGAGTGGTCACTCGGACTACAAAAAGAATTTTTTTCTAAAGACATTTACGCACTTTGTAAGCGCTGGAGGACTTGCATTAAGCGTGGGGGGGATTATGCTAAAAAGTGATACAGCTTTGAACCACTTCTGCACAATAAATAATATTTAAAAAAATATTTAAGGTTTTAATTTGACTCAACCTCGTATATTCGTGGACAACCCCGGTCATTAACTTTATCGAACTTCAACCGAACACAAGTACCAATTTTCTTTACATTACTGCGTACATTCTCCTTCAGAAGGTACAATGTTATCCTTTTTGCCTCAAAAGAAAAGAAGAACAAATCTTCGACTCCAAATGCCGCCATGCAACCCCAGATCTCAACTTTGTCCAATGTTATTTTTCCCATTTGCTTATAAGGTTTCCTCCAGACCATTATTCTTCCATACGATCCGAAAACATTATACCGTCTTTCATCTGCAGAAAGAACTTTCCCCCACCAGTTTTCCTCTTGATAAATAAACTCCTTTGCAGCTTTTAGACTTTTCCTTCAGTTCTTTACATTTATATAAGGCTTCTTCCTGGAAACACGACTATGGTATCCCGTCCTTTTCAATAAGTTTCCAATCCGTTGGCGGTTACTTTTTTACCATTATTGTAACCTAGCTCGGCACACAGTGTGGGGTGACTCGATTCAGCTTCCTTCCTCGCACTCTAAACAATATTTGTTTTCTCTCGGTCACTGAAAAGCTTTTAGACGACCATTTTAGGTGACAAGCCGAATCTGTGAACTATATTTTTAACCATAATCTTCTTAGTATTCAACAATTCGGCAATCATTGTGTAACCTTTACCTTTTCATAATGGAAGATTGCGAGTCCTTACCTCTACGCCCCACTTCGTATAAAGTCTGTTTAGTTAACACGTATGCAGTTAGGCCGCCTGCTTTGACGAACCCTTATAATCGTTTTACAGCACAGACGCTCCTTCTCGCAGTCCTTTCTGCAAGGTTTCCACCTTTCTCGATACGTCATGTGTATCGTACGAGGTTTCGTCTAAATAAATTATCTTATGTCCATTACTGCGAAACTTCCTTAGTTTTGACAATAAATATCGCCAAGCTACAATTCTACTGGATTCCATAACCCTTATCTTATTCGAAGTGCGGTATTTGAAACCCAGCTCCTTTGAGACCGCGCAAAGTGCAGTGCCCATAAGAAAAAATCACAAATTTCTTGCAAATGTGCAACCAATTCGTCTAAGGTGGGCGCTCTCCCTTTTGCATAAAATTTATAAATTTCTCGACGAATTAAATCGCATGTGAAATTATCGAAACTTTAGAGAAACGTTTCCTTTTGTTTTCACACTTGATCAGCGTCTTTGGTATTCCTTTCGTCACAATATTTCTTACTGTATTTCTGTGAATACTCAGAATTTATCATCAGGTTCATTGCACGACTCCTTACCAAGATTATTTGTCAGCAAATATTTATATGTGTTCAAAACAAGTGGCCGCGCCGTGGCTCAGTGGTTAGACCGCTTGGCTCTCACCAAGGCGGCCTGTGTTCGATCCCAGGCGACCGAAAAGTGAGATTTGTGATGGACAACACGGCGCAGGGGCGGGTTTTCTCCGGGACCTCCGGTTTCCCCCGCCATCTCATTCCACCGGTGCTCCATCTTTATCTGATGTATCATCAGTGTCACCGCCTACGGTGCCGTATGTAGTAAAAGTGGGCGTTAAACACTACACATTTCACATTTTTTCAAAACAAGCGCTTGAATTTGCTTACAGACAGTTCCCGTTATAACTTTTTTTTTTTTTTTTTTTTTTTTTAGTTTTTACCAGTAACATAACTCGGCCCAGCAACACTTTCCAATTTATTCACACTATTGTCATCACTTTGATTATTTTCACTTGACTGAAAGTTATCTACTATTTCATTTGCATTTACCACTGCATTTCCCTCCCACGGTCTCCACATCGTGACACACAACGAATTTCTGCACGTAATGAAACAGATCAACTGGAAGTTGGAAGTTTGATAACTGAGACTCCACGTGGAGTAAACATACGACTGTCGTTTCCAGAAAATCAGGATTGCTATTGGTCCTCAACGACAGTGTTCCATTTCTGAAGTGTGGAGATAGATTTATGACGGTCATTAGTGGACGGGAGGGCCAGGTTACTTTGAGTCCGAACTGCACACCCGTTGACGAGACGGACTTTACTACATGGCACAGCGAGAAGGTGTATCGGAAAAAAATTCGCAACACAGAGATGTTTACCTCAGCTTATGGCACATACACAGCGACTCCAGTGAACGCACACTCTCTTCAGATACAACGTGTCATACATCGGCAAGCGCGAGAAATTATGTACAAAGTGATTCAATATTGTGACAAGGAGAAAGTTGGAATCAAAATCCCTTTGTGATTTCTCAGTAGATACTGCTGATCAACTCTCTGGCATTGTATCTATAACACTTTAACCCTGCAAGTACATTGAATCAAAGTCAGTAGAATTGTTGTTTCTCTTTCATTTCTAAGGCATGTTTTGCATTCGTAACTATCTCGGCGGGGGGGGGGGGGGGGGGGTGATTTAAACCAAATCTATGAATTTGACGTTTTTTTAAAATATTTTTTCATTCATATCCATCATCATTAAACTATTGTGTTTCATTATTAGCTGCAGTAATAATAATAATAATAATAATAATAATAATAATAATAATAATAATAATAATAATAATAATAATAATAATAATAATAATAATAATAATAATAATAATAATAATAATAATAATAATAATAATAATAATAATAATAATAATAATAATAATAATAATAATAATAATAATAATAATAATAATAATAATAATAATAATAATAATAATAATAATAATAATAATAATAATAATAATAATAATAATAATAATAATAATAATAATAATAATAATAATAATAATAATAATAATAATAATAATAATAATAATAATAATAATAATATCTAAAATTATATACTCAATCTTCTATAGCTTAACATTGTGATACATTTAAATCATGTATTTATATTACGGCAATGGCTTATTTGTACAGATTGATCACACTATAGAAAATTCGTTTGTGTGTGTGTGTGTGTGTGTGTGTGTGTGTGTGTGTGTGTGTGTGTGTGTGTGTGGAATTTTTTTTTCTGTAATTTACGTCCTCCAATGTTACGTCATATCGGACGATGAATGGAATGGGTGAAATGATGCTCAAATGAGCCCAGGGTCTACACAGCACAGAGTTGCATGACATTCGTCTTTGAGGATAAGGAAAACCCCGGGAAACCTTAACCAGGTAACTCACCCTGGCCGTATAAGGGGTCCGTTTTAGGCAGGTTTTACTGTATAATCATTGGTATCATATCAACATGAAAGAACCGCGGATTCAAGTGAGTGAACACTGATACTTGGGTAGTTCGCACAGACACAGTACTGTATCTCTCGGTTCTGTGTCTGATGACATCGAAACTGTTTATATAATGTTCGAAATAGCAGGCAGGGTCCTTATTTCGCAAATGCCACTGTCAGTAGCTTTTCCGTGGCTTTATTATTGCACCAGATTGCAAAAATCAAAAGTGAAATTTATAGAGTTTGAAGATTTAATTCTTTGCGTTATCACGATGTGACTACGCCCACTATCCCATTTCCTCCAGCCCCCCAGATCGCGTGACGAGGGTTCAAATTCGTCCTATTAAATTCACCTCGCCAGACATCACTCACTTTACCGAACACTACGTAGGTCTATTGAACGGCAGCGTTTATTAAAAGCAAAAACTTCCTTCCATCGATCAGCCGTTTGAGTTTACTGGGCACACCTTCAGTTAGCGTTACTGCTGTGCTCATTACGTTAACATCGGGATCAATTTATGTGTTCACTGCGTCAATCTACAGCTGCAACCCAAAACATACCGTGCCGCAAGTAAACCTTATGAGTGCGATAATATCTATCCAAGGCAGAAAATCGAATCTCTGCTGGTATGAGTCGTTTAGATTATACTTCTCAAAAGACATACGATGGTGGTCTGAAAGGTTTCCGACCTCAACATAAAGATGACAGCACTTGTAAATAAAAGCCAGTGAATTTCGTTGTCCATCTGTTGACAGTTACTCACCAAAGTTTCAGCTATTTTGGACACTCATTTGTTATGTAACAGTCCTTTGAGCGGCTTGATGTGAGTGTTTTTAATAAAATGCACAAAATCGAGTGTCGAGCTGTCATTAAATATTTGTTTTTGAAAGGCAATACGCCTACGCAAACCAAGAATGAGTTGGATTCTGTGTATGGGGACTCTGCACCATCATTTGCCACAGTAAAATTTTGGGCAGCGTGGCCGTAAGAGCTTGGGAGACGATAAACGTTCGGGACGTCCAAAACCAGCAACTACCGAAGAAAACATCGCCAAAGTTCACCAAATTGTGCTAGACGACCGCCGAATTAAAGTGAGAGAGATATCAGAGGCTTGAACATGTCAAAAGAACGTGTTTGCCACATAATAAATCAACATTTAGACATGAGAAAGCTGTCCGGGCGTTGGGTGCCGCGTTCGCTCACGTTAGACCAAAAGCGTGTTCGAATAAACGTTTCCAACGCTCTGTTGGCGCAATTTAGGCGCAATAAATCCGTGTTTTGGCACCGATTAATTACTGTAGATGAAACTTGGATAAACCATTATACGCCCACAGCAAAAATACAGTCCAAACAGTGGACTGGAAAGGCGGAATCGGCTCCAAAAGAAGCAAAAACTGTTTTTCTTTCGGCTGGAAAACTGATGGTGACTGTTTTTTGGGATAGTCACGGATTTATTTTAATCGATTATCTTCAAAAAGGGAAAACCATTACAGGAGCATACTACGCCTCACCACTTGACCAGCTCAAGGCAGAACTTACGCTAAGACGGCCTCATACGTACAGAAAGAAAATCTTGTTTCACCAAGACAACGCACCGTCTCACATATCAGCCGTTGCAATGGCGAAAATCTACGAATTACGGTTTTAACTGCTTGATCATCTGCCTTACTCACCAGATCTAGCCCCAAACGACTTATTTTTTTCCTTCATCTGAAAACTGCGCTTGGATGACAGAGATTTTCGTGAAATGAAGAGGCAATCACCTTCGTAAACAATTATTTTGCAGATAAAAACGCCGAGTACTATTTGAACGGGTTACAGAGATGGGAGCATCGCTTGGAGAAGTGTGTAGAGTTACAAGAAGACTATGTTGAAAAATACAAAAAATACAAAAATCTTAGAAAATGTCTTGTATCTTTATTAGGTGGGTAACTTTTCAGACCACCGTCGTAGGATTGGTAACTGACAGGTAGCTCTACCCCAGTCTCATTTTAGCGCTGATTGGCCATCATTTTCTTGATTCATTAAATCCAATATATTAACCAACAAAACATAAAAAATAACTTAAAAATAAGCAAAAAAAATTAAAATGTGCCTTAAGATTAAATAGGAATAACTTAGATTTTAAATTACAAGAACTTAGGCCAAATAAATGGCTTTATTCGAATATATCCAAAAGTACTTCAGTATACTTTTTAAAAAATGGATGTGTCACATAGACATAATTTTTTATATGTAGTGGGGGTCTTATTGCCATTAGCAAAATGGGAGGAAAGTACTTAGGAAAATTTTGGTAGCTGAATAGGATATTTTCTGGATATAATCTTGGACACTTCTGCTCGGATCGCCGGTGGAAAACGACGTAGCGTCTGCCTCAAGTACAGAACCCACTGGTACAGGATTGAAATATATTGACACTGGATATTTATATATTACTTTCTATTGGTCGGCAATATTGGACGGTCAAAGTGAATGTTATTTATTAAATATTTAAAAGGTCGAAGCCAGTGTCCTTGAACATACACCCACGCATAACCTGAGATAGGTTTCTCTGGGGTAGCATCGTGAGACCGATCTATACTGCTTCCGCTTAGTTATGGGATGAGGCAAGAGCTTTTGTTTTTAACGATTTTTTCGCGAAATTTCGTGAATTTTTGCCTTTTTCGAGAATAATTGATTACAAATTACATAAATATAACGTTACTTTAACGTTAATGCCATTATAGCATGAAGCTTGAAGTCGCCAAAAAAAAATGTTTAAAAATTTAATGAAAACAAGATAAAATTTAACACTTAACAAAGCCAATACAGTAAATGGAAATTAATTGTTCTTTCACACTAGCCGTGTGTAGGACGCACTATGAAAGGGTAGAGCCAGACTGAAAAATTCAATGCCATAGCCGGGATTTGAACCACGGATCTTCTGCTCTCCGTCCAGCCGCTCAAAACCATTGAGCTACTATGGCCAACATGCCATTAAACTGACCACGAGTCCATGGTTCAAATCCGGACTATGGCTTAGCTGTAATTTCAGTGCGCAAGATAAAGTCACTGTATTGGAAGAGTAGAGCCAGACTGAAAAATTCAATGCCGGGATGGGTAGTGCATTTCAGTTTTTGACACTACAGGGATTTGACTGGGACGTGCTTGGCCACCCCCCGTACAGACCTGACCTTGCTCCTAGCGACTTTCATCTGTTTTTGCATGTCGAATCTTTCCTTGGCGGTCAACACTTCAACAATGACGAAGAGCTGAAAGAAAATGTTTCCAACTGGTTGAAGACACAGGCGGCAAACTTCTATGAAGAAGGTATACAAAAACTTGTGCCTTGCTATGACAAATGCCTGCAAAATTTCGGCACTTATGTGGAGAAGTAGTTTAAGAGTTGTAGAATGTTGTGCAATAAATAATTTTTCTGTATCTGTACACAATTTAATTTTATTACCAAACAGAACTTACTTTCTGGACGTACCTCACATATTAATAATATGAATATGCATTTTCAACACAAAGAACAGGTATTTATTCAAGCCAGCCGCTTAATCGCTTCATTAAGTATAATATTAATATAAATTTTTGACACTAAAGGCACATTTTTCGAGCTAAGTATGACAGTATTAATATCCATGATAATTAACTGCTGCTTGCATCAATTGCATTCCTCTAATCTGAGCTGGAAATTGGTTCGATACCCTCCAGGTCCGACGTCTCCGTATCGTTCGATCCATTCAAGCAACAAGGATGAGGTGGCAGCCTGAGTATAGTGTGACCCGCAAGTTTTGCCATTTCGTCAATTACGTATTTTGCGTACTCTTTAGCACGAGACTTGACCATTGCCAGCAATTCCGCCTTAACATGACCCTCGTGGAAAATTACATTTTTAATCTGTAGCCATGTTATGATGTCCTTTTTTGTGTCCAAAGATTTGGTTGGTGTGCCTTCTAACCTCACACTGTGATAGAGGGCATTGTCCATCAAATAAAGCTATTCTGTTGTAATTTGGGGAGAATCTTTTCAAACCAGGATTTGAAAACTTCGCCATTCATTTCTTCATTGATCAGGCAAATGGTCTCTTCTTGCCGGGAGTTGAAACTTCAGCGAATGTGACCTTTTCCTTGCTGGAAACCGACACACCGATAAACTCAGATGTTAATTTCACCACTTCATCGATAGCAAATTATGGAAATTTTTCACACAACTTGTTAAATACATTCCATATTAATATAGTTTTTAGTCGAAGTAATACTTAATTCTCCACTTATTGCTGGTATTTACCTAGAACGCGTTCTAGAGGTCCCGAGTTCGAATCTCAGTCAGGGTGAGTTACCTGGATAAGGTTTTTTCCGGGGTTTTCCATTATCCTGAAAGACGGATGTCGAGTAACTCTAGGCTCTATGGACCCTGGGCTAATTTGAGCATCATTTCACCCATTCCATTCATCATCCGATATGACTTAACGTTGGAGGACGTAAATTACAACAAGAAAACAAAAAAAATCCCACGTGGTTAATGCAGCTAGACCTTCGACACTTTTTAATAAGTTGATTCCACGTTCTATATCATGATTCAACTCCAAGGAGTTCACCAGACCAATATCTATTAGTTGACAACAGCTGATGATGGTAGGAAGATCCTAACGAAACACCTTCTAGGTAAATACTAGCAATAAGTGGAGCATTGAGTATTAGTTCGACTCAAAATTATGTTAATTTTGTGCTTCATTGTAACATAGTCCTTACACATTGAAACATTCAATATTATTACCTTTTCAACACTTCGTAAAGGCTTTCCGCGCGCAAGTTTTGACAGCTCGCCAGTTCCGCCACGATTCACAACTGGATACGCCTCTCAGCTTCAATATTTGCGCGCAGCATGATTTACTTTAATTACAAAATAACTTATCTATTAGTATGTTTTATAGTTGAAATATGCTTAAATACACACTTGTAAGTTTTAGCAAAAGCCTCTGTAACAGTACTGTTTCAAGGGACTATTTATACGGCGGAAGCATTATGGAAATTGTGAACAAGGCGCGCTACGGTCAACGGTCACGTGGTTTTGTTTACATCTACTTTATTCTCCCACTGCACGCAGTATAGAACATACTGTCTGACAATAGAAGAGGCTTTCAGTTTGACAGCCTAGAAATGCATATTGTCATTGAATGTATACTGGTCGCCAATCGAGGAAGTGATTGATATTTCGTCCGGAGAGAGAGGCGACGTTGCCGCTTATTGCTGCCACGTGGAGAGCGCGAGAGCACTACGCGTGAGAAGGTGATTCAGTTGCGACTGCAATGGGTATTTTATTATTATTTTTATGTTTATTAATTACTTATAATGCTGTACAGAAAGACAATAATACAGTCGTGGATCTACATGCAAACGCTAGAGCATGGAAGAGCACATCAATGTAAAAATCATCGTAACAAAAGAGGCACTGTGACATTTTGATGCTTATTGAAGTGGGAAACTGCCGCTTACATAATTTTTCCCGGGAGTTTCTAATTTATACCCCAATGTCTAACTTTCTTCTTTAAAATACTTTTCTTTCCCAATCTTAACCTTAATGCCCTTACTGATACCTACAGCACGTGAAATCCTATCAAGCATCTTGACCCCCTTTCAATTTCTCCTCATCGAAGTATTCTCTCACAGAACACATTATTTGCTGTGCCTGTCCTTTAATTGGAATATCTTTACCAAATATAGTATTAATTGGTTCCCGAACACGTCCAGGTTATCCCTTGTCACTATATTTTGACATAATTAAACATTCATTAAACACAATTGCAAATGATCACAACACGCGCACAGATACACGGACTCAGGCACACACAAACCAAGGCAGATTACCACAAATAAAATTCAAAGTAACTTGCCAGTACAGGATCTCTGTGAGAGCATTCTGTTTATGCAGCGTTATCAGAAGAGAAATAAAAACCTAATCCTTGTTTCACGTAAGCTTGCCCAGTATCTCTTACCGGTCACGTGACCTAATCACCTCTCATTATCTGCTGTTGTGGTAAAGACTGTCGTGCGGTAAAAATTAGTTCGTTATTTAACATGGTGATATATCTGTATATAACTATATGTGTTGGAAGTGAATTGTCAAATTTATATTTTCGTAACTGTTTTAATTAAATATATTACGTAACACAGTTGGTTTATCTGAAATGCATGTTAATTCTTAAACGAAGTAAAGAGGAGGTTCCTTTGCTCTCAAGCACATGACACGATAGCATGTGCTTCAGCGGTAGTGGTGACATATTTGTTTATATGACTTATCACTAACCTTGTTTTGAACTGGATTAGTCATATATCGCCATTCGAAGGTTGTTGTGCCTAGTGCGAAAGCTAAATTATTTTATTGATCGTTTATTGAGCGTGTACTTCTATGAATAATGGCAGTGTCTACCGCCAGTTTTTCGCTGAAGTATCGCAAGGGTAAATCCTTACAAACAGGCGAAAAAAGAATTTCGGTGCATGTGTTTAATGCACTCACAGAGAAGAATCCGTCTTTGTCAGTGAGAGAAGTCGAACAGCTGTGCTCTGAAGTTACGGGTGTGTTAGATGCGTAGGAACGTCGCGATGTGAAATTGAGAAAACAGGAAAACTTACTACTCCAGGCAAAAGAGGAATAAACAAACGCGATTGCTCGAAGAAAATACGTGAAAAGTGCTGTGCGTTGTCATGTGTATAGTTTTTTCTTTAGAAACGAACTCTCTAACATAAATAACATTTCGTCTGCTATAAATGAGGATGCAGATTCACCAAATTTCAGCAGATTGCTTATACAGCTGGGGTTTGTGAATGAAAAAAGAGGCAAGAAAAATGTGCCAAAAACAGAGGCGATATTGCTGTGTGGCGAAGACGTTATTTAAGGACAGTCATACTGTACCGAGATACAAGTCGCAAAATATACTTCCTTGACGAGACTTGGGAGAATGAAGAACACACGACAAGTATGGCGTGACACGACTATTAAGACTGAAAGACGAGCATTTTTGAAAGGTATGTGTGCTGGTTTAAAAAATCGCAGTGGAAAAGGCCGAAGGCCATTCATTATAAACTTGTTTCAGTTTCATTGCTCAGTAATTCAGTTTCAACTTGCTCATTTCATTATAAACTTGTATTTTTGCATGCCTTCGTATCCTTATTTGTATGATTTTATTTATCTTCCCAGCATTTATTATGGCCTTTACTGCAGGTTTAAATGTGACGGGAAGGCACCGCCTATGGCCTATGGCGCGAAAGCATTAGCCAATTAGGACGAGGAGGAAGGTAGTTGACCGCGGAGTGATACATGTCAGCGGGGCAAGGTTATATGAAACAGAGTATAGGTATTGTATTTACCGCAGTGTTTTTTGTAACTCCCTTGCCCGCAAGTCATGCTAAGCACGTGTTAGAATATCGGCAACCACGGAAACGTCTCGACTCTAATTGGTCCCTCTAGTCGTTACCATGACAACCGTTATGACGTACTCATCCCCTCCCATTTATTTAGAGCGTTCTTCCATGCGTTTACTGTCAATCACATTCTAGTTTGTGCCACCAGTATAATTCTGCTTTTTTTACTGTAATTTACATCCTCCAACGTTAAGTCATATCGGACGATGAATGGAATGGGTAAAATGATGTTCATATGAGCCTAGGGTCCACAGAGCTTAGAGTTACCCGACATTCGTCTTTCAGGATAAGGGAGAACCCCGGGAAAACCTTATCCAGGTAACTCACCCTGACCGAGATTCGAACGTGAGGCAGACACTACCACCACGCTACCGAGACGGGCTAATTCTGCTGATGATGAAAACTAACCCCAAAGTATGAATATTTTATTTTTCTTATTCTCTTTAGTTCCAGTTATCCTTCTCTAATTTAGGTCCCTCCAGGGGCCTACTTCGGTAGGTACGGGTTTGGCGCACCCGGGGTCCCGAGCCAACAGTCTCCCTCGTGTGGGCTCCTCTTCGTGGTTGAGGGAGACGGTCAACAGGCCCACCCACGTGTAGGCCGTGAAGGTTTTTAGATTCTTGTCTAGTTTAGAGTTTAGGATTTAGTGAACGAAATTTCTAGTAGGTTTTGATTTATGTTTTTTTATGTACGTGTATTTTTAATAGGTTTTGCTACAGTTGTATAGTTTTGAGAAAGTTTTATATCTGGTTTTATATAATTTAGGACCTTTTAAACTTACATATTCCAAAAAGTGCTGAATTAAGAAGTAGATATGATTTCTTTTTCTGCAGACACGATTAAAATGTTTATGCAAGAACAATTATACATTCATTAAGTTATAAAGGGCATATTTGTGTCTTTTTTGTTATATTTAACCTATTTTAGGTCATAAATGCATACGTATTTCCCATGGTTAGGCCATAGAAATCCGCCTCTTATTAATAACTATAGGACAATCTTATAATTGCATAGCTAGTGACAAATCACTTCTTAGAACTAACAAAGTGGAAGAATAGCATTCCTTTGTTTAAAAGTCACAAGATTATTGCGCTAGTTCGGGGGATTCCTATGTCATTCCTCTATATTGATGTATAACCCTACGTCATATCTGTTGGTATTTGCCTTTTCCTGTAGTTAATTGCAGTGATTATCAGAAAACCACAGAATGCCTAGCCTCCTGCACAGCAAGGAAACATTTTACCAAGCAGAGTGGATTCTTTCACTACGTCATTGTAACAACCTTGGACATCTGTGGATCATTTACCTTAAATTTTCTTTAAGAAACACCTCCAAAAAATATTTGGAGCTAGAATAAAGTTTATTTTGACTATTATACAAAGTTATAAAAGTTGAATGTCTATTAACGAATGCCTTCATGAAATACTGATTTGTATTTTATGTGCCACCTACATTTTTTTTTATTTTTTTTTTTTTCAATTCCTTAAAAAATATATCTATGTACTATATAGATATATATTTTTCTTTTCTTATTTTATTATTTAACCGATTTTTCATTATTTCCGTTTATTTTCTTATCTGTTTTCCTAGTTTCACAAATATTCACTATACACATAAACACCCATGCCCAAGGCGGGACTCGAACCCGCGACCCTCTACGCGGCGGAACACTAGAGACATACGCTTTAGCGACCATGGCTACGAGGGCCAGCAACACATCGGTAGGTAGAGGAATTATTCTGTTTTATCAAAAAAATCGGTAGTAAGATTTTATCGAAAATTTACGTCGAGGTTCTTTTATGGTGGAAAGGTACTTCAATTGGGGTTAAAATTCAGTTTTTTTTTATTTTTACATTTTATTATAATGTCATTCCTCTAGATTACAAATTTATAGGCAATTAATTGTTCTTTCACACTGGCCGTGTGTAGGCTAAATTGTGGAAACGTAGAGTCAGAATTAAAAATTCAATGTCATAGCCGGGATTTGAACCACGGATCTTCTGGTTTCCATACAGCCGCTCTACTATTGAGCTACTATGGCCAACGTGCCGATAGGACATTAAATTCTCCAACTGACTCGTATGTTCCCGGTAAACCACTAGGAGTTCTCATAAACACATGAGGCAACTACCTTAATGGCGACTTACTACTTGTAAGTACTTTAAGGCCCGGGCTTTATAGTTAACCACAATTAGGTCAATTAATGGAAATTAATTGTTCTTTCACACTGGCCGTGTGTAGGCTAAATTGTGGAAACGCGGCTGGACGGAAACCAGAAGATCCGTGGTTCAAATCCCGGCTATGGCATTGAATTTTTCATTCTGACTCTACGTTTCTACAAATATATAGTTAAAAAGGTCATTGGAGCAATATTTTATACATAATTTGCTAATTATATTAGTGGGTGTTAAATATTTGTCACGCCCCTTTTCGTAAAACTTCAGAAAATCGATCATAATTTCTGTAATACTAAACAGATACTTCTAAACTAAGCCTTGTTTTGTAAGGGATCTTCCAAGCTTTCTGACGGTATCACTGTAACTCGAATGATTTTTTTTTTTAATTTACGTCCGCCCCAACGTTAAGTTATATCGGACGGTGAATGAATTGGGTGAAATGATGCTCAAATGAGTCCAGGATCCATGGAGCTTAGAGTTAGCCGATATTCGTCTTGAAGGATAAGAGAAAACCCCGGAAGAAACCTTATCTAGGTAACTCACCCTGACCGAGATTCGAACTTGGGACCTCTTGAACGTGAGGCAGACATGCTACCATCTACGCTACCGAGGCGGGCTTCACTTGAATTATGCTTGTTTTTCTTTTGTTTTTGGCTGTCTATGTGAAGTTATTTGTTCTGAATAATATTTTGTACTAGTTATTGGTGAATATATGATATGTGTAGGCCAAAAGCATTTCGAAAGAGAGCTTATAGGCAATTGTTTTACTAAACAAAGAAAAGTAAATGTAGAAAATATAAATAGAATAGACAATAAAACCATAAGCTGGCCCAGTTCACACAATGCATGTGCTAATCATGAGAGTAGTCATATACAGAAACTGATGAGCTGCGAGTCCTGAAAGCAGATAAAATGGCTGAAGAACTGGCCAAGAAGACAAGACAAATGAAGAGAAACTAAAAAAAAGAACAAGTGAGAATACAGAGGGTCAGGACTATGCAGCAGGAATATTCTGACTCATGTGAGAAGTCCGTAATCAATATATAAACTTTAAAGCTGTTTTTCTCAGTTTCATATTTTTTCACGTTCCGGTACACTTTTTTAAAAAACTAATCAACTAAAACATATGATATTTTGTGTGTATTAAGCAGACACATAAGAATAATAGTCAGAAGGGATTTGTCCCTGAGATTGACAATACTTTTCTTAAAAAAATTCTGAAATTTCAGTGCTATTTTTACAAAAACTAAAAAATTATAACAAATAAAGTACAAAATGTTCAAATAATAACAGGTGTTATTAAAGATAAGCATTTTAAGAACATGCCTGAAAATTTTCATGTGCATATCAAAAATAATTTCGTAGTAATGTGCACGCAAAAATCATGGAAATAGCATTGTCGAGAGAGGCAGTACTTTCTCACCTTAATAAATTTAAAAGAAGGCATTTTTAGAAAAACCTCGAGTTTGTTTGTTTTTCAGTGCTCGTGCGAAAAATCTTTCCCTGTTTTAACTTTCTTAAAGATTTCGATTCAGGTTACATAGATATAAGATAACTGTGCGCCAATAGCATGTATAAACTTTTCTTTTAATTTACGTCCTCCAACTTGTCATATCAGGTGATGAATGAAATGAGTCGTATGATGTTCCAATGAGCCTAGGCTACACAGAGCTTAGAGTTATATCGCATTAGTCATTCGGGATAAGGGAAAACTCCGGCAAAGCCTTGATCCAGGAAACTCATCAACCAACATTCGAACTCCAGACCTTTGGAACGTGAAGCAGACGTGCCAAAGGTGTATAAATGTAAGTATTGTGATTCCGTGGGTTCGTAGAATTAAAAGACTTGTTTGAGAAATTTAAAACGATCTTTATTTCAGTAGAAAGACGCTTTGTACACCCCTTACAGGCTCTAAACATGACGTGTCATTCAAACAGTAGTCTCTCGTTGCTTCACCACACGTAAACAAACGAAATAGTGCACTTTCGGTACAATTCAAAGCTCTACTACACAGCTGCACACACACACACACACACACACACACACACACACACACACACACACACACACACACACACACACACAATTAACAGCTGCCAAATCGCAAGTGAGCTCCTTTGACAGCCGCGGCGCTTTTATATCTCCAGTCACTATTTCTAGAAATTAGTGGAACGCTCGCTAACAATCGAGACGGCATCAGAAAAGTCGAAACTTCCATAAATATTGCAGCGGCTATTAAACGAACACGTGGTTGATCTGTCGTCTCGTCGCTGCTTGGTAGAATGTGGAATACTATGACTCCACGTTCGATTTCGCTATTACGAGCGAAATGCTGCTTCTCGTTGTTTTATTTTCCTCAGCTGCTCCGCATAGATCTTAAACTCTGGGTATGCGTGGGTTTTGCACAAAAAAACCAGAGCTTTCATTTAAATGCTGTTTATTCACACAACTTTGAATAAAGGTTTGCCGATATGTCGTTACTACGACTGCAGAGTAAATTCACTAACGTATCGCAGTGTAATATACTGTCGGTCAGTGATGGCCAACAGCCCTGGACCAACCTCCTTCGACGAGAGTTGCTACGCAAGTGTCCCTCTCTTCCTCTACCAGTTTCAGCGCGAATCTTAGCGTCACCACGCCAAGTGAGCGCCCTTTCACTTTTCTTAATCGATCAGGTTTTGCAGAGCAGTTTTCCGGGAAACCTGCTCTCGGGGAATGCTAAAGTACCTGGCCGCTGTCCCTTACTACCTGCTTGAACATTTTCATCCCGTACTGACACTTTTAGAACCAAACTAAGCCAACACTAAATGTACCTTTTTAACATGGACTGATTTCCAAATTATATTATTTCAATATTCTGTGTATTTACAGTTTCGGCTTCAATATATCTGTCTCTTTTTCGGCAAGCATTTAACTCAGCGCCGCACTATCTGTCTGTTTCGCACGCGCCCGGCCGCAGCACAACAATGCCTCGGCGACAGTATACTAGGTGAGTCACCTGCCCCTATTTACTTTTTAAATGTATGGAACCTGCTAAGCGACATATGTGACATGCCTTTCTTAAATGTCTTCTAATGGATGGTTTGTAGAGGATGGGTAGATAACTCAGTGTATAAGTGTTGTATGGGATAGAAATCCATCACTATGTATGTCGGTTCCAAAAACATCATACCCAGACACAGAGCGCTGCAATAATACTTTAGACGAGTTTACAAACTTTTATTCATTAGCTGACATTCACACACACCTTTAAACACGCCCCTGAAGAAACAACCTATCATATGTATCATTTGACAATGACATTAAAACACAAAATGGTAGATCTAAACAGTGGCAACAATTCAACCAGCACGTGTTTTCGTTGTATAGCCATTTCGAAGTTACTACGAATTACGTAGATAGTTTTTTTTTTTTTTTTGCTTCTGTCACAAATTACGACACCTTTTAGCTCCTACAGTAACTGTAACGGTGGATGCAGCTTTTTTTTATTTGTGTTAGAACTATCAAAAAGAGCTCAAAGCACTGTATGAAGCTGTAAAAAGCGTGTAAAGATTCGAGGTGGGTCTTAGGTCCGTTCTTACTTATTCGTGTAGGAACTTTCCTTCGCAACGTAGCACTGGCTAAATGGTACTGTACAGGTTACTTCCTCACTCTGCCAGTTCAACTTGGCTTCAAATCTTTCGTGATCCGTTAGAAATTTTTATCACATGTAATTTTACCTCCTGGGACCTATAACTTGATATTAAGAGGGTTGTTCAATAAAGAATGACCATAATATTTTTACGGTCATAACTTTTTGCACTAAAATACAATATCATTATATTCTGTTACCTTAATGTGAAATAAAAACACCGTAGTAGTTTCATTATTGGTACTCCTGGTTCCTGCCTGTGAGAACCAGGTAAGTTCAGACATGTTCAGTATTGCCTATCGCGATTCTGCTTTCGTCTCAATAAATCTTCAGTTGAGGCCTATTACAGTGTTACAGGAGGCCTATGGAGAGTCTGTTCTTCCCTACAGCATAGCTCGAAGGTGGTTTAAAATGTTTAAAGAGAGAGGACAATCAATTTCAAAGGAAGGTGGACCCGGTGCTCCAGTTGCTGCTCTTACGGAACAAAACATCAGCACTGCTACCGCCATTGTGAGAGAGGATCGGCGAATTACCTTAAGATCACTTTCTGAAATACTGAACATTTCATTGGGTGCCATCCACACGTTGGTGACAGAAACATTACACATGAGACGTGTTTGTGCGCTATGGCTTCCAAGACTGTTGATTCCCGAACAAAAGGACATTCGCCTGCAGGTCTGCATGCAGTTAAAGTTGATGTTACAGGAAGATCCGGAGTTTCTTTCAAACGTAATCACTGCTGATGAAACTTCGCAACATCATTTTGATCCTGAGAGAAAACAGCAAAGCTCATTGTGGAAATCTCCTTTTTATTATTTTACAAAAATATATATCTATGTATCTAAATATATATTTTTCTTTTCCTTATTTAACTGTTTTTATTGTTTCCGTTTTATTACCTATCTGTTTTCTGTAGTTTCACACACATACATTATACACATAAACACCCATGCCCAGGGCGGGACTCGAACCCGCGACCCTCTACGCGGTGGAACGCTAGAGACATATGTTCTAACGACCATGGCTACGAGGGCCGGCCCTTCATCACCAATCCCCCAAATAAACAAAAGTGGTTGCTTCTGCTGGAAAAGTTATGGTCATCTCATTCTTTGATAGTCATGGAATGGTTTATGAGCATGTTGTACCTGCACACACATCAGTAACTGGACAATACTACAGGGATGTCCTGAAAACATTGTAAGTCCATATCAGGCGCAAAAGACCACATTTCCGTGAAGCAGTCTGGATGCTGCACCATGATAATGCACGGCCGCATATTGCCAATGTTGTTGCTGAATATCTTGCAAGATCAACGTGAAGTGCATCCCTCACCCTCCCTATAGTCCGGATTTAGCACCATGTGACTCTTTTCTGTTTCCTAACTTGAAGAAATGCCCTCATGGGGGGCATTATCCATCATCTACTGACATATAATTATAAATGTATAGTTCGTACTAGATATGTTATTATGGTCAGTACTTGGCCCGTTCACAAATGCAAAGTGAAACATAAGATTTAAGCATGAAATAAAAACTATTAGATTTAATTGTGCCGACATACTCTTAAACAATGAAAGCCAACTACGTGACTTGATTAACAACATCAGAGAGGGTAAAGACGCCGGCCCGCGTAGCCATGGTCGCTATAGCGTATGTCTCTAGTGTTCCGCCGCGTAGAGGGTCGCGGGTTCGAGTCCCGCCTTGGGCATGGGTGTTTATATGTATAGTGAATATTTGTGAAACTAGGAAAACAGATAAGAAAATAAACAGAAATAATGAAAAATCGGTTAAATAGGGCGAAAAAATCTATATACCTATATACATAGATATATATTTTTTTAAATAAGGGCGCCGGGGTAGCGCGGTGGTTTCGTTCGCGGCTCCCGTTCTAAGGGTCCCGAGTTCGATTCCCGGCTCTGGGGTTGGCGATTTTAAGTCGGCCCTATCCACGCCTTCACCTCTGTCTAGCACACGTGAAGTATCCCCTATGCCCAACGTGGTTCGGAGTCCACGGTAAAAACTGTAGGTCCTCTCACCTCACCGCCATTTTCACTATCACCCTATCATCGGAGGTAATGGACACCGCCCTCTGGGTGCCTCCACCTGAGAAATGGGTCCGGTCATCACTTGGTGGGGTGAGGTTACCCCGAAGGCCAAGGTTGCCATGTGGGGAGTGTTAGTAACTAACTAACTATTTTTTTAAATAAAAAAGATAATAAGGGCTCACAACGTTAAACATGAATCTAATTGAAGATAAAGATAGCCCGTATGGTCCCTTTGAAGGGCAAGAGCCTCTCCAAACTGCCGGTGGGGTGAGCTCGGCACAATATATGAGGTGCGCCAACTGTAGATTCCTCATTAATGGGATTGTGATTCTTGTGTGTTTGGCTCACAAAAGTAACAGTAGCAATAATAGATAAATCAGTAACTAAAATAAAGACAATAAAGACTTTGAGAAAGAACCAAAAAAAAAAAAAAAAAAAACAACAGGATGATTCGAACCTAACTCTTGCATCGCCATACGTATGCGAGCAGCTAACTAACGCACTCGGCCAGCTGTCGCGTATTCTATGTCGCTATTTGGGCAAGCATAATTAAGAGCCTTGATAGTATTATATGCATAAAACCCCGTCGTTTACTTTTTTCACAACTTCTAGGTCCTCATTGCGGCAAACCCGCATACCATAGTTAAATTAGTTGAGTTCTAATTGGAGTTTAATTGGAGCTATGAGTTCTGTTATCTTCAGAAGAATGGTTGTAGGAAATGGATTTCCCGTATGGGAAGGGATCCGTCGCTTTTAGCTGCCAAAGTGCGGGCGCTGCGGACCCTTAGCACTCGTGGTACCTCTGACGTTACTAGAGGAACCTCGGGCCGAACAGCCGAGCCCCTCCTTCGGGAGTTGTTCGGATTGGGATGGACTCGAGGGGGCAGTGTGTTCCCGAAACCCGTGGGAATCGGGTACGTCTTCGGACGGGGTTGAGGGAAGCCATTAAGTCTCCCGGGTACTAGCCTGCTAAGCTAGTAGAAGTTGTGCTAGATCACCAGGCGGCCCCACCGAGGTTTTTCGGTAGTCTTCACCTTGAGTGTTGACGCGCGTAAGTGGCGTATCCACTTCCATCCCGTCTTGTGTCCCTAGGACCAGATGGGGGGGGGGGCTTGTTAGTCTCTAGGTCTTGCCCTACGGAAAGCCCCACGGAGGATGCCGAGCGCCCTTTGGGACAGCTCGGATACTCCCTGGTTGAAGGAGGCCCGGGTCCAGTTCCTACGGGTTCAGGACTAATGGGAGTAGTACCTCTGGCTCAACTGTAGGAAATGGATTATTGTGGTGGTTGTTGGCTACTCAGTTGTATTAATAATACTTGGTTTGTTGTAGAATTATTTGGTTTAATTCTTGAATCTCTGTTTTTTTATCGACTTGGATCGGAGACCACCTTTCAGACTTCGAAATCTTCCCTTCTCTTCTTAGTGGACATGAACACGTTCTTCCCGTCGTAGTATCAACTTGTCAGTAAAGTTTTTCTTACTTCACCATTCAGTTCGAACCTTATTCTAACCCCCTCTCTAACTTTATCACGTGACTAAACTAGCTCACCCTTCTCAAATGTTACATTATTGGTTTCTCATTTTATTCCGAATTTTCGCATTGGTTTTCAAAACGCATATGACTCACTGACGTTCCGCCCACCCTGAGTTGAGGAACACCTACCCTGAGTTGTTGGCATCGTTGCCAAATCAGCGAAGTAAATCTCTTTAGCGTTCATGCTCAACTGCATTTTGAAAGTCCTTTGTCCCAAAACATTCCTGGCTGAAAGAATACAATAGTCTTCAGACAATGAACTTTTAGTAACACAAAGAAGGTAACGGCCCTTCTTTCCTGTCTCTGCGACGTGTACATATTTTTACAAGAATATTTTCTCTTTCTTGCCCGGATGCTAGTATATATGTTATATTAAGTTATATTCTTTCTTATTCTTTAAGTCAACTGCTATTTAGTCATTCTAATTTCATATCATTATAAGAAGATTGTTGTATTAGTTTAGCAAAGCATTTCTATTAATTTATCTTCTCTTTTAATTATTTGACTTCGCTTAATTCGCCGCCTCCTATTCGCTGCCTGATACTGCGGCTACATCATTCAGGGTTGGTTGCGATAATACTGATTAGAACGTCAGAGCTGCAACAACGGCGTTTGTGCTAAAAGCAGGGGCGGCTTCTCAATGGGGTAGCATGTTTGCGCTACAACCGAAATGCTGGGTCTCCCTTTAATGCAAGGGCATGTTCCATTTGGCGTTCAGTTCGACCTTGTCTAGTGCAGTGGCCCTGAGCGCGCTGTATTGTTTGCAGGTGCCAAGTAGTTCACTCTCAGTTGCAAACCACTGGTATACAATGGGGAGGTATAGGGCAGGATGAACCTAGAGCGTGCCGAGGCAAGTAGGGGGTAGGGGCGGGGCTTATGGCTGCATAAGGTTGGTTAACCTAGCAGCCAGAGAATAGTGAATGCCAAGCCTTCTCCTTCTGTTTTCAACGCCACCTATTATCCTCATATTAAATGTTCGCATCGGTCAACTATTACCACAGATTACTATTACCTACCAGAGCATAGCCACGTGTTTTGTGCCGTGTTTTGTTAGCTGTGTCGTGCTTTGAGTAGAGAATAAGAGCGATTTATTTAAATACAAGTATATTGTGTTATATAAGGAGAAACAATGAATTCCATAAAGGGTGCATTAGCACATTCTTTTTAAAAATGAGCTTAGAAGAAAAAACCGAAAATAAGCGACTTGGAAGTCCCACGCCAAATATAAAAATCACATAGGTAGTCAAAACAAAAACAGGCTATTTGAACAGGAACTTTAACTACAATGTATATGAGAAATATAATTTGATGCGTGGTTGTAATATTAAAAATAGCCTGTTTTGCTTTCCTTGCGTGAATGCTTTGCAGCATCTTCATAATCGCGCTAAAAACACGTAACTTAAAAATTGCACATGAAAAACACAGTTTTGCTATGCTTGGCAATGTAAATATAGCAAAGCAGATGAAATGAGTAGTGTTTAACGCCCGCTTTTACTACATACGGCACCGCAGGCGATGGCACTGATGATACATGAGCTGAAGATGGAGCACCGGTGGAATGAGATGGCGGGTAAAACTGGAGATCCCGGAGAAAACCCGCCCCAGCGCCGTGTTGTCCACCATAATTCACACTTTGCAAAGCAGATGGACAGTCCATATCGGAGAACAATTGAAGAACACAGCCAGAAAGTGGCTCAAAATAGGTATGTTTTAAACATTATTGTTAACTGCATTGGGTTTTGTGGAGTTAGCTCTACGAGGACACAATGATTCAGCTACGTCAAGCAATCCTGGTATTTTTCGAGGACTGATAAACTTCAGTGCAGAGCTAGACTGTGTTCTGAAAAACCTATCTAGAGAATGCTACAGTGTTTAAGGAGACCTCCCAAACAATCCAGAACTAAATCTTGCAATGTACACTTGAAGTCTGCCATGAAGAGATATCAAGTCCATTTTTAGCTGCATAAATAGAAGAGTGTTATGCTCTAGAGGTTTCTGAAATACGCATGTTGTGTTATACGCTGTGAATTACCGTTAACTTGTGTATACAGCAGTCTATAGTGGCAGGCTTAAACAACCGTTTGTTACTTTAAAAAATTTAAATTGCATGGATAACTTTGTGAACCACCGACCTTCAGAGCCACCAGCCGCCCCTGGCTAAAAAGGTTAATGTTTTCACACTAGCCAATAAACTGCGGGTTGCATAGATAAGAATAAATAGGGGCAGATGACTGACCGGGTATATTTTGTATGGTTTCCTTCATTCTGCTCCAATTTTGAACTGGTAAGTTATTAGTGATAGATAAAATCTTACGAACAATATAGCAAATCTCTTTAAGACTGGCTTTGTGGGTTCGTAGAATTAAAAGCCCTCCAGGTTACAAACACTAACAATAGCTCTTTATTTCCGTAGAAACACACTTTGTCAACCTCACAGTCCACAATTACGTCACATACACAATAGAACTTGCAAGGTCAACGACCACAACACAGCTCGCACAGCTGTTCACGCATGCGAGTTCAATTAACAACTGACTCACTGTGGCGGGCGGGCTCCCTTTTTGTAGATTTTTCACTATCCGGAATGTTCTGAAACAACCAAGACGACGCTAGAAGAAAGACGAACTCCTTCCGCCCACCGTTTCGGCGAGCTTTTATCCGCGCACTGCACTGCCCGTCACTATGAATGCCTTGCCGTGCCGCCTCGTCGCAACAATGCATTCGCGACAATATTCCATTTAGCATTAACAGCAAGGCCGCGCCGAGGCTCAGTGGTTAGACCGCTTGGCTCTCACCAAGGCGGCCCGGGTTCGATCCCAGGCGACCGCAAAGTGAGATTTGTGGTGGACAACACGGCGCTGGGGCGGGTTTTCTTCGGAACCTCCGGTTTCCCTGGCCATCTCATTCCACCGGTGCTCCATCTTCATTTCATGTATCATCAGTGTCATCGCCTGCGGTGCCGTATGTAGTAAAAGCGGACGTTAAACACTACACATTTCATTTAGCATTAACAGCATTTGAGATATTCCTTGTTGCTTTGAAATGTCCAATACTTTTTCTAAGTGAAAAGTTTATATTGTATTGTTTCACGCGGAGTCGTGCGAAGAGTAGGCAATTTTAAGGCCATCATATAGCAAACAATTTTTTACAGATTTGAACTCACTTCAATTTCCCTCAATCAGCTTGTGCGTTCAATTATATATGATATAAACTCACTTCTACAATCATGTTCCTCCATTAATATGAACTAAATGAAGGAATCGACTCTTGTAAGGATTTTTTTTTTTTTTTTTTTTTTTTAATTTGCGTCGTCCAACATTTAGTCATATCGGACGATGAATGAAGTGGGTGAAATGAAGCTCAATGCGTCCGGAGTCCATGGAGCTTAGAGTTACCTGACATTCGTCGTTCAGGACAAGGGAAAACCACGGAAAAAACCTTATCCGGGTTACCCTGACCGAGATTCGAACTTGGGACCTCTTGAACGTGAGGCAGACATGCTACCATCTACGCTACCGAGGCGGGCTTTGTAAGAATGGTCTGTTAATATATATTTAACAGTCATCTCGACCCATTACATAGGTTTCTTCCAGCTTTCTCCTAAACTAAATTTGGTTCTTGGCTGAATCAATGAAAACATGCTGGCAACTTGAAGTACAAAGCTTAATCACTGACTTTAAACTTTATTGACCTTCTACGTATTGTCAGCGATCGCATTATTTCGTTGGAGTCGCGACAAGCCAGTGCTAGTTACGCGTTGGAGGAAAGAAAGAGAGAAATAGTGCAGCAAGCCGCAGCCGGCGCGTGGGCGAGCGCTGAACGCTTGCAGAGAGAGAGACAGAAATAATTCTGGAATTTCCCGCTGCCATCGCGATTCTTATCGAACGGTCTACTGCATTCTAGAACAATGACTGAGGTATAAAAGCGTGCAGTGTTAAAGTTGCGAGTCAGTTGCTAGTAAGTTACAATTGAGGTGCAGCTGTGCAGTAATTGTGAGTGGACTGCAGTAATTTCTTTCGTTAGTTTAAGTATGGTGAAGCAACGAAGGACCTTGAAGATTACTGTTTGCACGTCACGTCATTTTTTCTGCTGCAAGGGGTGTACAAAACGTCTTTTTACTGCAATAAAGAGCATTTTAAATTTCTGCATACAAGACTTTTAATTCTACAAACCCACAAAGCGACAGTATTTATGGTAATTAGTGAAGTCCGGACCGTATATGTACTGCACATTAACTGTACGTCATCGGTCGCGCATGTAAACAACTGCAGGTAGGTATACGCTGAGCATGGAAACCGCCTCACTGCGAGAGGAAACAAAACAGTCGCGTTATACTACGCCTTGACCTTGCATCTGCATACACTTGAAATGCAAGAGTACTACGTTACGTTGTTTTCGAATAAGGTACATCTGATGGCATTCATACTGTGAGTCCAGCTAACTTGTAGCATATGCGAGTGCACATTCCTCTGGTCTTTAGTAATTAGTAAATATTTATTTTCTCTACTACATAAAGTTATTTTATCTACTTTGATTGTGTAAAGTGGAGCATTATAAAATCAAAACAAGTATCACAGTGGCCTACCGAGCAGGATGGTTCAGGAGGTTTCGCCTGTAGCCCACATTTCCGAGGCCGGGGTCGATTCCCGTGGCTGACCTACCTGACCCATGTTTTTTTCGAGAGTTTTCCCGGGTCGCTAGGCGAATGCTGGGTAGGTTAATTACATCCCCCGAATTTCCTTTCCCTCAATTTCATCTCCATTACTATTTCACATCATATCTCATCTGGTGGTCTATTTTAGGGTAAAAGTGTCGGTTGGAGTCTCGGCGCTGTCGTGATTTCTTGGGCCGGCCACTCTCTGTCTCCTCTCACCTTATCCTTCCTCCTTGGGGTTTAGGTACAATAAACAACGGCTTCGGTGCCCACCGATCCTGGTGTTTGGAGTTGTTCGGGTTCCCCCAGCCTGAAAAGTCGGGGCGAGGGAAGCCAAAGCACTGAGCCTGATACAGGAACCAGGTTTGAGAGGCCAGCCTATCGCCTGGGATGGGAGCGAGGGAAGTGGACGATAGTGTGAGGGTGAAATGGATCATAGGAAAGGCGGATAACGAAGCACTTGGTGAAATGATGGTGGGGGAAACCGGAGCACCCGGAGGAAGCCCACTCCACAAATATCAGTTTGCGGTCGCCTAGTATTGAACTCTGGCCGGCTTTGTGAGAGTCTAGAGTTCTAACCACTCTGTCACGGCGCGGCCTAGTATTTTTTATGTATGTGTTCCAACGTTAAGTCATATCGGACGATGTATGAAATGGGTGAAATGATGCTCAAACGAGTCCGGAGTCCATGGAGCTTAGAGTTACCCGAGATTCAATGAGGATAACGGAAAACCCCGGAAAATGCCTTATCTAGGTAACTCACCCTAACCGAGATTCAAACTCGGAACCTCTTGAACGTGAGGCAGACACGCTACCATGTACGCTATCGAGGTGGACCCGCCTAATAATCCTAATTCTATCACAATGGCCTACTTTACCTCACTCATTGCGGTAAAGCTAAAATTAATTTCATGTAAATACATAACTGTAACATCAAAGCAAATCAAAGTTAACATTCACTGTTGTATACATTTATTGTAACATTCTCTCAATGTATCAAATGAAATCCTCCCAATGTTGAGGCAAACAATTCATAGTATTGAAAGGTAGAGTCAGACTGAAAAACTCAAAGCCATGGCCGGGACTTGAACCACGGATCTTCGTTTCGGTTAATCGATTAAGTCACGCACCACTAGACCATTCATACGATATTTATGCCCGATTTCACCAACAGATGTTAAAATCGACGTTAACAAATGTAATGTAACAATTGTCAAAGCTCTAACACTAATGTTAAATTTCTTGCATTTCACCAACTTGTTTTCTAAAAATGTTAATAAACCTGTGTTAACGTCAAGAAGCTTGTAAATATTACAACTATAGAATGCTATGGTTGAAGTCGTATTATTTTCCGAACGTATTGCGATGCGCCTTTGTTTTCATTTTCGTCTGCACACAGCTGAAAAAATGGCGGGTGAACAAAATCATAAATAAAACCGTGAGACAAATTTCTCATCTATGGAGAAAGAATTGTTAATTGAATTGATGACGGAGTGTAAGGGTGGCGTGTAAAATAAGAGGACGGATAGGGTGAATGTAAAAGAGAAAGATGTCACGTGGGAAAATTGGAAACGAATTTAATTCAAATGCATGTGTCACTACTACAAGCACTAAAAACTTGTCAGTATTACGTAAATTTAAAACGAGGTGAGAAGACAAGTGACCAGTGACTTAAACGTTTCAAGACGGGAGGTGGACAGTGTATTATCCACATAATTCAGTGAATTATAAAATCGCAAGATTACTAATACTTGAAGCAAAGGCGAGATCGGCATATTCCTTTCGATGCATGTTCTAACTCAGTATTACGTAAATTTAAAACGAGGTGCGAAGGAGGACCAGTGACTTGAATGTTTCTAGACGGGAGGTGGACAATGTACTATCCACATAATTCAGTGAATTGTAAAAGCGCAAAGTTATTAATACTTGAAGCTAAGCCGAGATCGTCATATTCCTTTCGTTGCATGTTGTGGCCTCTCTTGTACTTCCGCAGTAACCTTCATAGCAACTTGTTTTGACAGTCTATACTTCAGATAGCTGCTCAAAATAATATCTCCTCATAGGAAGTACGCTATTACGAATGCCATTTAGACGGTCTTAAATATAGCAAATCGACATCAACAGCTGCGTTCATGCCCGTCATCTTGACTATTAACAATTGTTAAGGACCCAATAACATAAATTTATTTGTTAGTTTAAAAAGATATTTTAACACTTGTTGGTGAGATGCAATTTTCGTTATGACTATTTCTAAACTCGTGTTAAGTCTTAACATCTGTTGGTGATATCGGTCGTTATTGTATTCATACGACATTTAAAGTGCCACATTGTGACGTGATAATGAAGGAATGATACGGTTACCTTATGAGTTTGATGTTTCTCACATGCCAGCACATGCGCAGATAGCGGTATGAATTGAATTCCTAATAGAGAGAGGAGTAATGGTTCGATTACTAGCATCTTAATGATATCATATCTCCTGACTCATACGTGTTTGTGAGCTGAATCTTGACGACGTGATTCGAGCCCTGCCTTATTCATTCACACACTTGCAAAGGATGTGATCCCTTACCGGAGTGCAACGCCAAAAGACTTCTAGTAAATTGTTTAGAGTATCGTCTCTTCATATCTCTACTGAATAATAGAACTGAATAATACTGAATAATATTTAATAATAATATTGTGACTTTGTAGGTTCGTGAAAGTAGAAGTCCAGTTGCACAAACTCAAAATGTTCTTTATTTCCACCGACTTACAGTTGAACACTTGAAAATTACACAGAATTACGTAATGCACACAATTACGAGTCACCAGTTCGTCCGTTACAGTTCCACTGCACGTTCACAGTTACGTACACTCTTCCGATGCACGTACACAGTCTCCTCGTCCATTCACTAGCACGGCGCTACTACGCGGCTCGCCAAGAACTGACTCAACTCACTCACTGCAGCCCTTTTTATAGGAATATCGCTGTTTTCTCGAAGTCTCTCGTTTCAGTGAATCACCGCGAAGGTTCCAGACGGCAGGGGAAGGGGGAAGAGGCGGCCAGCGACAAGTGACACTTCCCTAATCATCCCCTCAGTTAGTGACTGAGATAAATGGGTGGGTGTGGTCCGGAATACTTCACGTCTGACCCTCCAGCAGGCCAGTTCTATAGAGAGTTCCGACGTTCGGGTGATAATATTGAATATTAAATACTGAATAATAGAACACACATGCAACTTTGGAACAATATAATACAACCCTTTGCAGCAAGCTGACGTAATATAAACCAACACAATCTCTCGTCACTTCTGTACACGTAAATAAACAAAAGAGTTTACCTTCAAATCACAACTGCACGCGCCCAATTATCGAGTACCAATTAGGACAGTCCGAACTGTCGAGTCGCGCCTTCCTTTTGTACCTCCACTCATTACTCCAGGAATTAGTGGAATTTTCTGTAACAATCAAGAAAGCGAAACTTACAGTCATCTATCTTTATCTGTATCGGTAAGCTTTTTATCTCCACGCTACACTATCTGTCCCTTTGTGTGCGCCGGCCGCGTTAGTCGCAACAATTGCTCGCGACAATACACAATTGGAAGATTACTTCTCTGAAGTTCTACGGAGAGTATGCTCGTCCATGTTACTTATTTGGGTTCGAATGGATTCCTTGAGAACATAAATTGTCCGTGGCCTATTCTTGTACACTCTATTTTTAGATACCACCACAAGAAAAAATCCGGTGAGGTTAGGTCAGGGAAATGGAGGGGGGAGACCACAGACCTTCTGAGATTATTCGATTATCAAAGAAACTGGTTACAAGTTCCATGGTGTCATTGGATGTATATAACATTGTTCCATCTTGCTGGAAATAACCTTCTATCAATTCGATATCATCTCCGTAAAACTTCAGAGAATATGGTGAGACGAGTGCAAACATGTATAGATGCTGGTAGAGGACACTTCCAACATTTTCTCTGAGATGTAAATAGTGTAATGTAATCTCCCATTTGTGTATTATATTCTCCCAAAGTTGCACGTGTGTCCTATTATTGGGACAAAAGTTATGACCTTTTGAAATGGTTCACTTTTATATGGATCGCAATGTACTTTCGATAAATGGTATGATTATTTCAAAAATAAAGCAATTTATCAGAAATGCTTATGTCTGGAAAAAATTACATAAACTGTGAGTTTTAAAAATAGTTACCTGTTTGGAGAAGTAATATTTTGTATATCTCTTACGGTTCAATAATTATACAGAAGTCATCCAGAATTAAGAGGACTTCAGAGTACATTCCTAGAAAATTTAGAATATACATTTCATTTGTCATAAAATATCTTAAACAAGTGGTCTTTTAATGAAAATTATTCAGGTCATTTTTGAAGAAACGACATTTTCGAAAAAGTTGCCACGTAAAAGGTAATTTGTGCAGGGGACGATGTTCTTGAGAATGTTCGTGTCTCATTGTTGCAGGACTTGAACTGTGCTTTTTATTATTTATTTATTTATTCAGGAAAAAATGTGTATTTATGGAGAAAGTTGGAATTCGAATTATGTACGTCGTAGAAAATTTAACGAAACTGGCTTCCTATTTGAAAAAAATCTTGGAAAAAGGAATGTCTCGGAAATGGTTATTTACACTCACAAAAATGACATAAATATTGCGCTTTAACAATATTTTCATTTTTGTGTAGTAAAGTTTTGAATATATCTTACTGTTTATCAGTCATGCAAAAGTAATTGCAGATGCAGCCAGTCCAGAGGGTGCGTTAGGGTTGCACGGGGTGGATGGGGTGCGTCGGGGGGTGCAGAAAGTCAAGAGGGTGCACGGGGGCTGCAAGAAATCCAGAGGTTGCGTGGGGTTTGCACTGACCAAACTTATGAAACCACTTAATACAAATGTCGACTGCATACCGGAGATGTTTGAATAGTAATTCATGGATCAGTAGTAAATTTTAGTAAAATTGATCAAAAGGGAGGTCATGGTCACTACATGGGTTAATGCCACCTCGTACACTGTGGCCTGGTGTCGCATTTCGCGCCATTGGTTTTGTAACGCTTCTGTGACTGTCAGTGTAAAGCTCCTAAGAGCGACCCTGTAGCCTCGGACCTCCCCGCTAAAGTAACGTGCCAACCGTTCTTATATACTACATGAAATGTCCACTTTGTATCCGTGAGAGTTTATATGTTCGTTTCCTATAAATTAACGCCTACATAGTTTTAAGAGAATTTTACATTTTATAATAGCACTAATAATTTTAAAACGTTTTATAGTATTTTCACATTCTAGAACTATTTGTATAAGGGGTTCAAAGCCAAGTATTTTACAAATACAAACAAGTATGGATTGAAAGTATATTAACAGAATTAACTCAGATTGACCTACAGAGGAAAACAACATCCTTCCAAATTTAAATATATAACTAAATAAGCTTGACTGTAAGAAAAAGAACACCTGATTATCGTTCTTTAACATGACATTTTTTTACCCATTTTTTGTTTTGTTACGAAAGTATAGGAGGTGCTGTATTCAATTTCGATGTTTCAGCAGAAATACACGTTTTAATGGACATTAATTGTTCTTTAACACCAGCCATATGTAGGCCAAAGTTTGTAAAGGTAGAGTCTGACTGAAATAATACTTCCAGAATTTAAAAGAACAATATTTTAGAACAAAAATAAAGGTGTGAGAATGAACATCTGCGTATGTGTGCGAATTCCAAAACGTAAAGTCGGTTAAGTACCTAACTTGGTATTTTAATTCAGCATATCACGAAAAGAGACGTGTATCTTGAATTTTCTGGAAATGTTTTCAGAAAGGCCTGTACTTGTGTGTTAATCTCCGTTAAATCTGCATCTATAAATTTGTGAAAATGAAAGAAAATGACCGTAAAATGTATCTAAATGTTAAAAAATTACTTTATTATCAAAACGTGGGACAAAAATGCATTTTGATTACATACCCCCCCCACCCCCCCCCCACACACACACACACACACACACACACACACACACACACACACACAGGCCGCGACGTGGCTCATTGGTTAGAACGCTTGGCTCTCACCAAGGCGGCCCGGGTTCGATCCCAGGCGACTGCAAAGTGAGATTTGTGGTGGACAACACGGTGCTGGGGCGGGTTTTCTCCGGGACCTCCGGTTTCCCCGCCATCTCATTCCACCGGTGCTCCATCATCAGCTCATGTATCACCAGTGTCACCGCCTGCGGTGCCGTATGTAGTAAAAGCGGGCGTTAAACACTACACACACGCGCGCGGGCGTATTTGCTCCAGAATGCACTTAATTTCCAATAAGCATCGTCTGTGACTATTCAAAAAATTGACATTTCATCAAAATCCAGGCCCTACTTATGACATTAGCTTTGAAGTGATAGTTAAACGAGTTCGACTCTCCTTCAACTTTTTGTTTGATTAGTTTGTAATATTTTATCTAAGTCTTTAATTCTTGTATGTTAATTATGCATTTTACGAGGTAATTTCACATTGTCAGTGCAATTAACTGCAATTCTTTTTAACAACGATTAAATCCTGCTCAATACCCTCACATGCTGCAAGTATAAATAGGAGCTGGTTTAAAAAGTAAACGAACTTACATACAATAAAAAGTAAATGCAGCATTTTACGTCAGGTTTATAGGAACTGCTCCAAATGGCGACCTGCGATTTCAATGCAAAGTTGCCAGCGGTGAAGGAACAACTGTCGTACCCTAAAAGCAGTACAGTGTCCCGAATGAAGGAAATCACAGCCGTGTTTTTGCACTGGCCAATCAGATTCACGTTCTTAGTTCTAAACCACACCATTTCTTCTTATTGGAATGTATACATCAATAAGACAAAGAAATAAAATTAAATAAATGACAATAACCGAATTTAATGACCTTTGGAACATCAGTTTTCGGCGTCACTGATTGGGCCAACAGAACAGTTATAGAAACACCACTACATGATGCAAAAGAACAATTAATCGCCGCTCAGAGTCGTACTGGTACATGATTAGTTAGAGATTTGAGAGATCTTTTAAGCATTAAATCTTGAGAACCCCAATGGTGAGCTACTAAGAAGCTATATCTTTATACTCGTGAAGCTGCTTTAAGGATATTCTAATCTAATCACTTCACTCAACTTGTTTAAGTACCAACTTATCAGCATCTGATGCCAATTAGGTTTTACGCAATTTACTGTGTTATGTTTAGCAACATTGCCTATTTCAATTTACTTATATTAGTTACGTCTAGAATTCCTAACATTATTGCGATGTAGTTCAAGAACACCCTGTAGATCTCATATGTCCTGCAAATATCTTAAATATAATATTTTAAACAAAATCATTAGAGGATTTTTTTAAAAAAGTTCTTTCTACAATGCTGTAGGTTACCTCGACCAAACCAATAGCCAACAAGGAAATTGTGTCACAATATAAAATTTACAGAGCAACCTTGTCCTACACTTCTCCCTATCTAATGCATCTACATACCGAGCGGGATGGCTCAGGCGGTTTCACCTGTGGCCCGCATTCGAGAGAACAGAGTTCCATTATCGAGGCCGACCTACCTGGTCCTTGGGTTTTCTTCGGGGATTTTCCGGGTCGCTAGTCGAATGCTGGATAGGTTAATCACATCCCTGTCCCTCCATTTCCTCTCCATTATCATTTCATATCATCTCTCATTTGGTGATCTCTTTCAGGGTAGAAGTGTCGGCGGGGGTCCCGGCGGTGCAGGGCAGGATGATATGCTCTAAGGAAAACTACTTCCTCCTCCGGTAGGTCGGTTGCCGGACTCAGCTCCCCTGCGGGACCATTTTAGCACCACCAGCCAGGAACCTTTGGGGCTCGGATCGCGTGCCAGGAACCTTTGGGGCTCGGATCGCGTGCCAGGAACCTTTGGGGCTCGGGTCGCCAGCCAGGAACCTTTGGGGCTCGGATCGCCAGCCAGGAACCTTTGGGGCTCGGATCGCCAGCCAGGAACCTTTGGGGCTCGGATCGCCAGCCAGGAACCTTTGGGGCTCGGATCGCCAGCCAGGAACCTTTGGGGCTCGGATCGCCAGCCAGGAACCTTTGGGGCTCGGATCGCCAGCCAGGAACCTTTGGGGCTCGGATAGCCAGCCCGGAACGTTTGGGGCTCGGATCGCCAGCCAGGAACCTTTGGGGCTCGGATCGCGTGCCAGGAACCTTTGGGGCTCGGATCGCGTGCCAGGAACCTTTGGGGCTCGGATCGCCAGCCAGGAACCTTTGGGGCTCGGATCGCCAGCCAGGAACCTTTGGGGCTCGGATCGCCAGCCAGGAACCTTTGGGGCTCGGGTCGCCAGCCAGGAACCTTTGGGGCTCGGATCGCCAGCCATGAACCTTTGGGGCTCGGATAGCCAGCCCGGAACGTTTGGGGCTCGGATCGCCAGCCAGGAACCTTTGGGGCTCGGATCGCGTGCCAGGAACCTTTGGGGCTCGTATCGCCAGCCAGGAACCTTTGGGGCTCGGATCGCCAGCCAGGAACCTTGGGGGCTCGGATAGCCAGCCAGCAACCTTTGGGGCTCGGATCGCCAGCCAGCAACCTTTGGGGCTCAGATCGCCAGCCAGGAACCTTTGGGGCTCGGATCGCCAGCCAGGAACCTTTGGGGCTCGGATCGCCAGCCAGGAACCTTTGGGGCTCGGATCGCCAGCCAGGAACCTTTGGGGCTCGGGTCGCCAGCCAGGAACCTTTGGGGCTCGGGTCGCCAGCCAGGAACCTTTGGGGCTCGGGTCGCCAGCCAGGAACCTTTGGGGCTCGGATCGACAGCCAGGAACCTTTGGGGCTCGGATCGCGTGCCAGGAACCTTTGGGGCTCGGATCGCGTGCCAGGAACCTTTGGGGCTCGGATCGCGTGCCAGGAACCTTTGGGGCTCGGAACGCGTGCCAGGAACCTTTGGGGCTCGGATCGCGTGCCAGGAACCTTTGGGGCTCGGATCGCGTGCCAGGAACCTTTGGGGCTCCGATCGCCAGCCAGGAACCTTTGGGGCTCGGATCGCCAGCCAGGAACCTTTGGGGCTCGTATCGCCAGCCATGAACCTTTGGGGCTCGGATAGCCAGCCCGGAACGTTTGGGGCTCGGATCGCCAGCCAGGAACCTTTGGGGCTCGGATCGCCAGCCAGGAACCTTGGGGGCTCGGATCGCCAGCCAGGAACCTTTGGGGCTCGGATCGCCAGCCAGGAATCTTTGGGGCTCGGATCGCCAGCCAGGAACCTTTGGGGCTCGGATCGCCAGCCAGGAATCTTGGGTATTGGATCGCCAGCCAGGAACATTTGGGTATCGACTGCTAGGCTCGTTGCCGTCCCGCTGTAGGGGAGCGAGATCGTTGTCCTGGTCTGTTGGGGGAAGTCTCTCTCCAAGTAAACTGAAGGGACCCTGCACTCTGTACTCTCTTGGCTCCTTGGGTTGGCCGCCCTCTGCCTCCTTCGCCTATTCCTTCCTGCCGGTGATGCCCCCACTTTGGGGCATAGGAACAAAGGGACGAGCTTGGTGGCCTACGAACCGAATCCCCTACGTAATGAAATCCCAATCCCATTGCATCTACATCAAGAAGTCGTTTTTGTCTGATACACTTTTTCATTTTGTCCATCCACTGATCATTTAGCTTTTCCCTTCTTATTTCTTCCTTCTGGCGTCCATCTGCATACCTTCTTTGGTAATCTGACAAAAATGAAACATGTGACCGCACATGCACCAGAATAAATTGTAAATCAGGCTTCCAAAAATCAGCAGAGGTACGTAAAGTACTAAACAATATGCGACAATGAGAAATACATAAGTCAAACATGCAAATGATACATATGGTAGACTGGAAGGAACAATGAAAAATTATTAAATGAGGATAGAAGAGAAGTTTTACAGATACAGAAACATGGGAATACGAAGGGACGGATTTAGAAGTGAGTTATGATGAAGTAGAATTTGCAATTTACCAAGGTAGAAATAAAAAAGCTCCAGGACCAGAAAAAAATTAATTTAGAAATTTTAAAATATGGACAGCCAAAGGTAATTAGGCTATTGATTAAATTAATGAATATTTTTCATGGAGAAAAAAATTCCATATGAAATGAAATTGGTATATTTAATTCCTATATACAAAAAAGAGGGAGGGAAAATTGTAGCAATTACAGGGGAATTTGTGTCACAAACCCCATTATGAAGACTATAGGGAGAGCTAAAAAATCGTTTGGAGATGGAATTGACGGGCTCTGAAGAACAGTGTGGCTTCACAGCAGGAATGTCATGTGTTGATCACATCTTTACTTTGAACGAATATTTTGAAAGGATTATGATGAGATGACGTCCGAGTAGATTATCTGGAAGATCCAGGTTTGGAAGCCGTCTTGAAGTGGTATTCGTTGGGATGATGATTGTACGATGGCTGTTCAATAAAGAATGATCATAATTTTTTAAGGTCATAATTTTTCGCACTAAAATTCAAACTTATTATACTCTGTTAGCTTAATGTAAAACAAACAAACTGTAGTACGAGGCATGTCTTTTAAGTCAGTACCGTTTTGCGATTCCGCTGCCAAAGCGCTACGTTCGGCGTTCCGCGCATGCGCGCTGGTTACCTACATCTCTTGTCTACGCACTGACGCCATTACAGTCTGATTCTTCATTGTATACGTTGGTCACTGAGTGTTTAAGATGCGTCCGACAATCGTGAGTCCCGCCGATTGTGAAGTACGGGCTGTTATACGATTTCTCAGTGCTAAAGGCGTAAAACCGATCGATATTCATCGTGAGATCTGTGAAGTTTACGGACAAAACATTATGACTGATGGAATGGTAAGGAAATGGTTGAGAGCATTTAAAGATGGCCGCACAAATGTACATAATGAAGAACGGAGTGGGCGTCCTTCGGTCGTTACTGAAGATTTGGTGCAGAAAGTGGACGAAAAGATGAGAGAAAACAGAGGCTTTACAATTTCATCATTGTGCGACTACTTTCCTCAGTATTCTCGTAGTGTTTTGTATCGCATTGACCGAGAACTTGAAGTACCGGAAATTGTGTTCACGTTGGGTTCCGAAAATGTTGACGGATTTTCACAAAACCCAACGTTTAGGCAGTGCATTGACGTTCCTTGAGCGGTACCACAATGAAGGTGAAGATTTTTTAGACCAAATTGTTACTGGTGACGAAACATGGGTGGCCTACGTCACACCAGAATCGAAACAACAATCCATGGAATGGCGACATTCATCATCACTCACAAAAGTGAAGTTTGAGCAAACAATTTCTGCCCAGAAAATCATGTGGAGTTTCTGGGACATAAAAGGAGTATTGCTAGTGGAGCTTCTGCCTCGTAATGAGAAAATCAATGCAGCGTCTTATTGTGAGACATTGAACAATCTGCGCCGTGCGATCCAGAACCTGGAAAGTTGAGTAAGGGTATCGTTTTGCTGCATGACAATGCCCTTCCACATGTGGCTAATCGGACCAAAGATCTCATCAAATCTTTTCAATGGGAAACTCTAGATCATCCTCCATACAGCCCTGATCTGGCGCCCAGCGACTACCATTTGTTCCTGCACTTGAAGAAACATCTGGGTGGTCAGCGTCTTCAAGACGATAACAAAGTCAAAACAGTTGTGATACAGTGGTTAAGACGTCAGGCGGCAGAATTTTATGAGCAGGGTATTCAAAAACTGGTGCCACGTTATAACAAGTGCCTCAATATTCACGGAAATTATGTAGAAAAGTAGATGAAGGTACAGGCTTTCATATAAAAATAATTTTTTGCGATATTTATGCACGTCTTGTTTTAATTCCAAAACGGTACTGACTTAAAAAAAGCATGCTTCGTAGTTTCATTGTTGGTACTCCTGTTTACGGCCTGTTAGAACCAGGCAAGTTCAGACATGTTCAGTATCGTCTACCGCTGTAATGGAGGTAACACGCAGTTAAAGTTGATGTTAGAGGAAGTTCTGGAGTTTCTTTCAAACGTAATCACTGCTGATGAAAACTTGGCTACATGATTTTGATCCTGAGAGCAAATAGCAAAGCTCAGTGCGGAAATCTCCTTGCTTCTGCTGGGAAAGTTATGGTCATCTCATTCTTTGATATTCATGGAATGGTTTATCAGCATGTTGTACCTGCACACACATCAGTAACTGGACAATACTACAGGGATGTCCTGAAAATATTGTAAGTCCATATCAGGCGCAAAAGACCACATTTCCGTGAAGCAGGCGGGATGCTGCACCACGATAATGCGTTGCTGCATATTGCGAATGTTGTTGCTGAATATCTTGCAAAAATCAACGTGAAGTGTATCCCTCACCCTCCCTATAGTCCGGATTTAGCCCCATGTGACTTTTTTCTATTCCCTAACTTGAAGAAACGCCTTCGTGGGAGGCATTATCCATCATCAGAAGCAGTGGTGAAGGCTGCGGAGGCAATTTTGAAGGGTATCTCAAAAAACGGTTTCCAGCATGTCTTTGAAGACTGGCAGAAACGCTGGGACAAGTGCATGGCATTCAGGGGAGACTGTTTTAAGAAGGAACATCAGAATTATGAGGATGAGTAAAGGTACGTTGTCAGAACATTTTGTGATCATTCTCTATTGGACAGCCCTCGTACATGCTATGATGATGCACCACGTTGTGACACCAACTTGAAGCAGGAATATTTGGGATGATAGTTTTTACATATTAATTTCTCACCTTTGGTGGCGATCTTGAAGAAATCCAGAAGCTTCTCCTGCAACTCTGGATAATCTGTAATAGTTGAGCCATCAGATCTTTCTTTCCCAGGATCGCGGTAACGGGGCTGATAAATACCTATAGTATTATTATAACTGTTGAATAATGAACAAATACTTTTCTTGATAGAGCCAACATGAAAAATTCAATGCCATGGCCGGGATTTGAGCCACGTATCTCCTGGTTTCCGTCCAGTCGCTCTTAACCTTTGAGCTACCATGGCCAACGTGCCGTCCTGACGTGGACGGTGTTTCTCGGATGCGAGAGCCCCTAGTGGTCTACCGGGAAAATATACAAGTGAACTGGAGAATTTAATGTCAGTACGGCACGTTGGCCATGGTAGCTCAAAGGTTAAGAGCGACCGGACGGAAACCAGGAGATCTGTGGTTCAAATCCCGGCCATGGCATTGAATTTTTCATGTTGACTCTGACTATCAAGAACCTTAGCCTATATACGGCTAGTGTGGAGAAATGATTAATTTCCATCAATTAACTAAAATACTTTTCTTGTTTAAAGATGGAAATTCAACTCGTCATAAACAATTTCAAAATTCTTTGAAACAATTACGAATATTAATGTAGTCTTTTTACAACCAATGGTAGATTCCACGGTGAACTATTTCTTTTTTTGCGCAAATGCTACTTATACATCTTTGATGTACACACAAAATTGTTTCTGCATACTTGGATAGACAAATATACGTCTTACTCCTAATACTTTCAGAAACAGAAGAACAAAATATTTTAAAACATTCAACAACTTATCATGTTACGTTGTCATGGTTACACCATTACCTACTTTACATTACTTCCTTATTTTATTATAAATAATAATCTTTTTGACAATTCTTAACAAAACGTGAAGTATAAAAAACTCCTACAACTTTACGGCAACTATTAAAAAAATGTAAGATGAAAAATAAAGATGTGGAACTAATCTTCATTGACCTTGAAAAGGCATACGACAATGTCCACAGAAAATTACTGTGGAAAGCATTAGAGGAATTTTTAAATAATAAAATAGTTCAAATGGTAACTTGCGATTGTGAAATTGTGCTATTCAAAACAAATTTCGTTTGAGTTATTTGTTCTCAGATATGTGCATACTGTCACCGTGTGGCATTGTTGTGCTGCTGACACAAGCCGGAGCCGGGCGCATGGGCAGGACAAAGACAATGTGAGACTCCAGAACCTTCGGTGCATTGTTGTTGCCGCGAAAGTTCTCGGAAAGTCTGCGGCATTGTAGAAACAATAGCTGGGGAGGTATAATTACACGCAAGGTGTTAGAACAACAGTTGTTTGTTGGTTACTGCGACAGTCGACGATTGAAGTGTGCCGCAGTGATTTCTTTCATTTTTTTCTGCAGCAAAACACCGAGTCAGCCTTGAAGACAGCCGACTGTCAATTTTACGTCTTTTTTCTGCAGCAAAAATTGTTCTAGATTTCTGTAAACCAGATTTCGGAATCAATGTAACCCACGCAGTCACATTATATATACGGTTACCCAGGCACGACCAACTGACGGCTGAGTGAGGGCCGGGAAGCATTCGCCCACGCCTAACCATTTATCTTATAGCGCCAACTGAAGAAATCGCAGGCCACTGTGCCGTCTCTTTCCCCTCCCCCTGAGTTCTGGAACAGCCAGGATATTTCATCTAACCCGGAACCTTCTGGATTGGCCAGTTGGTCCTATATAAGCGACGCGTCAGGCTGGAGGAGAGTTCAGTTCTTGGCGAGCAGTCGTGAGGAGCGCCGAGTGAGGGCACGGACTGGAAGACGGTGTACGTGTATTGGACGAGGTGTACGTAACTGTGAGCGTGCAATGGACCTGTGACAGACGAACTGGTGAATTGTAATTGTGTGTGCTAAGTAATTCTATGTAATCGGCAAGTGTTCCAACTGTAATTCAGTGGAAATAAAGAACATTTTGAGTTTGTGCAATTGGACTTTTAATTTCACGAACCCACAAAGTCACAATACTATATGCGCGCGATAAGAAGTGCGATCTGGTTCCAACTCCCCATTCGGTAAATTTCGTTTAAATTCGTAAACATAGATAACAACTCTTTTTGTATCGGACGATGAATGAAATGACTGAAATGATGCTCAAATGAGTCCGGGGTCCCTGGAGCTTAGCATTACCCGACATTTAGTTTATCAGAATAAGGGAAAACTTCGGAAAAAAACCTTATCTAGGTAGCTCACCCTGACCGAGATTCGAACTCGGGACCTCTTGAACGTGAGGCACATACGCTACCATCTACGCTACCGAGGCGGGTGATGACAACTTTGAAATTTGAAATCCGCTTTACACTGACATCTAGTGGCTAATACGCTAAGCTTTATCATATCCGTCATATTTAGTTTTAATGAATTTCGAGGTGAATTAGCTAATCAGTTTACAACAATCGTATGTTAGAATTAGGATTTTAGTTCGTCCTTGGCAACATCTACATGTTATGAGACACGTCAAAATGTATAAATACAGTATATACATGAAGTCAAATTGATTACATACAATATACACAGTAAGCAGCTTTTCTATGGGTTTTTTATCCAGATATATGAACCCTATTTTACACAGTAGTATATTAGGGTTAGATTTGATACATAAAATACACAATTTTAACAAAAGTATTTTAAATACTAGAAGGAAGAAATGATGCATATTAATTTAAACTATTTCAGACGTTTAAACACTGAGTTTATAAACATCATGAAGTACTTATACTGTTGTGGCTTCATTAGCAAAGATGTGAGCGGAGCAGAAAATTCAGTTCCTAGAGAGTCTAGCTTGAATATTAATTCTTGTCTTTCTCTCCAGAAAATGGGACAACAGAAAAGGAGATGAACCACAGTTTGAAATTCTTCACCACACATGCACTTGGGGTTAGATGTTAAGTGAAAGCGTGATAAGTATTCACCAAATTTACCATGTCCACTTAAAAATTGTGTCAAAACAAAATTTGGTACAAGAGTTTCACATTTTCCCCTGTCATATACACTAGGGAAAAATAATGCTTTTGTTAAACTTCCATTTGGAGTTGTTAGCCATTGTTGGTTCCATTCTTCAAGAATATGTTGATGTATTATTCTCCTTACAGTAGAAATAGGACATAAGGAGTATGTCACAGGAAGATTGGATTCTGCAGCAATCAGCTCTCTCGTTACCTAAAATTCCACTGTGTCCTTTAAGCCATCCCATGCATATAAGTCCTGGATGGTTTTGAAGCAAGGTTCTTATTTCATGTGCTAATGAATTTAAATTGTATTTATCATTAATAGCAAGTAGAGCTGATTGTGAATTACTGTTCCCATTAACAGTACACCATTTTATAGCTTCTTTAATTGCTAAGAGCTCCGACTGGAATACAGAACATTCAGGTCACAATTTAAACATGGAGTGAGTTAGTTCCGTTTGGTTTTCATAAACAACAAAAGCACATCCTACTGCAGATATATTATCTTCAAATTGGTAACGCGAACCGTCTGTATATATGTAATAATCATGACAATTACATATTTCCTTTAAACAGGTTACAAAACTTGATGGGTGTCCTGCTGTGGTAGCATGCTCCGGGATTTGTAGTTTTAAGTGAGACAGATAAGACGCACATTCACGTTCATGTCTTAAATTCATAATAGTTGCTGTTGATAAACCAGTGAGAGCCAAAGGTTCGATGTTAGCAATAATCTGAGCTGCATCAGTGGAGATTGTACGATAACCTCTAATTATGCGAAGGAGGAATCCCCTTTGAATTTGTGCAAGTTTTTTAACTGTCCATTTTTTTATTAAGAACATCTATGGTTTCATGTGGTATTTGCATAGACTAATTTACTACAAGAAATGTCATAATATAAATATTACAGGTTTGTGAATGTACTATGCTCCCAGTGCTCATTTACATGGTTATAGTTCTAAAAATTCACTAACCATATAAAAACAGTGCGCATGCAAAAATTTCTTAACCTTATTCTTAAAGTGTTTTAATAATTCAGCTTGTTTAAATGAATCTGGCAGTTTATTATAACATTATCCCTTTGTGGTTAACGCTTCCTTCATAAAGGCTCGTTTGTTGCGCTCGAATTGACAGCTTATCCTTGTTACGAGTGTGGTGGTTAACAATTAGTTGAAAATGATTTATATTTATATCAACATTTGTGGATGTTATGGCTCTCGGAAGGAGACACATTATTCGTCTACCTCCGTATAACTGTGATCTGAATGCAATTGAGCTGGCGCGGGCAAAACTAAGGAATGTTTTCAGAGGATGCAACGTTACTTGTGATATCTTCGCTTATCTTACACGCTACTTTGCTGAACTGTGTTTTTCAAGGTTGACCACACTGCAAAAACAAAAGAGCGTTAGCTGTCGCTTCTTCCCCTCTGCCGCACCACACCGTAAATCCAGCGCTCAACTTATCCTGCGCGTACTGTATATTACATATATAGAGGAAGAGGGGGAGAAAAAAAGATTTTTTACTCAGTATGCTCATTTTCAATTTAGGGGAACTTAAAACATGCATTGCGATGAACTTTTTGAGAATTTACTGTAAGAACGCAGTACAGAAATTAGAACACAGATTGCTTTTGTTAAATTTACAATTTAATATTGTTTTTATGACATCAGAAGAAACAAAAACAAATATGTATATAAATGTTTGAAAAACCAAAACCCATAACAAGGATGAGATGAAGTATTTTTTTTTAACATAGCTGTTATTGGCATTCTTTTAACAGAGCAATTGGATTTTATATAATTCTTCATTACTTTATATCTGCATAGCTTCGCGGTGTGGGTTGTATCATTCGTTACACGAAATATGGTGTACGTACTGGAAACATATCCACTATACCATATGCATTTGTGTGTATCCATATGATGCCCTGTGCCCGATTGCACCAACAGATGTTAAAACCGACCTTAACGAATGCAACGTAACAATTGTCACACCGCTAACAAAGCTGTTAAATTGCTTGCATTTTACCAACCTGTTTTCTGGAAATGTTAACAATAACGTGTTAACCCCAAGAGACTTGTCAATATTACAGCTATAGAGGGCTAAGGACAAGTAGCATTATTTTATGAAAGTACTGCGACGCAATTTTGTTTTCATTTTCGTCTGTACATAGCTGAAAAAATTGCGGGTAAACAAAATCGTAAACAAAAGCCGTGAGACAAATTTCTCATCAATGGAGAAAGAATTATTAATAAAATTCGTGATGAAACATAACGATATCGTGGAAAATAAGAGGACAGGTGCTGTAAATGTAAAAGAGAAAGATGTCACGTGGGAAAACCTGAAACCGAATTTAATTTAAATGCAGATTTCACTGCTAAAAGCAAGAAACAACAGTCAGTATTACGAAAATTTAAAACGAGGAGCGAAGGACAGGTGATGAGTGACTTGAACGTTTCAAGACGGGAGGTGGACAGTGTATTATCCACATAATTCAGTAAATTACAAAATCGCAAAGTTATTAATACTTGAAGCAAAGACGAGATCGGCATATTCCTTTCTATGGATGTTCTAACTCAGTATTACGTAAATTTAAAACGAGGAGCCAAAAAGGACAAGTGACGACTGACTTGAACGTTTCAAGAAGGGAGGTGGACAGTCTATTATCCACAGAATTCAGTGAATTATAAAATCGCAAAGTTATTAATACTTGAAGCAAAGGCGAGATCGGCATATTCCTTTCTATGGATGTTCTAATTCAGTATTACGTAAATTTAAAACGAAGAGCGAAGAAGGACAAGTGACGAGTAACTTGAACATTTCAAGACGGGAGGTGGATTTGTTTGTTTGTATGTAACTTACGTCCTCCAACGTTGTCATATCAGACGATGAATGGAATCGGTGAAATGATGCCCAAATGAGTCCGGGATCCATGGAGCTTAGAGTTACCCGATATTCGTCTTACAGGATAAGGGAAAACCCAGGAAAAAGCCTTATCCAGGTAACTCACCCTGACCGAGATTCGAACTCGGGACCTCTTGAACGTGAGGCAGACATGCTACCACCACGCTACCAAGGTGGACACGGGAGGTGGACAGTGTATTATCCACATAATTCAGTGAATTATAAAATATCAAAGTTATTAATACTTGAAGCAAAGGCGAGATCGGCATATTCCTTTCGATGCATGTTCTATCTCAGTATTGCCTAAATTTAAAACGAGGAGCGAAGAAGGACAAGTGACGACTGACTTGAACGTTTTAAGACGGAGGTGGTAGTGTATTATCCACATAATTCACTGAATTACAAAACTGCAAAGTTATTAATACTTGAAGCAAAGGCTAGATCGGCATATTCCTATCTATGCATGTTCTAGCTAACTATTACGTAAATTTAAAGCGACGATCGAAGAAGTACAAGTGACGAGTGACTTGAACGTTTCAAGACGGGAGGTGGACAATGTATTATCCACATAATTCATTGAATTATAAAATTGCAAAGTTATTAATACTTGAAGCAACGGCGAGATCGGCATATTCCTTTCGATGCATGTTCTAACCTCTCTTGTGCTTCCACAGTAACCTTCATTGCAACTTATTTCGACTGTCTATACCTCTGTGGAAAATTTTCTTCTGATAGCTCCTCAAAATAATTTCTCCTCATAGGCCTTACTCTATTACGAATGCCATTTAGACGGTCTTAAATATAGCAAATCGATATCAACAGCTGCGTTCACGCTCGTCATCTGGACTACTTAAAATTTAACACTAGTGTTAAGCTAACACTTGTTGGTGACCTGCAATTTTTGTTATAACTATTTCTAAACCCGTGTTGAGTCTTAACATCTGTTGGTGAAATCGGGCACTATAATTTACGACATCCTGTTAAGAGAAGGAGTTAAGTGCGGGTGCATTGCGTCATTATTTTGAAAATCGTTTACAAAAGCCTTATTTGTCACGTGAATATGAAAGCTTTTACTTTATATTGAAGCCCAGACATTTCTAATTATGTTAAATGCTAAGTTTTTCAATAAAAATGTTCTGTATACTTTCGTTTTTATTTTTATTCCGAGCGGAAATGACCCCAATCGTGCGCATTTGGAGGATGAATAGGAAGGCATAGCGGACGAATTGGAATGGAAAAAACATACAATTTCACTACATAATGTAATCATAAGAACAAAATAATATATATCAACACTTGTATATTCATATCTTTATGTATCTCACACACATTTTCCACATATGAACTGCTTCTTTCCTACGGCACCCGAATAAATTTCGTGGTACCATTATTCACTTTTTTTATCATCACTTTAGCCATTTCATTTATCGTCTGATATGACTTAATGCCGGAGGACGTAAAATAGAACAAAAAAAAATGAATCCGCAGCCTTAACTCAATCCGCTTCACCTGCTATTGTAGTGGTATTTATTTTTGCCCGTTTGCAGTATTGATTAAGTAACTATCTAAACAACACGGGGGATCATTGATGTAAGAACGTCTGCACTTTCCTACTGTGCAAGTTTCTGGAGCAATTTCAAAGCACATTCGTTATAAATCTACCTTAAACTAACTTAAAAATAACAAAATGCCAGATATGGAGCAATTACATACCTCCTATTCCGAAAAGAAGCTCCATTTCTCACTTAGACTGAAGAAACGCAATCGTAGAACACTCAGCTGTCTCAGGTAGTTACATTCTTCGCCCAGAAAGGTTGCTCCAACAAAACAAAACACTGCCTAGGGAGCAGATCCTTTAAAACAAATACCAGTCGCCCGTGCACTCTTTCCGTCACATAACAAGAAACAACCAACGTGTATGGCTGACTGCGTAGTTCAGTCGGTGGAACACCTGCCTGCTCTACAAGGGGTCCTGGATTCGATTCCCGCCTGGTTGGGAATTTTTCTCCAACCAAGATAATTCCTCATCTTCCCCCGAGCCTGGAAGTATGAATGAGAGTGCGAATGTGTGCGTGATCTAATTGTTAAAACCCAACGAATACGAGTTATAACCTTCGATATGTTCCAAAGGAGAACGGCCGCCGATATGACCATTGGAGTTAAAGGAACCAAAAATAAATTACTTCAAAGTATGAACTAAAATATAACTGTTCATACCTCTAATACACTATAATTGATAAGATTAGACAAAGGACATGAATAAAACAAATCATATCCTTAGTCTTGGCCATTCAAAGAGAATGAAATTTCAAAGTTATCACATAATGATTAGGTCGTAAAACATTTGACTCTCTCTTCACTGTACTGTCTTCGCCAATCTTAGCTGCCTATAAGAAAATAAAGTACTACAAAGTTTTTCTCGGCTCAAATTTCACGTTTATAGCATACATATGCACACAAAACATCAGAAAAATCAACAATTGCCATACATGCCTGTTAGACAAAGGACGAAGTGATATTTCCGTTAAATTTACTTCCTCCAACGTTAGCTACAATCAGACAATGAATGAAATAATTTTCAAATTGGTCCAGCGTACATAGAGTTTAGAGTTACCCGACATTTATCTTTCAGTATAAGGGAAATCCTCCAGCGTTAAGTCATATCGGACGATGAATGAAATGATGTTCGAACGAGTACAGGGTACATAGAGCTTAGAGTTACCTGACATTCATCTTTCAAGATAAGGGAAAATCTCCAACGCTAAGTCATATCAGACGAAGAATGAAATTATATTCAAATGAGTACAGGGTACATAGAGCTTAGAGTTACCAGACATACATCTTTCAGGATATGGGAAATCCTCAAACGTTAAGTCATATCGGGCGATGAATGAAATAAGGTTCAAAAGAGTCCAGGGTACATAGAGCTCGGAGTTAACAGACATTCATCGTTCAGGACAGGGGAAAACTTCCAACGTTTTCATATCGGACGATGAATGAAATGATGTTCAAATGAGTACAGGGTACAGAGAGCTTAGAGTCACTCGACTTTCATCTTTCAAGATAGGGGAACACCTCCAACGTTAAGTCATATC
>CM060950.1:460779838-461059838 GCA_030765055.1 Mantis religiosa | reverse complement strand
CCCAACGACCGAGTTTACGTGATCCCCCCACTCATATCTCATTTAATACTATCCCTAAATAACTGATGCTATAATTAAATATGGTGGAAATGGAATTATCAAAGCAATGCATAAGTTAATAATGGAAATATGGAGGAAAGAACAGATGCCTGAAAGTTGGAAGACAGGCGTAATATGCCCAATATACAAAAAGGGTAATACATATAAATGTCATAATTATAGGGGAATTACATTACTCTATGTAGTATATAAAATATTTTCAAGTATTTTAAATGATAAAGCTAAAAAGCCTATGGAAAGTGAATTAGGTGAGTACCAATGTGGATTTAGAAGTGACAAGAGCACAATAGACCAGATATTTGTAATAAGACAAATAATGGAAAAATTCTACGAGCTTGGTATAGACTTACACTTCCTGTTTATTGACTTCAAGCATGCATTTGATTCAATTGATAGAGGAGTCCTCTATAAAACTCTGCAATGTTTTAAAACGCAACCAAAAATAATAAGGCTAATAAAAATGACAATGGAAAATACAAAAGCCAAAGTGAAAGTAATGAATAAAATGAGTCCAGATTTTGATTATAATGCAGGAGTAAGACAAGGAGTAAGACTGTCTGCAACTGTATTCAACCTAACCCTGCATAGAGCAATAGAAAAAATTGATTCTAAAGGTACAATATTCTTTAAGTCCAGTCAGATATGTGCTTATGCAGATGGCGTAGTGATCGTGACAAGAGACAAAAAAAAACGTTAGTTTAAGTTTATGAAGAATTACAAAGAAGGTCTAAAGAAATAGGATTAGAAGTAAACGAGAAAAAAACTAAATGCATGAAAATAACAGCAGATAAAAGCCAAAGAATAATTTCAAATCTAGTAGTTAGAGACAAAACATTTGAAGGGGTATCCAAATTTAGATATTTAGGAGCACTTGTAAACAATGATAATAATTTAAACGAGTGCATAAAAGAAAGAAACGTGGAAACGCAGCCTATTATGCAAATTTAATCATTATTAAAAATAGGTTTATTAGTAGAGGGACAAAATAAAAGACTTATAAAACCCTGATAAGACCAATAGTAACATACGCTGCTAAAACTTGGGACCCCAAACAATGCAGATGAAGAAATACTTCGAAGATTTGAAAGGAAAATATTAAGACGAATCTTTGGACCTATAAAAGATAAAGACCAATGGAGAATAAGATATAATCATGAAATAGAATAATTAATAAATAAGCAAGCTATTGTGAAATTTATAAAAGCACAAAGGATAAGATGACTATGGCATATAGAGAGAATGACGGAAGATAGAATGCCAAAAAAAAAAAAAATATTGAAAGGAAGATTGTATAATAGAAGAAAAAAAGGAAGACCGAGAACTAGGTGGTTAGATGATGTAATGGAAGACCTTAGAACGATCGGAATCAGAGACTGGAAAAGTAAAGCGGAAGATAAAGATGTGTGGAGGAGGATCGTGCAGGAGGCCAAAGCCCACCAAGGGCTGTAGAGCCAGTAGTGAGAGAGAGAGGGGGGGGGGAGAGAGAACTGATGCTATTTACTCTGGGTATTCTCCTATTTTCAAATGTATATACTTCATTTTTCTACCATTCTCTCCTTCGAAAATATAATTGTATTGCATTTATTTGGGTTTATCTCCATTCCATTGGGTTTATCTCAGGGTTTATCTCCCTGAGTCCAGAGCTGGATTTTGTTTAAATCTTCTTGTAGACTGATTAGTGTCAGATTTAATCTTCATATTCTTAGGCCCGCTTGCATAAAAATCACTATTTGCAGTTCATTTACAATCAAGAATAAAAATTAAACTAAATTTACGAACCCGCGTGGGATGTAAAATGCTGATCTTAGATTAGATGAACGCCGTTCAGTACTGATCTGAGATCACAAAAACAAATGCGGCAACATCGCCAAACAAGTTGCAACTTTCGTGTTGTATCGAAAGGATTCGAGAATTATCAAAACTATTCGACTCTGTTTAATTTAAGTGTACAGAGTAGCTAATCTAGACATAACAAAAACTAAATAAATCTTTCGCTTTATGGTTATTTATCCTAGAAATAATGTTATTTTAAATAAACAGTATAAGAATTTACTCCATATTGAAACAGTATTTATCAAAAGTTAATCATTTTGCTTACTTTATCTCCATTATATGCCCAATGTACATCTTTTTCATTTTCGTCTGTTTACAATACTGTGAGTTGGAAAATATAAACAAAAAATGGGAGATAAGTGAAGTTTTAAGTTCCAAATTATTACATTTGTATATTGTGGCGATATTCCTCCAATCACAGCCACACGTTGGGTCTCCAACTTGATCAGCCACACGTTCGGGCGACGTATTTGTGCCCATCCATCTTAATCATTGCTGGTCGAATTGTTTCTTGATGATTGAGTTTGATTAACTATATTATTTGATTGTATAATCTAACGTCCACTCTTTGCCCCCCTTGGTAGCGTGGTGATAGCGTGTCTGCCTCACGTTCAAGATGTCCCGAGTTCGAATCTCGGTCAGGGTGGGTTACCTGGATAAGGTTTCTTCCAGGGTTTTCCCTTATCCTGAAAGACGAATGTCGGGTAACTGTAAGCTCCATGGACCCCGGACTCATTTGAGCATCATCTCACCCATTCCATTCATCGTCCGATATGACTTAATGTTGGAGGACGTAAATTAAAAAAAAAAAAAAATCTAACGTCCACTCATTATTACGAATACCAAATAACTCTTTTTGAAGGTGAATAACTTTCCTTTACAATTATATTCACCGCAACATTTTTCCTTCGTCAAGAAACAAGACTGAAGAACATATCTATCTCAAGATTATTGATTTTCCGTAACTCTCGTTACTCCTCTATTAATTTTGTGATTGGCCGATGTACTGCTACGTCACCTCATTACGTAATACAATTATTACTACGGCCAATCACAAAATTACACATATATTTGTTTTTAATATTGTCATTACATGGCCTACTAAGTCATATCAGAAAACAATATTCATATAAGAAGTTCTAACTAAAACATATCGTTACAATATAAAAATGGAAGTTCAAGCAAAAGAGACGATGCGTTCCGCTAATTTTAAATCTCGCATAACCTTTCTTATTTCACCCTTTTCCATAGGCATCCTGATGAAATGAGGTCTTAAAGCTGCCATCTCCCTTGTAACTTTGTGTTTTGTTTTAAACGCAGTCTCATTATTTACATTAAATATATCCCCAATCACCATTTGGAAGATTTCAGTTGGATAGTGTGTGTAGTGTTTAACGCCCGCTTTTACTACATACGGCACCGCAGGCGGTGACACTGATGATGCATGAGATGAAGATGGAGCACCGGTGGAATGAGATGGCGGGGGAAACCGTAGGTCCCGGAGAAAACCCGCCCCAACGCCGTGTTGTCCACCACAAATCTCACTTTGCGGTCGCCTGGGATCGAACCTGGGCCGCCTTGGTGAGAGCCAAGCGGTGTAACCACTGAGCCACGGCGTGGCCTTCAGTTGGATAGAACCGTTATGTGAGCAGGATCATAAAAATTGGATTGGATCTGGATCTCATTTTGAATTTTCTGTCATTTAGTTCTGAGATGGAATTTCCTCTATGTTGGAAAACACGAGGAGACCTTTCAAATTGAAAATTCTAATCATCAGAGATATCAGAGTAATCTGAATTCTGAAAATAATAAAACTGTATAGGTTATGAACACAAACAATGCATATTTAACAAACATTTGTAAAATAAAGAGGCTAATTATTTATGCAAGTAACCACAAAAAGGCTTTATTTACTATTTATTTAAAGCTGCACTACTTATTTCTTCTCAGAAACTATTGTGTAAATTCTGCAGTTCTGCTGAACTAAGTTCAATCAAGTTAACTGGAGGAAATTCACCAGTTAGATTTGATCTTAGATCAAGAGGCCATGAACTTAGATCAATGTTTATACAACCAAAATCCTAAGTTCAGCTTGACTGAAGATCATTTTCATATGCTTGAACTTAGATTATTTTTTATGCAACCGGGTCTTATAGATTCCACAAACGTCCGTAAATAGACGGATATGAGATAATATCCCTTCTCGTGAATCATTTACATACGCTAAAAAGAGCAGAGGTCCCAGTACACTTCCTTGGGGAACACCAGAGGCTACGTCCGTAGGCGACGTTAATTTATTTCCCACCCGCACTCTTTGGGTACGCCCGGTCAAAAATTCCTGAACCCAAGTTATCACTCTGTTGTCTATTTGCATATTACAAAGTTTCTCCATAAATCGTCCAAGAGGTACAAGAATAGATGCTTTAGACAAATAAAAAAGACTATTTCATGTATTTCACCACCCACGTCAATTTTATATGATTCAATGAGGTCTACTGTTTAGTAACAATTTTTCTATCTCTTACAGTACATCAGGTATTTGAAATTCATTCAGAATGAAGATAAACTTCAACATACACAGATAGACTCAACATGAAAAATTCAAAGTCACGGCCGGGATTTGAACCACGGATCTCCTGTTTTTTTCAGTCGCTCTAACCCATTGAACTACCATGACCAACGTGCCGTCATGACATCAAATTCTCCAATTGACACATATATTTCCGCGGTAGACTACTAGAGGCTCTCGCATTCGAGATACACCCTTTGTGGCGACTTACTATTGTAAGTACTTGAGCCCCAGGCTTCATCACTTACCTCTTATTATTTTAGTTAATTGACGGAAATTAATTATTTCTTCACACTAGCCGTATATAGGCTAAGGTTTTTGATAGAGTCAACAAAAAAAAATTCAATGCCGTGGCCGGGATTTGAACCACGGATCTCCTGGTTTCCATCCTGTCGGCTAGTGTGAAGAAATGATTAATTTCCATCAATTGGCTAACATCATAAGAGTTAAATGATGAAGCCTGGGGCTCAAGTACTTACGATAGTAAGTCGCCACAAACGGTGTATCTCGGATACGAGAGCCCCTAGTGGTCTACCGGAGAAATATATGAGTCAAACGGAGAATTTAGTCATGACGGCAAGTTGGCTATGGTAGCTCAATGGGTTAGAGCGACTGGACGGAAACCAGGAGATCCGTGGTTCAAATCCCGACCATGGCACTTAATTCTTCATGTTGACTATCTATCAAAAACCTTAGCCTATAACGGCTAATGTGAAGAAATGATTAATTTCCATCAATTAAATAAATTTCAACATACATTTAATTTATCATGTAATGAAAAATTCACTAGGAAAGAATTAAATAGAAATCGTAAAATGTTTTTTTCTTCTTTTTTTTTTTAATTTACGTCCTCCAACGTTAAGGAATATCGGACGATGAATGGAATGAGTGAGGTGTTGCTCAAATGAGTCCGGGGTCCATAGAGCTTAGAGTTACCCGACATTCGTCTTTTAGGATAAGGGAAAACCCTGGAAAAACCTTATCAAGGTAACTCGCACTGACCAAAATTCGAACTCGGGACCGCTAGAACGTGAGGCAGACACGCTACCACCACGCTACCGAGGCGGGCTTCAAAAAATATGTTTTCGAAAACTGTTCCACATGAAAGATAATTTGAGGTAGGAGCATACCTCTAGTTGCATTCTTTGGAGGTGTTGAACTTAAATACCAAGTTTGGCATACACAGAAAGGAGACACACACAGAAAATTTCATAAAAGCAGATGGATATAACCCAAGACAACACAAGCATGCTGTTATCAACAGTTTAACTTATAGGCTGGTTAATGTACCTTTAAACAAGATAGAATATAACAAAGAGTACAATAATATCATTCGCACTGCAGAATACAATGGATACAGTGCTGAATTGGTCAACAAGAAAATAGATAAATTCAAAAGACAACTAAGATGCAAACAAGGAACTACTCTCTCCCCAATTAGCAATGAAACCTCATACAGAAAATTTACTTATCATCCCAGAGCTACACACCTTTTCCAAAAAGTTTTCAAAGAACACAATATTACTTTGGCCCCACAGAACAAATTTAGTGTACAACACCTTTTGAAATCACATAATACAAAGGAGATACCCACAGGCAGAAAATCAGGAGTGTACCGGATAAATTGCAAGGACTGTGACAAATTCTACATTGGAAAAACAAAAAGGAACGTGAACATTAGGCTTAAAGAGCACTTTAGGAACATAAGGAATAAAGAAATAGATAAATCGGCGGTAGCGTACCATTTTTGGAAGGAAAATCATGACATAGAACGAGAAATTCACTTACTAAAAAGTGTCCAAGGTCCAGCTGCATTAACCACGTGGGAAAAAATCTTTATAAAGAAATATGAAAGTAAATTGTTTAATTTGGATACTACCTTTGAAGTAAACCCAAACTTCAAGTTCATCAAGATACCGACAGAGACGCACCTATCACCTCCGAGGAGTTCACTGAACCGGCATCCATTAGTCGACAACAGCTGATGGTGTTAGGAAGTCCTAACGAAACGCGTTCTAGGTAAATACTAGCAATAAATAGGAGCATTGAGTATTAGTTCGACTCAAAATTGTATTAACCAAGTTTGGTATTCAACTAAATTTATATTTTTCAGTTACTGTTCGCCAACCCAAAGAAAGTCCCTGTCAGGAATGTGCTACGCTTACACAGTCGGAAAAGGACAGTGAATGTGTGTGACAGAACGTATGCTACACAAGGAGTAGACCGTTAAAAAAACATGCGCCCTCTTCACTTAGTATACTAAAATAGAGAAGATTTCCTCACAAAAGTAGAAGCCGTCAAAATGTTTTTGAATGGTCTGTAGCTGTACTGACCTGAGTGTCATGAAACTATCAGGCAGGGTATCGGAACCGCGCCTACTGCCCCTTGCGCCTCATTCCCTTGGGACTTTATTTGCTGTGGCGAACTGTACACGGTTTTCAATTATATTTGTAATTTTACCGCGCAAAATTTGACGTCATCAATAGCATCGCTGATGGAGCGAGTTTATATATCATTCCCCTAGCGGCTTGCGATCGTACTTAATGTGCTGACAGCTTTTAGGTCTCCCGCTACCGGAAGGTAAATTTAGTATTTGAGAGGTGGATCTGCCTGCGTAAAATAAAGAAGCGTAATTTCGCCTGGTGCGTAGATACCATAACTGTTTTTTTTTAAAAAAACTATATACTGCAATGCAATACAAAGCTAATTATGCAGCCATAAAAGTAGACTATGAAGAATATACGAAATGATAAGTCAATGAACACTTATTTCACAATTAACATCTGTTTTATCTGTTGTAGTAGACATGTATGCATATTGTAAACCTGTCACATAAAATAGAAATATTTCAATTTGATCTCAGTTCTTTTCTATCACCCACAGTTTCCTCACAATGTAACTTTATTACAAACCAGAAAATTAGCAGAACATGTTCTAGGAATGAACAATAAGTTAGTGTTACAATATGTACAGAGCATTTATCCAAGTCTAAACAAGAAAATATCTCCAGTACATAGTCTTTTGTGTCCATTTTCTTATATTTCCTTTCTCTCTTAACCTTAAACACTGTCTGTATTGCGAGAAGGTATGCTCCAGGCCTTTCTGTCGTAACATTATATAAGAGGACTGTTCAATAAAGATTGATCACAACTTTCTTCTGACAGTGTACCTTTACTCATCCTCATAATTCTGATGGTCCTTCTCAAAATTGTCTCCCCTGAATGCGATGCATTTGTCCCAGCGTCTCTGTCAGTCTTCAAAGACATGCTGGAAACAATTTTTGAGACATCCTTCAAAACCGCCTCCGCAGCCTTCATCACTGCTTCTGATGATGGATAATGCCTCCTACGAGGGCGTTTCTTCAGGTTAAGGAATAGAAAAAAGTCACATGGGGCTAAATCCGAACTATAGGGAGGGTGAGGGATGCACTTCACGTTGATTTTTGCAAGATATTCAGCAACAACATTGACAATATGTGGCCGCGCATTATCGTGGTGCAGCATCCAGCCTGCTTTTCACGGAAATGTGGCCTTTTGCGCCTGATATGGACTTGCAATGTTTTCAGGACATCCCTGTAGTATTGTCCAGTTACTGATGTGTGTGCAGGTACAACATGCTGATAAACCATTCCATGAATATCAAAGAATGAGATGACCATAACTTTCCCAGCAGAAGCAACCACTTATTTTTGGTGGGGGGGTTGGTGATGAAGGAGATTTCCACACTGAGCTTTGCTGTTTGCTCTCATGATCAAAATGATGTAGCCAAGTTTCATCAGCAGTGATTACGTTTGAAATAAGCTCCGGATCTTCCTCTAACATCAACTTTAACTGCATGGTACCTCCATTGCAGCGGTAGGCGATACTGAACATGTCTGAACTTGCCTGGTTCTCACAGGCGGGAATCAGGAGTACCAACAATGAAACTACTACGGCGTGTTTGTATCACATTAAGCTATCAGAATATAATAAGATTGAATTTTAGTGTGAAAAAATATGTCCGTAAAAATTATGATAATTCTTTATTGAACAGCTCTCGTATTACTTTTAGATTGGGACCAGTCACTTTATAGTCTCTCTTTTTGCGAGTAAACTGATCCTGTATCCTGGAAATGTTTGATGCACCTATTGGTTTTAAAAGACACAAGGATACCAACATTAACAGACATTTTAATTAAGCGTGAGAGTGACAAAAAAAATGTATACCATACACTGCTAAAACGTAAGACGTTTATGTTGCAAACAAAAGTATGTGACGTAGACTATAAGTATTTGTAACAAAAAACTTCACTTATCTTAAGAAAAATGATGTCGATTTTTCTTATTATTGTTCTTAATTCACATTAGAACCTGAAATTGATCATTTTCTTCCTTTTTTGGATTTGAAGATAATAAAAGTTAATAATTAATTAGATTTTGTATTTATATGAAGTCTACTCATATCGATAATTACATAAAAAAAAATAAAAGTTTTAACCCTTTCTCACATAAGTTTCCTGTTTGCAGTAGTTTGATCTATAGATTAAGAAACATATCCCTGAATAGCCCGCCTCGGTAGCGTGTCTACCTCACGTTCAAGAGATCCCGAGTTCGAATCTCGGTCAGGGTGAGTTACCTAGATAAGGTTTTCTCCGGGGTTTTCCCTTATCCTGAAAGACGAATGTCGGGTAACCCTAAGCTCCATGGACCCTGGTCTCATTTGAGCATCATTTCACCCATTATATATCCCTGAATAAAGAGGAATTTAATAAAGAATATAAACATATTATTAATACTGCCTTAATTAATGGTTCTAATAAAGACTTTATGAAAAAGAAGATTGAAAAATTTAAATATCAAAAAACTGTTAATGATAATTCTACCCTTAAAAAATAAAAGACGATTATAATTTTTTTAAAAATTACTTAGCATCCTTGGTTTAACAAACAATTTTAAATGTTTTTGAAGAGTTTCGTATAACGTTGGTTCCTCTAAACAAATATAGTATTAAAAATGTACTACATTTCTCTAAAAATAATGAAATTCCTAATAATAAAAAATATGGTATTTATAAATTTGGTTGTTTATATTGTGATCAGGTTTACATTGGAAACCAGAAAGGAAGAAAGAACATTTTCGTAACATTAAGTATAAACAAACTGATAAATCGGCCTTAGCAGATCATTTTTGGTCATTTAACCATGAAATAAATCCAGAAGTTATATTATTTAAACAGTTAAATATCCCGATAGATTTATTGGTTTGGGAAAAGATATTTATTTTAAAAAATAAACATCGCGTAATGAATTTTGACATACCAGCACTTGATTCTGTTCTTGTTTGTTTCGTTTTCAGATTTTGGTAATACTGAAAAAAACATAATAGCATAGTAACTTCCTTAATGACGAATTTGTTTCTCTCTCTCTCTCTCTCTCTCTCTCTCTCTCTCTCTCTCTCTCTCTCTCTCTCTCTCTCTCTCTCTCTCTCTCTCCTTTTTTTTTATACTGACGACATGAACAAGTGTTCGTGAAATCGATTTCAACTTCAACTAATTTAACTAATAAGAAATATCAACATCACTTTTATAAAGATAAAAAAGTTTTTTGTTACAACTAGTTATATTTGTATAAAAGTATGTCAATATGGCGGTACCTGGACACTTGACAACATTACGCTCAGATGGACTTGTCTGAATGCTGGATAGTGTTGCATAAACTCCTCTATGCAGCGGTTTTAACTATATTTATATGTGGCACCAATTTTAATACCGGTAAGAAAGTAGCATTCAACCAGGAAGACGCGGTGCTCTGTTCATATCCAGGGGAAGCTAGTTGTATTAGTTACCAGAGCAAAGACACTCAGAGCTGGCGTTATTCCTCCACTCGCAGCAGATAGGAAGCACGCAGACTGTTTGGAAGATCCAGGTCGAGATTTGATTAAATAAGAGTCGTGAGATCTGTTCTCAGGTGTAGATTTTTGGTGACAAATAAAATTTTATATGACTCCGATTTCGTAATATATTACTTAATTGTATAATCTGGAATTCACTCGAAATTTCTTTCTTAATCAGTCACTGTAGGTTACCTCCAACAGATCGATAAATCCTTATTTTTAAGTTAATATAATTACTATTAATTAATTAAAACTCCTCTTCTGTACGTCCACTCATTACTATTACGAATACCAAATAACCCTTTTTGAAGGTTATTAATTTTTCCGTTACAAAACTTTTATATTCACCGCGACATTTTTCCATCGTCATGAAACAAGACTACAGAACATATATCTATCTCAAGATTATTGATTTTCCGTAACTATCATTACTTCTCTATTAATTTTGTGATTGGCCGATGTACTGCTACGTCACCGCATTACGTAATACAACTATCACTACGGCCAATCACAAAATTACACATATATTTGTTTTTAATATTGGCATTGCATGGCCTACTAAGTCATATCAGAAAACAATATTCATATAAAAAGTTCTAACTAAAACATATCGTTACAGTAGTTAATTTAAGTTTATTTTTAATTAAAAGTAGTTAGAGAATTATTATTTAAATGTTAAGATTACATTAAGAAAAATGTATTTTAAAAAATGACGATGGAATGTAGAAAAGTTGATGACAACGCCAGGAGTATAAAAGTTGAGGCACTTGAAGCCATTTTGTCTTCTGCAAATGGACGTGAAAGTGTGTTTTGCGTGTGTCTGCATTTCTGTAGAGTTTGATCTTGCATTGGAAAGTGGAAGGTTGTAAAGGATAGCGTAAGCTAGTATACTATCAACGTATATAAAGCATTGTAAAGTGTAACTAATAGTTGGAAAAGTTTCATTTTAGTTAAAATACCAATTTTTATAGAAGAAAGGAGGAACTACAAATTCAATTATCACTTCCCATCTGAGACCGCCCCTGAAAGTAAGAGCTTATGCGAAAACCAGAGCAGCTGTGGAACTACTAGAATCCAGCAACTAGATGTTCAACTTTTCCTCCACAACTTGCTCAGAACAACTCCAAGTGGTTACAGAGCGCTATAATTTGCTTACTGTTCCGCAAAAACTACAGAGGGCGCTGTGATTTCAAGACAGACTCACCAGTCAACTATGACGTCATCTTGGTTTAATCGGAGGGCTGGAAATAACGAATAGAAACGAACATCGTGTATATTGTTGACACAAACACACATGTTCACAAATGAACGCGACTTTTGTTTAAGAAAGTTACAAGCCATGTATTTCCAGCAAATCTTAAGACTGATTTTTTTAGTAGGCTGCAGTTTTTTGTCTACTTATTCACGTAGTAGAGAAGATATGAATGATAAAATGATTAGGACATATCGTTGATCGGATTACGTTTCCTGGACATAATCCGAGGTCGGATTGCACAAACAGACCTGTGATGTGTACCTAAAGAGAAGAGGGTTTCCCATTTCCTTTTGTTTGCGACACTTAGCCTGAAGGCGGCGCTGCTGCCAACTTAACGAGGACAAAAGCTTTCAGGGGGTTGGCGTCATGGGTGGTCTGGCTTTTCAACAGTCTTTGCACGATCGTTTAGAAGATCATTAACTGCCTTTTAGGATCGAGGGCATTGATCTTCACAACAATAGCTTCCATCTCTTCCGTATTTCAACACTCAGCATAAACAGTGAACAGAAAAATTAAGGTAGAGCTAACAGCAAATAAAATCTTTCCACATGCACGTTAAAATCATAATTATTGCGTTTACACCATCTTGTGAGCCTAGGTTACAGAAATAGTTGGAGCAGGTTGACTGCGAGAGCAATGGCCTTGCAAATAACGTGTTAAACGCTTCTTTATAGTTTCTGGGTGTCTGTCCAAAGTTAGAAAGGCAGTAAACAGTGCTTCAGGAATGACAGACATATAACACACACATCATCATCATTATCATCATTATTATTAATATTATTATTGTTATTTTTTAATCTAATGGGCATGCCCCATCACATCAGCGATACTACATGCCTTGTTTCTTAATAACCGCAATCAGTTTGTTTTAGTATTTGTATTTATTTCACATCTTTCTTCTACATACAATTTCATTGATACATTGGCATTTATAACTTTTCTTTCACACAATAACAAAATTGCTTATTCACATTTAACATACCCTTTCTACCTGCTTGCCTCGAGTCTCGGCCTCAGTACACGTAACCCCTGGTTTTTCGTATTGATGACCCCCCTCTCCCTTGTATCCCTCATTCTAGTTTTCCAGCCCTTAATTGCTAGTTATTCTTCATCAATCTTAAACATTTATCTCTAACTTTCCTCAGATATTCACCTATATTTCTTACATTCTTTTCTTTTACAAAAAAAAAAAAAAAAAAAAAAAAAAAATATTATTAATACCTCCCCCATCACTAAAACTGTCCCACTTTTGTTGCCAAATTTGTTCTCTCCATATCTTTGTTTTTTAGCAATAAAGTATACTATGCCAATATGTATCCTCTTCTCCACATATTGGGCATTTCCCTGTATCCTTATCATATCTAATACCTTTCAAATTTGTAACTCCTGTCCTTGCCCAGGCAAATCCTTCTCGCCCTAACTTATTACACACATCTATGTAATAGTAATTTATTTCCTTTTACATTAACAAATGGAAATACAAAATCAAGATTACAAATTAAAAAATCCATACTGAAATATGCCATATATTCCTAAATCCCGAAAATCCTATCATGTTATCATGTTGCCCACCATTGAAAAATAATTCGGTCCCCATACACCTAACCCTAGGTTTTTGTGTATTGGAGGCCCTCTGCTCCTTTTTACACTTTCTGCCATTTCACCTATCCCACTCTACATTTTTCTCTTAATTGTTCTTAGCCATCTCTCTTTAACTTTCCCTAAATAATTCCCTATATTTCTCCTGTTCTTTTCTCCTTTTCCTGACAACATTTTTCTAATTACTACTTCACCCCCCAAATTGTTCCATTTACGTAGCCAAACCTGCTCTCTCCATATCTTTGTTTGACTACAATTTAATATACAATGGAAATCTGCATTCTCTTCTCCACACAATGGACAGTTATCTAGCTCCTTCTCTTGACCTATACCTTTCAGTTTCTCACTCCTGTTCTCGCCCAAGCAAAACCTTCTCGCCCTAACTTACTACATATATCTATATATCCTTCCCTCCACCGGGTTGTTTTTATTTCTCTATATAATCTCAGTGAGCTTTTGTCACTTGTATTGGCAAAAATGTCTTGTCTGTCTATCTTCTCTATCTTGTCTATCTTCTAATCTTAGCTTAACTTCTTTCCAGAAGCCTCTATACCCATACTCTACATTTATCCAAGAATGACCCATACCTACACATCTATGTACTTCTCCCTCCCCCACACTGTCTTAATTTCCCTATATGTCCTCAATGATCTTTTCTCCCTTACACTGGTAAATATAACTTGGCTATCTAAATCTTCCAGGCTTAATTCTACCTCTTTCCAAAAGCCCCTATAATAATATTCCTCGTTTCTCCAAATATGTCCCATACCTGTCTGTTCCATCAGTTCCCTTATTTGCGACCAAGACTCTCCCCATTTGCTTCTCATCTGCAAAAGAAAACATTCCTTGATAATATTGCTTTCCTCCAAATTAGCATTTCTGTATAGATATTTCAGTGCCCTTGAGACAATTTTAACCCTTGTTGAATGTCTTCCCAACTCTAATTGCGCTGCCCCAGTGGGTGAAGCAACCGATAAGCCCAAAATATATTTACAGAAAGATGTTTGTTTTAGTATACATATACACACTCGTTGATTACTGTGTTTATCTTACTCACTTGTTTATAGTTTATTACGTGTTTATTTCTTTTCCTATCACATCACTGTATCACTGCACTATTCTCGTGTAGTCACCTTAATATTTCATTTCAATGCATCATAGTTAATGCTTTGAATAAAAATCTTGAAAGTTCTAATGTTGTTTGTGATTAACTGCTCTTTTGTCACTGGTCATTTGTAGTTATTGGATTCGATTGTTCTCTTCTTTATGTCCCTTTGCTGTTTTAGTTTGCAGCATCGATATATGAGATGTTCCACTGTTTTCTGTTCTTGTAGGTAAATGCAGGTTGGGTCCTGCATTATTCCAAGTCTGTGCAGGTATGATTTTGTTAATCCGTGACCAGTAATCATTCTTGTCAGAGCAAAATTTAAATTAATTTGTACTCTCATTCTCTCTTTGATTGATGGAATGAACTCCTTGCAGATGGCTCCCTTTGTTGTATTAGTCCACTCTTCTTGCCACATCTGGGTCCCTTGTTCTTGAATTTCACTGACAATTGTTTTTGGTTTTTTGCTGTATGCATAGTCAGTCCTATTATCAAGTGCAGCCACCTTAGCAAGTTTATCAGCTAATTCATTACCATGTGCTTTAATCCAGGCAAAATGTATTTATCCACTTCTGTTCTGTGAGTCTTCTGAGTTTATTTTGAATTTTTTCTATTAGATGAATATGTTTTGGATTGTTTCGGATTAGATCTACAGTTATTTTGCTATCCGAATATACTGCAGCTGTCATTTCCTGTAGTTGTATGTTCATGTCCTCAAGTATTGTTAATGCTCTAAGGATTTCCACTTGTTCAGCTTGGTTATCTGAGTATCTGTCGTGTAATTTTGCTTTGATTCTGTGTAAAATCTCACCTTGTTTAAATATTATTGCTGCTGCTCCAACCTTGCCTTGGATTTTGCTACCATCTGTGAAGATTTCTTTTTCATAATATTTGATGTCAATAACTTCTTCCATAAGTATACCATCTGCTGGATATAAGTTTATATTTTTTAATGTTCCATTTATACCCCGCCTCTAACTCCAATGGTCATATCGGCGGCCGTTCTCCTTTCGAACTTATCGAAGGTGTTAAACTCGTAATCGTTGGGTTTTAATCATTAGATCGCGCACACATTCACACTCTCATTCATAGTTCCAGACTCTGGGGAAGATGAGGAATTATCATGGTCGGAAAAAAATCCCCATCCCCACCGCCGGAAATCGAACCCGGGAGCCCTAGCACGACAGGCAGGTGCTCTACCAACTAAGAAATAAGTATAGTGCTAGAAAAATTTGATTGAATGTAGAACAAAGAAGTGATTAAGTGATTTAAAATAAAGCTAACTAATTTAATTCATTTAACATGATACTTATATAATAATTTAAGAAAGAAGTGATGGACTGAATTAATAAAAATTAATTTAGTAAAATAATACGAAGTTATATGTGTTAATGGAATTAAACTTTAGAAAAATGCTATACTTATACCATGGTAAATTAATCTAAAATTATACTTAAAAAAATTAGATTGCCACAATTTAATACACTAACTTTTAAAGTGTAATGGTGGATATCAGTGCAGTCAATGTTAACAAATTTGTAATTTATAGTTTATAGAAGACAGCCAGTTACCAGTTGTAAGTGCTAGATGCCAGTTAGGAATTTTTATTTTTGAATGAGTAGAGCCAGACTGGAAAAAATTCAATGCCGTAGCCGGGATTTGAACCACAGATCTCCCGGTCTCCGTCCGGTTGTTTTAAATCACTGAGCTATTATGGGCAACATGCCGACATGAGATTTACGTTCGACTCTCGGTAACGTCGGGATTTTGTCCCGCCGGAAAACCTTGTCAGGGGGTGCAACGATAGCAGTTACTTGACTGAGAGGTAGTGGCCCCTGATTGTGAAGTTCACATATTGGGACGCACTACCGTCCAGGAGAGCGTAGAGCTGGATGACGCAGCGGCCAGGAGACGCGGGGTTACTTAATATGCTGCATAGACAACCCGGACGCAAATACGAGGTCTGTTCAATAAACAATTATCACAATTTTTTTGACAACGTACCTTTACTCATCCTTATAATTTTGATGGTCCTTCTCAAAATAGTCTCCCCTGAGTGCGATGCACTTGTCCCAGCGTTTCTGCCAGTCTTCAAAGACATGCTGGAAACCATTTTCTGACAGATCCTTCAAAATCGTCTCCACAGCCATCACCACTGCTTCTGATAATGGATAATGCCTCCCACGAAGGCGTTTCTTCAAGTTAGGGAATAGAAAAAGTCACATAGGGCTAAATCCGGACTATAGGGAGGGTGAGGGATGCACTTCATGTTGATTTTTGCAAGATATTCAGCAACAATATGCAATATGTGGCCGCGCATTTCGTGGTGCAGCATCCAGCCTGCTTCACGGAAATGTGATCTTTTGCACCTGATATGGACTTGCAATGTTTCCAGGACATCCCTGTAGTATTGTCCAGTTACTGATGTGTGTGCAGGTACAACATGCTGATAAACCATTCCATGAATATCAAACAATGAGATGACCATAACTTTTCCAGCAGAAACAACCACTTTTGCTTTTTGGGGGGTTGGTGATGAAGGAGATTTCCACACTGAGCTTTGCTGTTTGTTCTCAGGATCAAAATGATGCAGCCAAGTTCCATCAGCAATGATTACGTTTGAAAGAAACTCCGGATCTTCCTCTAACATCAACGTTAACTGCGTGTTACCTCCATTGCAGCGGTAGGCGATACTGAACATGTCTGTACTTGCCTGCTTCTCACAGGCGGAAACCAGGAGTACCAGCAATTAAACTATTATGGCGTGTTTGTTTCACATTAAGCTAACAGGATATAATAAAAATGAATTTTAGTGCGAAAAATTATGACCGTCAAATAGAAGTACTACTCCACCATTCCGATCGATGGTTGGTCCACCACATCGGGTAGTATTTCACAGGAATAGCAGATAACTTATCCGTTATTTCGAATAGTGAGGGCTTACGAAATTACTGGTATAAAGGTAAAAGGGTTGATATAGTTAAACGTAGAGTAATTTCGTAATAAATAAAGAACGGCGGGAGATAAATAAAGACCTATACCTCCAAAGTTGGGAAATGCATCTATGTGCTATATTATTCGTAACAAGCGGTTTATTTTAAATAAGTTATTTGTTTAGTGGCATGAGCCATCAATTTCGGAGATATTCGTTTTGTAGTGCTGTCGCTATTGAGTTGTTTCTCCCGAAGTAGTGGGAAGAGTACGGACTTTCAAGGCCAGCAAATACCGACCTGTTTTTAAAGAGTTGTTATAAATTTTAGGCTTAGATATGATATACCCGTATCTTAAGCTTGGTACAGTTGGCAGTAAATTACGAGAAGTACATACAGGTTGGCTGTTTGCTGTGCAAAGTTGAAAATGAATTATGTACCATCATAAACAACAAGTGACAGATAACAAATGGCTCGGGGCATAATGTGACGAGCCAAGCGTCTCCATCGTTATCAAATTAATGTTACATGTACAGTAAAATATGTGCACAGTGGTCATTTTCAGTTCATTGTTCCATCCGGAAGCAAAAAACATGATGCAAGGCGATATATCATTTGCTTATTGGAGCCTCAACCCAGAACCACCAACAACAAATTAGTGTTTACTTTGTTTAGCATTTTATAGGGTAGAACAAGATCGACTCCACTGGAAGTACATTGCAACAAATTTTGTTTAAACATATTAAGTTTTGGGTCAGGTCGTCTTATTTCTAAATGACTTGTGTACAAAAACTAAACAATAAAATGAAAGAACTTCCTACAAAAAATTTCTATGTATATTTTTCACTACAAAAATATATATGGATTTTTTAAAAAAGTGCATAATGTATGTCAAATTCTTCTTTTTAATTATTTATTTATTTACTTACTTATTTATTTAAATATTTATTTATCTATTTAATTATTTACCTATCTATGTATTAATTTATTTAGTTATTTATGTATTCATTTATTTACTCTTTATTTATTTTTATTTATATATTTATTATTTATTTTTGTAGAATGAGCAATTTTAGAGACATATGCTCTTATTTGCCCAACAGTTTTAAAACTCTCTTACACTTTTCTTAAATATGAAGTAGTTCTTATTTTTTTAATAAATCTCTTGACCTTGCAAATGGAACGGGGTTTCAAAATCTGCTCGTACTCATACGAGGGTGGTCTGAAAAATTTCCGATCACAACATGAAGATGGCAGCACTCGTAAATAAAAGCTGGTAAATTTCGCTGTTCATCTTTTGACAGTTACTCACCAAAGTTGCAGCCATTTTGCAAGTTCAGTTGTTACCTAACAGTCGTTTGAGTGAGTTGATCTGAGTGTTTTTATGAAAATGCACAAAATCGAGTATCGAGCTGTCATTAAATATTTGTTTTTGAAAGGCAAAACGCCTATGGGAATCAAAGATGAGTTGGATTCTGTGTATTTTGGGCAGCTGAATTTAAACGCGTTCGGGACGTCCTAAACCTGCAACTACCGACGAAAACATCGCAAAATGGTGTTAGACGACCGCCAAATTAAAGTGAGAGGTACCAGAGGCTATGTACATGTCAAAAGAACGTTTTTGTCAAATATTAAATCAACATTTAGACATGAGAAAGCTATCCGCGCGTTGGGTGTCGCGTCTGCTCGCTTTAGACCAAAAACGTGTTCGAATGAACATTTCCAACGCTCTGTTGGCGCAGTTTAGGCGCAATAAATCCGAGGTTTAGCACAGATTAATTACTGTAGATGAAACTTGGATACATCAGTATACGCCCGAAACAAAAATACAGTTCAAACTGTGGACTCCAAAGGGGAAACCGGCTCAAAATAAAAAGCAAAAACTGTTTTTTTTTTCGGCTGGGGAAGAGATGGCGACTGTATTTTGGGATAGTCATGGAGTTACTTTAATCGATTATCTTCATATAGAAAAACCCATTATAGGAGTATACTACGTGTCATTACTTGACAAGCTGAAGGCAGAACTTGCAGAAAAATAAAATCCTGTTTCACCAAGACAACGCACCGTCTCACACCTCAGCGGTTGCAATGGCGAAAATCCATGCATTACGGTTTGAACTACTTGACCATCCGCCTTACTCACCATATCTAGCCCCAACTGACTTCTTTTTGTTCCCTCATCTGAAAATTGCGCTCGCAGGTGAGAGATTTTTGTCAAATGAAGAGGCAATCAAATTCGTGAACAATTATTTTGCAGAGAAAAAACGCTGAGTACTCTTTGGACGGGTTACACAGCTGGGAGCATCGCTTGGAGAAATGTGTAGAGCTACAAGGAGACTATGTTGAAAAATAAAAAATAAATAAAAAAATATCTGAAACAATGTCTTGTATCTTTATTAGGTCACTATCTGACGTTTTTCAGCTTGAGTCATGACTAAAGACCGACCTTTTCTTGGTTTGTTTTTGTATGTTTCTCTTTGATTGTACCTGTATATGATACTCTGAACAGTAGTAATTGGCCTGTTTAATATTTCAGCTATTTCTTTGAATGTCTTACCATTTTTAAGCACCTTTCTGCAACTTGTCTTTACTTCCTCTGTTGCTTCCTCAAATTTCTGTCCCATGCTTTCAGTTCTGATGCTTACATTTCGAGGCATAAAACACATTGACTAGAGGCCGACAGAAGTATTTGAATTATATACCATGTAACATTGCACGTACTATAAATATTGTAATATTTATTTGGCAGCATTGAATTGTTAAACATGTAAAAATTAACCTTTTGTGTCTCGGAAACAATATTTAAAATATCACTTTGCATGTATTTATTACACAATCTGTACTGTATTTATTCTATTGTGTGTCTTATTGGAGGACATACACGAACGTACCCAATCCAACAAAGAGAAAGGTAGTTGGACGTACCCTATACGATCCTACCACAAAGCAGTTGTGTTTATGCTACGCCTCGAGACAGTGTGCTCTAAGTTATTCAGCCGATTGTGAACTCACAGGTAATGGGACGTAAAGGTAAGGAGACAACGGTGAAATTGCCAAAACCATTTATAGAAGCAAAACTACAGTATTCTGCATAATTCAACGCTTCAAACAGACAAATACTGTTGTAAATAAAGTTAGAAATGGAGCTCCTTCTAAACTCACTACCAGTGACAGGAGGCAACTAATAAAACTGGTGAAGCAGAATCCGAGAGTCACTGCATCTGAGATTAGAGGATGCCTTGAGCAATATTCTGGCACTGTGGTTCACACCAGAACGGTTGAACGGGTTCTAAATAGTACTGGGTACAATGCCCGTGTTTCTAGGAAGAAACCAGATGTTAATAAGGTGAATAAGAAAAAGCGTATAGAATTTGCTAAACAGTCTGTGGTGAAACCAACAGAATTCTGGGATAAGGTTCTCTGGTCGGATGAGAGCAAATTCTGCTTATACAAGAGTGATTGGCGTCTAAAGTGTGGAGACTGCCAAATACAGAATGGGAACCTAAGAACATGGTAGCTACAGTGAAACATGGTGGCAGTAGTGTGATGGTATGGGGCTGTATAGCTTCATCTGACTTTGGGGAACTGGTGTTCATAGATGGGATCATGGACAAATTTGAATACAAGAGGATTCTTGAAAACAATCTTAAAAAGAGTGCAGAGAAGGTGGGATTAGAGCATGATTATTACTTCCAGCACGACAATGTTCCGAAGTATACTGCACAACACTCCTCACACTCTGAAGACACCGCCCCAATCTCCAGATTTAAATTTTATACAGTGTTGCCAACTCATATTCACAGAAAGAAGCTAAATGGAAGATAAAGTAGCTAAATAGTAATTCAAAATAGCTCAATAGAAAGCGGAACATTTATAAACACTCACCTATAAATTCTCAACAAATATTTTGTCTTCTTCTTCCACGTTGTCCTAGTTTCCACTAAGGAAGTAGAAGTAGCCTTGGTGCCAATCATCTTGAGTAGGTACACTATCAGGGAGCTTATAAGAATAGCAACATGCATTGGTTCTTTTAAGTCCAAAGCGCACAGAAAGGATGGCATTTACTGTTTTTGCATCATTCGGTTTCTCAGCTTACACTTCACAAATGTTCACCTGGCTAAACACACGTTCCACGTCAGCATTTGAGTATGGTAAACTAAGAACTGAAAATGCTAATGAGACCAAGTCATTATATGGATTTTCATTGTTTGCATTGCGAAATGTATCTACTTCTGCCCAAAACTTGGTCGTGTTTCTCGTGTTTTCCCATTCGTTGTGCGTTATATTTCTCCACTGAGTTATTAATGAGCCAATGTCTTTAAAACCCAACTCAAGTGCAATGTCCATTATAGGAGGTTTCCTCTACAGAAAACATATATTTGTCATTTAAACCACGTTGGAATTATGTGGAAGGCGATATCGAAGTTCCTCTGTAAGTTTTACAGCGAACCGTATACACCTTTGTTGAATACTATGTTCTAAATCTTGTGATATACCATAGACGGCTCACATCCCTTAAAGCCTCGGCACTCAGTCGGATTCCTACGCATTTAAGCGACCGAGCGCTGTTTGCCTTTTTTGCCGCTTGGAGCTCTCAAAGCTGACCCCTAAGCGGCCTTGCCGACATTTAATTTTGTGGTGACAGTTGAACACATTTTATGGTCTCAATTAGTACTGAAAGTGAATTTTACATGAAGTGCTGTTGACACCAATCTAAAGTAAGCGAACAAGAAAACTGGCCATAAATAAAAGACAATAAGAAAACTGGATATAAATACGAGATAATATAAGTAATCATAAGTATCAGCACAACATGTCATTGTTTATTATTATTACTTTTACTGTTGTGCCGTAAATGATGGCAGTTCATTATCTTAGAACGTAGATTTTCCATGACAGCTTTATAGTACAAAAATTTACAATAGACAGCACTATATTTCAAAGATCTCCGTTTTTCCAAAGTCCAGGTCTCCGAACCATACATAGTAGTGCTCCAAATGTAAAAATTACGTATTATATTATATTATTTTTTATTATTATTATTTTATCATCATTATCATCATTATAACAGAAGTAGTAGCAATAATTACAACAAGCAGCATAGCAGCAATTATGAGCTCAATACCTTATATTTCAGATGGTGTATTGTTGCGTACCTTTCTGTGAAAGTAAGAAAGGAAAATCAAAAGGGATCAGTTTCCATGAATTTCCAGTAGAATAACTACGTAAACAATGGCTAAAAGCTATATCGCGCTCTAATTTCGTGGTAAATGATAAATCTAATTCAACAGTCGTGTGCAGTTTCCATTTTACTGAGGACGACTATAAGCCAGGCTGCAAAATTAAACTGCTGAAAACAGGAAGTATTCCAAGCATTTTATCGAACTACCCAGATTATAAATTAGTGAAACAAGTAACTCCAAGGCGACAAATTTAAAAAATACGCCTACACACAGAAAGCAGAAAACGGAGACGCAGTGTTAACAGTGCTGCTGATGTTAATGCGCTGGATCATGTCACAGATGCACGTACTTATAACTGCGTTTCAATTTAGACTGAGGAAGACATAATTTCCAAATTAAAGAGATTGGAAAGGGAGAATAACATCTTGAGATGTAAATTATGGGGAGCAAATAAAAGGCACAAAGAATTTGTAAACAAGCAGCGAGCAAATGAAAAAATATTTCTTTATTATGAAACCAACAATTTTCATAAATCAATTCAATTATTGATAAAAGACAACATTGTACACTGCAACACAGCTACCAGACACAATCGCAATATTGGGCGAATTGAATAACATTAAAGGTAATGTGAATTTCCGTCTTATAAGACCTACTCACGTATATTGTTAAACTGCTTTTAACTGTTTACTTACTTAGTTTTTTCTTTTCTTCCTAGACAGCCTCGTTTCAGCAACAGTCCACTTATCACTGGCATATATAAGACGTTTTATAGTAAAAAATAGCGGCCGAATTCTCTTGTGACATCTGCCTTACTAAAGTGTCTACCGCAATTGTACAGCATCCCTTGTAAATCTAACATTCAAAAGGGACGAAAACTCCACGTTCTATTATCCATCTCCAGAGTATGTTTCTCTTTTGGCAATTATAGAGAAATTTATAAAAACTGCTGTACCTAAGCTACCTAAAGTATGTGTGAGAAAAAGCCTAGAGGAAGACATAGTGCCAGCAATGTAACATTGTTCTTAACTCGTGTGTACAAAGAACTGAAAGCATTCAGAACTACTAAGTGAACTGATATACAAAGGTTATATTCCTGTGATATTAAGGTGCATTGCTTCTGCGACAACGGAAGTGTTTGAAAAACGTAAATTCCTAAACTATAAACCACTGCATCGGAAAGTTCTGCGTCTGAAATGTCAACACATTGCAGCAGTAAGCTGGAACAGGGTTGTAGAGGGGTCATCAGCCAGCGCCATACGGTGGGTAGTGGAGAAATCCGTAACTTTTAGTCATAACACTCCAGCTGGTGAGTGCCGAGGCTTAAAGGGATTTGAGCGGGCTATGGATATACTTAGATCGTGCATGTACATTCTAATTTGAAACCCAGATAAGGACTAGGCTCCAAATGATCTGCAACTGAATTTATTAAAGGATCAACTTTTGCAGTGGGAATTAACACTTCTGCTAACTGACTCTACTTGCTCCATTAGATCATATATAAGTCTAGTTGGGTCTACGACCTCAGATTCAAATGCTTTATTAGCTTTTTGCAGTTCTTCTAGAATAGGTTTCAAGTAAACAGGATACAAGAGGTTTTGGGGATCTGTATACATCGAAAAAAGTATTTCCGCTGTATAGCATTTTTCCGTTCGCCTAGGCAGTTCAAAATGCAACTTCAATTCATTCAATTGTTCGAGAATTTGACTTACATCTGGCTCTATTGAAATCCAACGCGTGTTGCTCATTTGTGAAATTTGTAAAAAAAAATGGGCAGTTAAAAACTTGCACAGATTCAAAGGGGATTCCTCCTTCGCATAATTCGAGGATATCGTACAATCTCCACTGATGCAGCTCAGATTATAGCTAACATTGAACCTTTTGGCTCTCACTGGTTTATCAAGAGGAACTATTATGAATTTAAGACATGAACGTGAATGTGCGTCTTATCTGTCTCACTTAAAACTACAAATCCCGGAGCATCCTACCACAGCAGGACACCCATCAAGTTTTGTAACCTGTTTAAAGGAAATATGTAATTTTCATGATTATTACATATATACAGACGGTTCGCGTTACCAATTTGAAGATAATATATCTGCAGTAGAATGTGCTTTTGTTGTTTATGAAAACCAAACGGAACTAACTCACTCCATGTTTAAATTGTCACCTGAATGTTCTGTATTCCAGTCGGAGCTCTTAGCAATTAAAGAAGCTATAAAATGGTGTACTGTTAATGGGAACAGTGTTTCACAATCATCTCTACTCGCTATTAATGATAAATACAATTTAAATTCATTAGCACATGAAATCAGAACCTTGCTTCAAAACCATCCAGGACATATTTGCATGGGATGGCTTAAAGGACACAGTGGAATTTTAGGTAACGAGAGAGCTGATTGCTGCAGAATCCAATCTTCCTGTGACATACTCTTTATGTCCTTTTCCTACTGTAAGGAGAATAATACATCAACATATTCTTGAAGAATGGAACCAACAATGGCTAACAACTCCAAATGGAAGTTTAACAAAAACATTATTTTTCCCTAGTGTATATGACAGAGGAAAATGTGTAACTCTTGTACCAAATTTTGTTTTGACACAATTTTTAAGTGGACATGGTAAATTTGGTGAATACTTATCACGCTTTCACTTAACATCCAACCCCGAGTGCATGTGTGGTGAAGAATTTCAAACTGTGGTTCATTTCCTTTTCTGCTGTCCCATTTTCTGGAGAGAAAGACAAGAATTAATATTGAAGCTAGACTCTCTAGGAACTGAATTTTCTGCTCCGCTCGCATCTTTGCTAATGAAGCCACAACAGTATAAGTACTTCATGATGTTTATAAACTCAGTGTTTAAACGTCTGAAATAGTTTAAATTAATATGCATCATTTCTTCCTTCTAGTATTTAAAATACTTTTGTTAAAATTGTGTATTTTATGTATCAAATCTAACCCTAATATACCACTGTGTAAAATAGGGTTCAATAAATCTGGATAAATAAAAGAAAATTGTAATGACTCGATGTCGCCATTTAAGGTCTGAAAAATATCTTTGTATGCAATTTATCAAGCAGTAGAATGAGAAAATCAATTGTGAGTTTCTTTAATTAAGAAATCTAATGTTCTCGGCAGAGCTTCCTCATATGCTGCGCTTACTGCTAGTTGTAAGGAATGAAACAACACCATATGGGGATTTCTTAACTCTTCTTTCAATTTAACAAACGATCCATTGTTATACCCCGTCATTACACTCGCATTGTCAGTTCCAATACAAAGCAATTTTTTTAGGATTTAAGTTATTTTCAGAGAGTAACTGCTTAATACTTTGTACAATGCTATCAACATTTCCTGATTGTAGTTCCACTACCTCAAACAAGGTAGATATAATTTTGCCTCGAACTTCCCCTAGAGTTTTGAACTTGTAATCAGGAATATGATATAGATTACCACACACACGCCTTAATCAGTACAGGAAAGGGACTTCCCTAGAGTTTTCAACTTGACACGCGTGTTTATCTCAGCTAGGGCTCGGGTGTGACTAATCTGTGGATATGAGGAAGTAAATGCACCTGTGTAATGCCCTGTAAAAAGTTTCCGTTCCTGTTTAACAATCCCATAAACTGTAATTAAATATTTAAGTTTATCATTGAAATGTAACTAATAATCACTGGTCGACAAGGTTTTTTTCACAAGAGATCTGAATAGTGAATCTAGTGGCATTTTCCATCCTGAATTCAGATATGTAGTCAGAATTTTCCCATCAGGCATAGTTTTTCTGTAAAAGCTACTTTTCAAAATATGATTTTAGCGTTTTCTTTGACCTGTCATAGGAACCGTTACCTCATATGTAGCTATTTTACTCAAGCTGTATTATAGAAATTATTTGCAAAGCCATGCTGAATCGCAATAAAACATGACTGTGGAGGTTCATTGTTGTTCATTGTTGTTTAGACATGTTCAGACCTGTTTGGCATTGTGATGTGTCAGTATTGAGCTGACTGTGAGATTGTTGAGTAGTGAAATATTTCCTTCCTTTCTGTTTAGAAGTGTATTGTGTATGTTGTGCATGTTGTATTTCTGTGCTTTATTTTTTCATCATGCCAAGAAATTGTGTAAATCATGCAGATAATTTCTGCTATATTTGTGGTGAGCTGACCTTGAAGTCTCAGAGGCGAAATTTGACCCCACTTGTAAAGAAGTGTTATAAACTTTACTTTGGCTGTCAAGTTGGTGATTTGGATAAGAGCTGGGCCCCAAATACATGCTGTGTTTCGTGTGTTAGACTGCTGACTGGGTGGAAAATGGTACACATCATATGCCATTTGCAATTCCCATGATTTGGAGGGAACCGAAGGATCATTTGCTGTTTTTTGTGCGAGTGGGACAGCAGAGATAAGAAATCTCACTACGTTAGAAAGTCATGGCCAAAACGTGAATCTCTTATCCCTGGCCAGAAAAATGTGGCATGTGTCCCTTTAGTGAAGCCTGCAAAAATATTTTTACCTCCATTGCATATTAAGTTAGGAGTTATGAAAAATTTCGTCAAAGCTATGGATAAACTTTCTGATGGATTCTTGTACTTGAAATCGAAATTCCCCAAAGTCAGTGATGCTAAATTGAAAGAAGGAGTTTTTATAGGACGACAAATCCGATCATTAATGGCTGATGAACATTTCGAGGGACTGTTAAATCCACTGGAGAAAGCAGCCTGGCAGTCTCTCAAAAGTTTGTGTTGCAATTTTCTTGGAAACCATAAAGCAGAAAACTATCGTGACATAGTGGCTGATCTTCTGCATTCTTATAAAGCTATGGGATGCAACATGTCTTTAAAAGTTCACTTCTTGGACTCTCACTTGGACTTCTTCCCCCCAAAAACTTTGGAGCTGTCAGCGATGAACACGGTGAACGTTTTCATCAGCAAATTTCTACAACAGAGAAGAGGTACCAAGGCAAGTGGAGTTCCATTATGCTGGCTGACTACTGTTGGACTAAAATGAGAGACGTTCCAGATGCAAAATATACCCGAAAATCACTATCTACCACTTTCTAGGTAAGTCAGAATCAGTAGTTATAATTTTGAGTTAGATAGCTAGTTACGGAGTTTTTGGAATATTATAAAAAATTCAAATGAATATCACACAAAACTCCTGCCCGATGGGGAAAAACTGTAATTATATTTGAATTCAGCACGAAAAATACTTTTAGAATCTGTTATTTTAATTCCTTATGAAAGAAAAAAAGTTAAATTTTGTCGACCAGTGTAATCATTAATACAGCAAAAAAAAAAAAAAAAAAAAAAAAACACCCTATAAAAAGCTAAATAGCAAATTTTCAGAGTCAAAAATGTAGCTGAAAGCCAAAACCAAAATTGTATAGCATTTAATTCTTAAAAACGCTATATTTAGCTACAAAAAAGCTACATTGGCAACACTGATCTTACAGAGAACATCTGGAAGGAACTCGAGGAGCGTGTGAGGAAGCATCACAACGGAAGCAAGGACCATCTGAAAGAACTTCTTCACACAGATGTAAAGTAACCGTTTTATTTCTCTTTGTGGTGCAAATTAGTTTCAGTTGCTATTTATGAGTTTATGTGTTTAATGGAAGACTCGAGTTTATTTTGTACCAGTTGTATTTACGTATGCTTACTCTGCGTAGCTTTAAAATAATATAAGTAATAAATATGTTTACGTTCGATGTCGGCCTCTGTACACCAGCTGAAGGAAGGAGAATCATCTAATGGGGCAGCTTTATTGCTGCTTAGTCTGCCAGACGAATACTTGTTTGAGAAGTGTGCTATAACATTTTGTATCACTCTTATAAACTTTAAGAGGGCAGGTGCCTATTTTAAGCTTTATCGTTAAAAGAGAGCCGTTAACATTTTATTAACTGTATACATCGGCAGCGAACTGGTCTTTATGTATTAATGCGATGTAGCTGAGAGGATGAATACTTCTTTGAGGCACTGTATATAACATTTTCTTTTCCCCAGAGTTGTCACTATTGAACAAATGAAGGTTGAGAAAACGCTGCCACGTATGGAGGCAATGAGAGCTTCCTTTGTTTTGTGTAGTGAAGCGGGACAGATAGGCACGTGACCTGGCCAGCTAGTCAGCCAGCCCTTCTGATTAACTCGACTAAATGCTGCATGCACCCCCAAACAGCACGTGCAGTATTTATGTCAGAAATAAAGAACGCTTTTCAACTACAAACATATTATTGACAGTTCCTTATCGTTTATAAAGACCAGGCTTGCTGCTTAATTAATATTTGCCTACGGCTTAACTTGAAAACAGAAATCTGATGTGTTTTTTTTTTTATTTACACGACTTTCTCTATCGTATATTACTGCGTACCCCTCCCCTACCTGCTTCACATAATCGAAATAAACCATTACATAAATATCTACATTACACATTTCGTTACTGATACAAAAGGAACAGCGTTGTGAGATAGTTACATTGTGGCTCGCGAGCCGCATGCGGCTCTTGACATCAAGCTTAGAGTAAAATTAATTAATATAATTAATGGAAGCTAACAACATCTCGAGGCTGGCGGAAAAAGGAAAATATTTCCCCGAACTTAATGATTCCTAGCGGTTGTTGGATTTGGCTTTTTTAACAGATGTAGTCCAGCATTTACAAGGTATGTTCAATAAAGAATGATCATAATTTCTTTAAGGTCATCATTTTTCGCACTAAAATTAAATTTTATTATATTCTGTTAGGTTAAAGTGAAACAAACACGCCGTAGTAGTTTCACTGTTGGTACTCCTGGTTCCCCCCTGTGAGAACCAGGCAAGTTAAGACATGTTTAGTATCGCCTAGCGCTGCAATGGAAGTAACACGCGAGGAACAATATGCGGCTTTGAAATTCTGCTTTCATCTCAACAAATCTTCAACTGAGGCCTATAAAATGTTACAGGAGGCCTATGGAGAGTCTGTTCTTCCCTACAGCACAGCTCAAAGGTGGTTTAAAATGTTTAAAGAGGGGAGACAATCAATTTCAAAGGAGGATGGACCCGGTGCTCCAGTTACTGCTCTTACGGAACAAAACATCAACACTGCTGCTGCCATTGTGAGAGAAGATCGACGAATTGCCTTAAGATCACTTTCTGAAATACTGAACATTTCATTGGGTGCCACCCACACGTTGGTAACAGAAACATTACACATGAGACGTGTTTGTGCGCGATGGGTTCCAAGACTGTTGATTCCCGAACAAAAGGACATTCGCATGCAGGTCTGCATGCAGTTAAAGTTGATGTTAGAGTAAGATCCGGAGTTTCTTTCAAACGTAATCACTGCTGATGAAACTTGGCTACATCATTTTGATCCTGAGAGCAAACAGCAAAGCTCAGTGTGGAAATCTCCTTCATCACCAACCCCTAAAAAAGCAAAAGTGGTTGCTTCTGCTGGGAAAGTTATGGTCATCTCATTCTTTGATATTCATGGAATGGTTTATCAGCATGTTGTACCTGCACACACATCAGTAACTGGACAATACTACAGGGATGTCCTGGAAACATTGAAAGTCCATATCAGGCGCAAAAGACCACATTTCCGTGAAGCAGGCTGGGAGCTGCACCATGATAATGCTCGGCCGCATATTGCCAATGTTGCTGAATATCTTGCAAAAATCAATGTGAAATGCATCCCTCACCCTCTCTATAGTCCGGATTTAGCCCCATGTGACCTTTTTCCATTCCCTAACTTGAAGAAACGCCTTCGAAGTATCTACCATGCTTTAATTCAATCTCATTTGGATTACTTAAACATCTTATGGGGTAACTCTGTTAAATATTTAATTCATGACCTCGAAGTACTTCAAAATCGTGCCTTGAAAATAATCTACAATCTACCCTTTAGGACAAACACAAAAACACTCTACCATGTAACTAACATTTTACCATTAGAAGTAAACATAGAGTTGTCCTTGATAATATATCTCCACAAAATAAAAAATAATCTTCTAAAGTCCAATCTAACATTTGAAAGCTCCTCACATATATATATAATACAAGAAATAAAGGAAACTTAACAAAACCAACAGTGAACACTTCTACTTATGGCCTGAACAGCTTAACCTCACACGTTATGAACTTATATAATGCGCTGCCACTGGAACAGAAAGGCTGCAGGAACATAAAAGGTTTTAAAAGGAAAGTTGCTGAAAATTTACTGAAAGCACATATTGATAGGTGATAAAGTGTTACACATTTATAGCTGGTTTGAAAGCTGAACTGTTTAAAAATTAATATGGATTAATGCCCCATAGAATATGTAGCTTCTTTTTTTCTGTTAAGTTCTTTTGTTACTATTATTTCTTGAGTTATAGTGAATGTTTGTATCTTTGTATGTTTCATATATGTTATTCTTGTACGGTATTTCATTCCTACTATGAAAATGTAGGGCTGTTAAGGGCTGTTTGCCATCATTTTATATATTTTTGTACTGTTCCCTAGCATGAGCTATGGCTCTGGGAACCTTTTCAGATAACAATAAATAAATAAAAAATAAAATTATCCATCATCAGAAGCAGTGGTGAAGGCTGCGGAGGCGATTTTGAAGGATCTCTCAAAAATGGTTTCCAGCATGTCTTTGAAGACTGGCAGAAACGCTGGGACAAGTGCATAGCATTCAGGGAAGACTATTTTGAGAAGGAGCATCAAAATTATGAGGATGAGTAAAGGTACGATGTCAAAAAAAATTGTGATCATTCTTTATTGCACAGCTCTCGTACAAACGCTAAACATATATTTAGAAAGAGAAGAACTTATTTTTGATTTGGATAAGATTGTATTTAGCTTTGATAGCTAGTTAAAGTTTAATGCTGCAGCATTTGCTTACTTCAAATGTTTAAAGAAAATTACTGAAAGCCTTCCTGATTTTCAGGTGGAAACTGAAGTTTACTTGAGTAAAATGTCAGACCTTGCTGAAGAAATCAATGCCAGATAATTTTTCATTAAATTCATATAAAAATGTAATAAATCCTAATATTGGTACTGTAATTCTAAAGGCTGAATTCAATTGCAGGAGCTAATCTTCTATGATAAAAAGTTCAAAAGAATGATATGAAGAAGAAGACTTCTGATACAATAAATAGAATTATTTCTATTTATTTACTATAGTAAAGTACACTTGATTTCCAATCAAAAAGTCTAATATTTTAGAATAAATAATTCAAATTTTAGGTTTAATATCATTAATTATTTTAATAATTTCTTTTATTGTAATAAATTAAAAATAAATAAGATGCAATTAAGATTTTAATTATATTAATAGGTTGATTATATAAGTTATAAACTTAATGAATAAGTTTATGTCTTGAAATCATGATGAAAGCGTTAAAATCCCTTATTAACTTTTATTTACTTAATAAAACCTTTACAAGAAAAAGACGCACAATGAAAGGGTAGAGTGAGACTGAAAAATTCAATGCCTTAGCCGGGATTTGATCCAGGGATACTCTGGTTTCCGTCCAACCGCTCTTAGCCATTGAGCTACCATGGGCAACATGCCAATATGTCATTAAATTCTCCAACTGAATTCTCCATTAAAAAAAGGATGAATTATTTGGGATACAAATATCTACTGTAGACTGGGGTTCGAACCGCGAACTCAGGATTCCGTTGACATTGCATGCGTTTTCAATTTTCTTTGATATTCTGCAATGCCATGTAGTAACAACTTAGCCGCAAGAGAACAGCTGTAAATTACTTCGTTACAGCATCTAACAAGGCAAAAACTATGGAGATAAGAAGTACACACACATGTTAGGGTTCGAACCGTGGAGCCACATCTCGCTTGTCATAGACTGTGTTTTGTCAGTAAGCTACGAAAGCAATTGAAGCGGTCAGAAGCAGAAGTTACTAAGTCCTGTTTCAAAATTGTGCAGGACAGCTGCTGAAAGTTTTCAAACGTAATTTTAAGTACCAAGGGAGTTATAAAAATGAAATAATATTATGAGATGGGTCCGTTTGAAGGTACAAAGTGCTTTGTTGAAGTGTTTCTCGCGGTTTGACATATGTAGCATGTGTGACATGAGCATTTAACAACTTTTAATTTAAACCGGATGAAAAGCTGTTAAATCACTTGACTTAACAACCTCTGATACTTAATGTTAGACCTTTTCCATTACACAATGTTATAATATGTAACCATGGCCAAGCTATTACTTTATTTTCACCAATAAATCTCTACTATGGACTAATCCAGTATGCACATCATGGATTGACGTACAACATTGCCATCAAAACATCACTCCATCTCTACTACATCATCTTCTACCTCACTTCCATATGTCGTTGTGTCATAGAATGTGGTACCTTCTGGCAGAGTGACATGTTCCAGTAGTAAAGGAACATCGTAATAGATACAGTCAATATGAAGAATTCAATGACATGGATCTTCTGGTTTCCGTCCAGTCGCTCTAATCCATTGAGCTACCATGGCCAACGTGCCGTCATGGCATTAAATTCTCCATTTAACTCGTATATTTCCCCGGTAGAACACTAGGGGCTCTCGCATGCGAGATACACCGTTTGTGGCGACTTACTATCGTAAGTACTTAAGTCCCAGGCTTCATAATTTAACTCTTATTTAGTTAATTGATGGAAATTAATCATTTCTTCACACTGGCTGTATATAAGGTAAGGTTTTTTATAGATAGATAGAGTCAACATGAAAAATTCAGTGCCATGGCCAGGGTTTGAACCACAGATCTCATGGTTTCCGTCCAGTCGCTCTAACCCATTGAGCTACCATGGCCAACGTGCCGCCCTGACATCGTAATATTTTGCCTTCTTAATCTTCCTAAGCCTATCTGGTGTGTTTTTCGCAATATCACATGCCTTGTGTAAGGCTTCAACCTCACTACTCACGTTCAAGAGGTACCGAGTTCGAATCTCGGTCAGGGTGAGTTATCTGGATAAGGTTTTTTCCGGACTTATCCCTTTTCCTGAGAGACAAATGTCGGGTTACTCTAAGCTCTGTGGACCCTGGGCACATTTGAGCATCATTTCAACCATGGCCGCGCCGTGGCTAAGTGGTTAGACCGCTTGGCTCTCACCAAGGCGGCCCGGGTTCGATCCCAGGCGACCGCAAAGTGAGATTTGTGGTGGACAACACGGCGCTGGGGCGGGTTTTCTCCGGGACCTCCGGTTTCCCCTGCAATCTCATTCCACCGGTGCTCCATCTTTATCTCATGTATCATCAGTGTCACCGCCTGCGGTGCCGTATGTAGTAAAAGCGGGCGTTAAACACTACACATTTTATTACACATTTCACCCATTTCATCCTTCGTCCTATATAACATTGGAGGACGTAAATTAACCCCCTCACCTCAAAAAATACCCTTGCTGCTCTCCTCAAAAGAGACTGGGGACGATAAAGCGTAGAAGACTTTGTGTGACGAACTTCTGGTACAGATCCATCTTTGGAAATACACACCCAGGATTAAAGTGAATTCAGGAATACTTCTTACAAGGACATGGTCGAGGGCATCTTTGAAGTAAAAAACTTCAACTGGAGTGCCATCATGTTCCCCGTTATCGGTCAGTGGACGTTTGACATGGACAACATCAATGGGCTTCTTTTGTAGTGGATCTTTGATTATGAGAGAACGTAAGCTTTCACGGCCGGAGTCCATATCACAATTATTTTCGGGCTGTTTTGCCGTGGTCTGTTGCCGTAATAACGTACAAACGTTTCTTCTAGTGAGGTAGACATCATCAGTGGCGCGGTCGAAGTTTCCTGCAGCGAAACTCTCTCCATTAGTTTCACCCATGTGGAAGCGACTATTACTTTATCCATTGATCGTTTCTTCTTCTCAATATTGCCAAAAATTGTGTGAGTAGGCATGAAAGAATGCCCTGGTATTGGGAAGCAGGGGTGGTTCCTCCATAAGGTTGCAGGTTTGCGCTACACCCACTGATTCTGAATGTACAACAGGTGCATTTTGCACATTAAAGCTGTACTTGTTTGCGTTGTTTTATATACAAACATGTTTCAATTACGCTTATCGTCTGTAGCTGCCCATGACCACAGAAGTCGTAATAAACAGTGATTAGCTGTAGGAGCCGCAGGTTTGCAGTGAATAGTTAACCTAAGATTTCGCCCAAGGGGGTTGCGACAAGGTGAAGAGATGGGAGGGGCTTCTTATACATTGCTTAAATGGAGGTTTATAAACCTAGCTCCTCCTACTCTTAGCAACGGCTATAGCGTGACCTTCAGGCTTAGCTTCTGTGTGCTCTGCTTTTTGAACACAGGGAGAATTTAATTAAATGCATGGAGGTTATTCAGAAGAGAGCTCTGTTAAACAACAACGCCACACTTGTTCAGGCTTTTGGGTTTATGGCCACTTTGAAAGATTATAATTTTGTATTCTGGCTGTCTTTCTTCTACAAGATCATGCCCCATGTGGACATTTTGTACAATCAGCTGCAGAAACGAGACTGCAATGCAACATTTGCCATCGCCCAGCTAAACGCATTTAAAAGGGAAGTGCAAAAGGTAAGAAATAGCGTGGATATAGAGGAACACGAAGAAACTGCAATTAAGAGGAGAAGAATAGAAGATCATGATGTGAAAAGAAGAGAAGCTCTTGAAGTATGTGCCATTCTTAGAGAAGCAAAGGACAGATTTAGCTTCACGGGGCATCTGGTAGCCTCAACTTTGTTTCATCAAGAAAATTTCTAAGACATTTCCAGAGGATTCCCTTAGAGAAACAATAACGTTCTATCCTTTTATCATTGGAACAAAAATTCGTAGAGAACTGACTGTAATTTACAGTCGAGAGGAATTTCGTGGAATGTCCGGCGCTTTGTGCTTGATGACTTCATTAAGGAAAACCATTTATGTGCTACATTCAGCGAACATGTCAAACTCCTCCGAGTACTGTTAACTATGCCAATGTCTACCGCTGAATGCTGTTTCTCAACTTTAAAAAGAATAAAAACTTTCCTTGGGAACATGTCACAGGACCGATTGTCAGCATTAGCAATGCTTTCAATTGAGAGAGATTTTGTTATGAACATCAGCGACTTCAACGCAAAAGTTATCGATAGATTCGCCAGGTCCAAGGAGAGTACAGCAGAGAATCTGTATAAATAGGTGAGTCATTACTACTCTGTATTTTATTTTTCATTTGTGCACCACCAATAATTTAACCCACCAGCCGCCACTGTTGGGAAGTACAGATAAACTTTCTGAAAGTGCACTTGACGAATGTCTAAAATGCCTAATGTCTAATCTAAAATATATCAACAGCTGATATCAAAGAGCTTGGGTGGCACAGTGTAGTTACACCACCAAAAGGCCAATGCGGCAACTACTTGACTTAACAACATCTAACTCAAAAAGGCTGACTTAATAACTTTTATTTCTGAAATTGATGCCCATTCAACATGCCAAGGTCATAATATGTTCGACCTAACATCATCTGATTACAGAACTGGTATTCAGATTGTTTGTCGTGTGTTTAACAGGATTTCTCAAAAACATTGAATCTGAGTATGCTTCAATTGTCAGAATGTGTGTTATACAAAATATAAATATTGGTTCTATTACAGTAAAACCTCCCTGAAACGGAGCTCACTCATTCCGGCATGTATTATGCTTTTACTCAGGTATCCATCCTACCGAGGGTTATGTTTGAATACAAAAAAAAAATTGCAGAAGCTATAGTGTAAAGATTTACAGCCAAGGAACACTAGAATGACGTGTAAATAATAGTGCTGCGTGATTTAATATATTAACCGAGAATGTTAATCCATTAATTCTTTATTTTAGATTAACGACTAAAAAATTTAATCTATTAACTGAGTCGATTAAAATTAATCGATTGCAATAAATATTACTGAAAACTCCTTCAGCCGAATTTGGCCCTCTTTGTTTTGATGTATTGCTTCCAACCTAAACAGCCTTTCCAAAGCATCAAGCTTTCACTAGACACGTAATGTTCTTTGAACTTTGAGATAATACAACTCCAGATAGCTAAAAGAAATCACTGTGAACCCCAAGAGAGTGTAAATAACACTTCTGTTGTGAAATATTCTAAGAGGTACATAACTACATACACATGCTGACTGAGAGGTTTCTTGTGTATACAACTGATTATTTATCACTTGCTAGCATAAACTGAACTGTACAACCTTGAACCGAACACTTCGATTACGCAGCTATGGAAACAATAGCTGATCCCTCTTCTCAGGGCTGGTGGTGGTGTAACTTTGCTCTAAACCGCAGTAAACCAGTAACATTTCTGAGTTTGTGACAGTGAGTGAAAGTTTTGTGTTAAAAAAGTTAAAATAAGAAAAAACGTTTTAAAAAACAACTGCATGTCAGTCTCACAAATCTTAGTAGATATTGATATAATAAGTTACTAAATAATTACTTACAAAAATATTGTAGATCTAATTCAATACATATATAAAGCATGTGCACTTGATGCAAACACAAATTTTGAATCTAAGTGTTTAAAAGTTTCATAAATAATGAAATGTAGAGAGTATTAAAATACTTTGTATAATCCTTACACCCAATTTTTGAACATATATCTCGATTAATCGATAGATCAATCGATTAAAGTAACAGGATTAATCGATTAACATTTTATCTATGTACAGCATGAGTAAATAACAATAATAGGCTGATATGTATTACTTACTGTATTTTCAACTTACATAAAATAATTGTAGCTTATGGCCTAGTTTCTGTTTTCAATTCTCACTTTCTAGCCTGCAACTGTATGCATATCAACATCATTTGCTTCAGCACACACAGCATTCAAGTCTGAAGCAATGGTCCAGAAATGGGAATTCCTTTAGCACGTGCACTAACAACCACTCGAAAACAGCACCATTTAGCTCCTCATACTCCAAAGATTTTGTCATGCCCTGTTGTTCCCTTTAACCACAAGATTTTAATTTTCATTTTTTCAAAATCTCAGAAATCTTGAATTTCTCCCGCTTTATCAACACAGTTAATTCTTTAGCTGGACATTTGTTCTTTTTGTGTTCTTCAATAACGTTAGCTTTTTCCCCTCCAGTGATAATACTTTATGTTTGAGACTTATTTTACAAAATTTGTATACATACAAACTATGTTTTTAAAAATGACACAAGTTCAGTTTTCTTCCACTCGTACTTGATTGCTTTTAGCAATGAAAGTGAGAATGAACACACTACAAAACGGTTGTACCTTTACCATATGTGTTGGAAGAGAATTGAGAGAACTAATGTTTTGTTTTCCATTTTGCTCGAAGGATTACATTACTGTATGCTTCATGGAACTTCGGTGCAAGTACAGTCGCCCTCAAAATAATTACATATTTTAAAATACCTACTTTGTAGCTCATTACCAGAGCTAGGAAGTTCGTACCGATCTCCTTGAGCAGTGTAAGAGCGGCCAGGCATGGCTATACCACGTAGCGCTACTAGCAAAGGGCAAGGTTCGTCGTAGAATGCAACTCATTACTACAAAACAGGTGTAGCTGCATGACACAGAGTTAGGAAGTTCGTACCGATTTCCTTGAGCAGTGTAAGAGCGGCCAGGCATGGCTATACCACGCAGCGCTACTAGCAAAGGGCAAGGTTCGTCGTAGAATGCAACTCATTACTACAAAACAAGTGTAACTGCATGACACAGAGTTAGGAAGTTCGTACCGATTTCCTTGAGCAGTGTAAGAGCAGCCAGGCATGGCTATACCACGCAGCGCTACTAGCAAGGGCAAGGTTCATCGTAGAATGCAACTCATTACTACAAAACAGGTGTAACTGAATGATACAGAGCTAGGAAGTTCGTACCGATTTCCTTGAGCAGTGTAAGAGCAGCCAGGCATGGCTATACCACGCAGCGCTACTAGCAAGGGCAAGGTTCATCGTAGAATACAACTCGTTACTACAAAACAGGTGTAACTGTATGACACAGAGCTAGGAAGTTCGTACCGATTTCCTTGAGCAGTGTCAGAGCGGCCAGGCATGGCTACACAACGCAGCGCTACTAGCAAGGGCAAGGATCATCGTAGAATGCAACTCATTACTACAAAACAGGTGTAACTGCATGACACAGAGCTAGGAAGTTCGTACCGATTTCCTTGAGCAGTGTAAGAGCGGCCAGGCATGGCTACACAACGCAGCGCTACTAGCAAGGGCAAGGTTCATCGTAGAATGTAACTCGTTACTACAAAACAGGTGCAACTGCATGACACAGAGCACGTTGGTAGGAAGGAAAACATTCGAATAACATCTTTGTTGTGCTTCAAAGATGAGCAACTAAATTTACTGTACAGCCATTGTATGTTTTCTAGAAGTGTACTTATTCATGTCCTTGTTTACTTCATTACTTACATTTACATTTCAGTGGGCTACTTCAGCAAAGAAGGAGAAAAGAGAAGCCAGATCGAGAAACTAAATTAGCTGAAATCATTAACGAATTTGCAACAGATTATCAACCAACTAAATCTTGTTGTACGGATCATAGAATGAGTTTTTCAATTGAAAGGCTTCAGAGGTTGTTTTTAGTAATACGGCCGCAGATGTGTAAATGTGGAGTAAAATTCCTGCTTTGGCATTTTGTCTAGTAAGAGTCCTCAGATATTTAAGAAATTGATTTTATTATTTGGATATTATTTTACATTCGATCAGGAAATGTTACAATCCGCGGTACCATTGCTTGGGTGTTGCCACAATTGTGCGTATTTAATTAATGAGATCAGCCAGAGACAAACCTGTATGTACTGATAAGAATTTGTATGTTGTACATAATTTTCTAAATACATGTACATTTACGAATGTGTCATAAGTCATTTTTTCTCTGGGCAACCGGTTTCAATGCATCTCCGCTGTGCGTTTCTTATCTATGATTTGTTTGGATGCCGGGAAAAGGCCGGTCGCAACCTGCATAGGGAACGGCGGGCGGTACGACCTTCCTAGCCCTGGTCTTGACTAGGGGGCGGATCTTGCCCTATTCGCCTATTTTATTCCTTTGTTCAGAAACGTAGCCTTTTTTAAGTTATAAGCACGTTTCCTACAATTATTAGCCTAATTTCTTGGTTTTATAGTGCCTATAAATGTCTATTTCATACGTTTGTGCTTTTTCTGCTTATTAGTTCCTAAAACTGCCCTTTTAGCCAATTTCCTCTGCTTGTAATTTGTGACAACAGCTTTTGCATTTGATGGTTTCAACGTGAAGTTTTCGGGGAAGAGAAATTTCTTACTGCTGCACATTGGATATACAAAAAAGGGTTTATTAAACAGACACATCTGTACAAATTGGTCCAAAACTTACAATACCAAATTTAGTTTTCTTATCTTAAAATTAATATACACATACTTCAATAATATGATGTTTTTTCTAGTGGCACTACAGAAAACGTCTAATGACTATTACGTAACCTACGCCTGCATCGTAGCTGCCATTAGGTAATTTTAATCTCAGGTTTCTCAGATTCTATATTTTCTACATTTTCCTAACTTCAAAATGTTCCACAGGATGCAGTTTTCTATTAATCTGTACGAAATTCTAAACATACCTCTAAGGGTAATTGCATATTAAGTGTAACAATTTAAATTTGATGTGTTTTTGTTATTTGTATTCAAAAGGATTATAATGTTTATTTACTTCTTACTGAAAACACTTAGGAAAATAAAAATTGTTAAATAGGTATGATTTATTTTTCCCTTCGTTGATATGGCGAAGACATATTTAAAATAGGTACAGGTCATTAATAGGTTAAAATGGGTGCAGAAACTTATACCCCAACCATTAATGTTTAAAATTACAATATGTGGGACATTTTGAAAATCGCCTGTAATTTAGACATTAACTGTTAATTCCTCAGAAACTATTGTAACTAGAAAGCTGAAACTTGGTATTATTCCATTTATTATTTGTAAATGGTATAAATTTGAAACAAATCTAACAAAAGCTTTAGATATTTCAATTTTCACCCTTAAGCCCCCCCCCCTCAAAAACCGATGTTTTTTATTTTTGACATGGTTAATTGCACATCGTGGTTCTTACATAGTGAAGTGGATTTATATGTATTTTAATTATACGACAATATCTGTTATGTTATGTTGTTGTGGAGCCATTTATGACATTTGGAATAAATGTAGAACTATTTCGTCTACGGAACCGCAAAATAGTATGTGTCTAGCGAATTTGTTGCAGCATATGTTGTGATGATTGTCATTTTGTTATAGTACATTTTAGGAGCCATTTTACTAAAATTATTTACGCAAATGGTTCCCGAAAAATATTTCCGTTTTCGCGTTAGTTTTCCGGGTTAGTGTATAATTTTACATGGAAAATAGCTCCGTTCCTAAATTTATTTTCTCTTTTTCCAGGTTTCCGGCATATAAGGGGTCCGTTTTAGGCAAATTTTACTGTACAATCATAATTTCAAGGGTTTTCTTGCATAGTCTCCAACGCCATGTATGTAGTTAATAGCTCAGCTGCAAAAGAACTGTTACTTGCTTTCGTCATATTGGGTTGATACAGCTTTAGAAATCCTCGAAGTGAGTAACAGGTTAAAATGGCGACCACACTATACATCTCTCGTACAGATGTCTTTGAAAGATATTACATAAATATTGTCTAACATTTTGTAGATTGTGATGTCATCCTCTTCTCATACAGTGTATTCAAATCATAATCTTGGACGATTCATGACTTTTCAGCAACTGATTGAATGATTCGTGCTCTGCCCAACCATTCCAGATTGCGCTACGGTCGTGACGTGGTGTAAAGCAATTTTGAATGATTGCACGGTTATTTACTGTTAACTGCCACTAATTCAATTCTACACCATTACACGTAACTGTTATGAAGATATATGAGTTGACGTCTCAATCATTTGAATATTTACGTTCGGACGAGGTCACCCGTTTGATCTGACTTAGCTTTTTCGTGGTTTCTCCATCTCACTTAGACTGCTTTCTTTCGTATCACGGTTTACTTTCTGTCATTTCCCTTTATGCATCTCTGTTTTGTCTCTCAGGCCTATATGCCAAATGGCGCGGTTGCTTGCGCATTATTTATGCTATTACCGGCGCTGTTCGATGCTAATTTTGGCTTTTGTAGTAGCTATGACGTTCACATTTTCTAAACATGATTATTGTCGCTGTTTATTATTATTATTATTATTATTATTATTATTATTATTATTATTATTATTATTATTATTATTATTATTATTATTATTATTATTATTATTATTATTATTATTATTATTATTATTATTATTATTATTATTATTATTATTATTATTATTATTATTATTATTATTATTATTATTATTATTATTATTATTATTATTATTATTATTATTATTATTATTATTATTATTATTATTATTATTATTATTATTATTATTATTATTATTATTATTATTATTATTATTATTATTATTATTATTATTATTATTATTATTATTATTATTATTATTATTATTATTATTATTATTATTATTATTATTATTATTATTATTATTATTATTATTATTATTATTATTATTATTATTATTATTATTATTATTATTATCCACACAATGGACATTTATCTAGCTCCCTCTCTTGACCTACACCTTTCAAGTTTCTCACTTCTGTTCTCGCCCTAACTTACTACGTATATCTATATATCCTTCCCTCCCCCAAGTTGTTTTTATTTCTCTATATAATCTCAGTGAGCTTTTGTCACTTGTATTGGCAAAAATGTCTTGTCTGTCAACATCTTCTAAACTTAACTTCTCTCCAGAAGCCTCTATACCCATACTCTGCATTTATCCAAGAATGGCCCATACATATCTGCTTCAACACGTCGTTCATTTTATGCGCCCAATGCCCACCCTAGTTGAAAAATCAGTAAACATGGCTGTCAAAAAAAATGGTTGACATTCTCCTTTAAGAATAGGGGAAAACCCCTGTGAAAAATCTGTTATCAGGCCGAGATTCGAACCCCGCTCAGACTTGGGAAAAAAGGTAGTTCAAGTAATTGAAACTTGTGTATTACCAGATTCATTACTGGTTACCTTTGACGAGATCTGTATTCTTAAGTGTGTAAAATTAGTCTATAGCATATATCCATAATTCCACATCGGGCATTCAGAATGACTTTTGTGTTCATACAAATATATTTGTGTTCATTGCACTTAACCTCAAAACGTTTATTTCCGGTGAATCATAACACAAAATTTTTAAGTGGATTCAGAGTTCCTTCTCATATATAGGCTAGAGAATGTGTTAGAATCACACTTCTTTCTCCCCATTCTTCTAAAACTTTCTTCATAAAGATATATATATATATATATATATATATATATATATATATAGTGTAATAAACCTGGACCAGTTCAATAGAACACACGGGCAGGTTTAGGAGCATATAATACACAATTGGGAAATTATATTACACTATTTACATCTGAGAGAAAATGTTAGAAGTGTCCTCCATCAACATCTATACATGATTGTACTAGTCTCACCATATGCTCTGAAGTTTTACGGAGATGATATCGAATTGAGAGAAGGTTATTTCCAGCAAGATGGAGCAACATGCCATACATCTAATAACACCATGGAACTTGTATCCAGTTTTCTTGATAACACTAGGCAACCAAAAATAATTTTTGAATGTTTCGAGCACTTCATGCAGCAATTCCTACTAATTTTGGGTTGAGAAAAACAAATATGACAAGGAAAAAAAATTATTAGCTCTAGTTTCTATGATATACACAAGGTGGAAGTATTACATATTAACGGATTGAGAGAAAAGGATACATTTTAATTACATACATGCTAACAACAATGAAAGTGCATTTGATTTTTTAACTGGTAAATACAGTTCTAAATTGCTGGAAAAATACTTCGCATATAGTCGTGTCTGAAAAGAATCATGTGGTAGCCTATTGACTTCGTCGTCTTTTAGCTTGCCTCTTGTGATGGAGTTCCGCAGAATCCCTATACAAAGACCAACAGTAATCCGCAAGCATTACTTCATTCCAATGGCCTTGTATCTTTTTTTTTCCTTGTTCCATTTATACCCCGCCTTTAACTGCTATGGTCATATCGGCGGCCGTTCTTCTTTGGAACATACTGAAGGTGTTAACTCGTTATCTTTGGTTTTTAATCATTAGATCACGTGCACATTCACACTCTCATTCATACTTCCAGACTCTGGGGAAGATGGGGGAATTTTCTTGGTCGGAGAAAAATCCCCACCGTCGGGAGTCAAACCCGGGACCCCTAACACGGCAGGCAGGTGCTCTACCGACTGAGCTACGGGGTCAGCCTCTGATATCTTTGTTCCATAACAGAAATGTCCTGATGGAATCTCTTCTCCCAATGTTCATCACTAACAGTTCCACAACTAGGAGGGAAAAAGACTAGGTGAGAGTGGAGAAAATGGATCTTAAGGAACATGTTGCAGCAGCACTGTCGCCAAATGCTTGTTGTCATCTCTTTTGTTGCCTAAAAGTCCATGAACAACGCCCATTAAGGTTTCCTAAACTTCCTTTGCTTTCCCCTCCAAAACTTGGTCAAATGCACGATCCTTTACAAGTTCTCTTATTTGTGGTCCGACAAAAATGCCTTCCTTAAAACTTTTGCATCACTTAATTTCCAAAATTTCTCTCTGATTGTGTTTTGTTATTTGACAGGTGTGCCAACCCACACCGGACGTTTTCTTGTGGAGGTATCTAAAAATAGAGTATACAACAATAGGCTAGGGACAATTGATGTTCTCGAGGAATCCATTCGAACCGAAATAAGTAACATTGGCGAGGATACTCTCCGTAAAACTTGAGAGAATATAGTGAGACGAGTGCAAACATGTATAGACGCTTGTGGAGGACACTTTCAACATTTTCTCTGAGATGTAAATAGTGTAATGTAATCTCCCAATTGTGTATTATATTCTCTCACAGTTGCACGTGGTCCTATTATTGGAAATTAATTGTTCTTTCACACTAGCCGTGCGAAGGACGCACTATGAAAGGGTAGAGCCAAGCTGAAAAATTCAATGCCATAGCCGGAATTTGAACCGCGGATCTTCTGGTCTCCATCCAGCCGCTCTAACCATTGAGCTACTATTACATATTTCCTGACAGGTACAATGGGAATAGGATAATACTGTAGGTATATCAGTCATTAACGTAGTGTTACTGTGAACGTGATAACTATGTTAGTGGTGACCATTACATGTTGTGTAACTGTGAACATGATAGCCATGTAAACAAACAAGTGAATTGTTAGTGGTAACCATTAATGTAACGTACTACCTGTGACAGCTAAGTGAAGATGTTTATTGCATCCCCAGTCTGGAGCGTTTGGCAGCAAGTGCTACATGGGAGAAGTTCTGCTCTGTCATAACTTACACTACAAAGTCAAAGGAGATACCACAAAGCCAATCCTCCCTATTTCCTTTCTGTACTAGATCGTCTATTTCGTGGAAGTTTCTCTCAAATTTCACGTGGATGGAAACAAAATTAATTAACACCAAGCGAGGTGGGTCAGGCGGTAACGTCTGTGACTACATTCGGGAAGCCCGGGTTCGACTCCCATGATCGGTCTACCTGACCTGTTTCACTTCCTTTCGTGTCATTCTCTCCATCCGGTCCTTACAGATAGCAAGAGTGAACGAAGAGGCTGGTGTCCGGCTGAGGGGAGGCGTTGTGGTCGGCCGGCTGCCCTTACATAGGGGACTGTTTGATAAACCGGACCTGGCTGGGTAGAAGCAGGCTTTCTATGGCGACCTGGAGCTGCCTACACCCTCACCACCCGTAGGGGAGAGAATCCGTCCCCTTTAGCTGTTGTGGTGTGGGCGCTGCGAACCCTTAGCACTCGTAATACCTCTGACGTTACTAGAGGAACATCGGGCCAAACTGTCGAGCCCGTCCCGTCGGGCAGTTGTTCGGATTGGGTTGGACTCGAGGGGGCAGTGTGTTCCTGACACCCACGTGAAATTGGGTACCTCCGGCCCGGAGTGGGTAGAGGGTTGCCTTATAATTCCCGGTTACTAGCCTGCAGAGCTAGTAGAAGGTGTGCCAGATCACCAGGCGGTCCCACCGAGGTTATCGGTAGTCTTCCCTGGGGGGTTGATGCGCAAAACTGGCGTATCTACTTCCACCCGTCTTGACGTTGTTGTAAACGGGAGGCTTTTTAAGAAATCAGTTATTGCCCTATGGAAAGACCCCGGAGTTCTTCGGATTGGGTTGGACTCGAGGGGGCAGTGTGTTCCTGACACCCACTCCGGCCCGGAGTGGGTAGAGGGTTGCCTTATTAGTGCCGGGTACTAGCCTGCAGAGCTAGTAGAAGGTGTGCCAGATCACCAGGCGGTCCCACCGAGGTTATTTGGTAGTCTTCCCTGCGGGGTTGATGCGCAAAACTGGCGTATCTACTTCCACCCGTCTTGACGTTGTTGTAAACGGGAGGCTTTTTTAAGAAATTAGTTATTGCCCTATGGAAAGACCCCGGAGTTCTGCATCGCTCCCGGGTTGAAGGAGGCCAGGCTCTTCGGACTTTTGGGTAGATCCTCTACGATTAAGAGGCTCACCACGGCTGTAGGGTACTTTCATCTCATCCTTCCTCCTAGGTTCTGACGCACAAGAAGCTCTCGGATGGATGATGATGATGATGATGATGATGATGATGGTGATGATGATGATGATGATGATGATGATGATGATGATGATGATGGTGATGGTGATGGTGATGGTGATGGTGATGGTGATGGTGATGGTGATGATGATGATGATGATGATGATGATGATGATGATGATGATGATGATGATGATGATGATGATGATGATGATAATAATAATAATAATAATAATAATAATAATAATATATTGTTTTTTAATTTGGTGGCTATATTAATTTTAGAAATATATTCAGATAAGCTGTTCCTGTGAACTGTAACAAACGGAATAATTAATGTATTTATTTTCGGAACAAGATCCACTTTATTTTAAATACCACGCATTTTAATATTATATATTATACGCTAACCTGTGAAAGGTAGAAGTATTTCTTTCCAGATATAACTACCAGTTTGAGTATTGGAAATGCATTTAGAAAGAAGAAGGGGAATTAAAATGGTTGAAGTATGTGTGTACGAGAGAGGGAGAGAGAGAGAGAGAGAAAATGACGTCAATAGGAAAAGGATCGATAAATACTTAAGTTCATACTGGAGAGTTGTATAAAACCACCTACGTTTCATGTGGCAAAATTGTTTTTATTTTCCATTGAGGTTTAAATACCTGTGCGCCGAACTCGCTCGTCAGGTATAAGGCAACTGAACCGTCCTGGCACAACTGATAAGAAACCCGCCTCCCTCTCGTAGGTCAGTCTTGCATGCATCGGAATGCGTTTGCTCGCGTCTGTACATTGTGCCCAGCATGGTGGCCTCCGTAATTAAATCCCAAACCCTAACCAAGATTCGAGCTCGGGACCTCTTTAACATGACGCATAAGCCTTAAAACGTGTAGTTTCCGTGAAATTTCGAAACCAAATTTTTGGTTGTAAGTCAACAGATTGTTAAGTATGTACGTAGTAAATATTAGAAGATTGGCGCGAACGCACCTGAATATCGCGGCACGAGTGTACATTACGAGGCGATGTCTATTAATACAGGGTTTGTTATAATGAAAGTCATTTCCTGCTGATGATGAGCCATAAGCAGTGACGCCATCTTCTATAATGCACTCCTAGCTGACGTGTTCAACAATGTGGGAGTCCGCGCTGATATTAAATTAAAAAACAAGTACGTGACATTTCGCAGAGCAACGTTTATCTCTTTGTTTCCTTTAGCAACGGATATTTATGGCCGATCTCATTACAGTAAGCACTGCGCCCATAAGCCAAAGAATATTTATGCCTCTGTGACGCGGACCTAAGAAGCTTTAATTAGAGTGCATATTTCATTACCCAGCGTCCAAGCGGAATAAAAAAAAAGCGGGGCTCAGAAATCTTGACAGGTATAAAATACATTAATTAATGCAGATATAAGAGAAGTATCAACACATATGGCCAACCTATATATCATAAATTTTTCTACACACTTCATTAAGGGAACGGACATTAATGAATATATTCAGATCGAATGTATAGATGCCTTGTTACTGTCGAATTTACTTTTACATAGGTGGTCTGAAAAGTTTCCGACCTAATAAAGACACAAGACATTTTTTCAAAACTTTTTTCCTTTTTATTATTTTTCAACATAGTCTCCTTGTAACTCTACACACTTCTCCCAGCGATGTTCCCATCTCTGTAACCCGTCCAAATAGTACTCGGCATTTTTCAACATAGTCTCCTTGTAACTCTACACACTTCTCCCAGCGATGCTCCCATCTCTGTAACCCGTCCAAACAGTACTCGGCGTTTTTCAACATAGTCTCCTTGTAACTCTACACTTCTCCCAGCGATGCTCCCATCTCTGTAACCTGTCCAAACAGTACTCGGAGTTTTTCAACATAGTCTCCTTGTAACTCTACACTTCTCCCAGCGATGCTCCCATCTCTGTAACCTGTCCAAACAGTACTCGGAGTTTTTCAACATAGTCTCCTTGTAACTCTACACTTCTCCCAGCGATGCTCCCATCTCTGTAACCTGTCCAAACAGTACTCGGCGTTTTTCAACATAGTCTCCTTGTAACTCTACACACTTCTCCCAGCGATGCTCCCATCTCTGTAACCCGTCCAAATAGTACTCGGCGTTTTTCAACATAGTCTCCTTGTAACTCTACACACGTCTCCCAGCGATGCTCCCATCTCTGTAACCCGTCCAAATAGTACTCGGCGTTTTTCAACATAGTCTCCCTGTAGCTCTACACACTTCCCCCAGCGATGCTCCCATCTCTGTAACCCGTCCAAACAGTACTCGGCGTTTTTCAACATAGTCTCCTTGTAACTCTACACACTTCTCCCAGCGATGTTCCCATCTCTGTAACCCGTCCAAATAGTACTCGGCGTTTTTCAACATAGTCTCCTTGTAACTCTACACACTTCTCCCAGCGATGCTCCCATCTCTGTAACCCGTCCAAATAGTGCTCGGCGTTTTTCAACATAGTCTCCTTGTAGCTCTACACACTTCCCCCAGCGATGCTCCCATCTCTGTAACCCGTCCAAATAGTGCTCGGCGTTTTTCAACATAGTCTCCTTGTAACTCTACACACTTCCCCCAGCGATGCTCCCATCTCTGTAACCCGTCCAAATAGTACTCGGCGTTTTTCAACATAGTCTCCTTGTAACTCTACACACTTCTCCCAGCGATGCTTCCATCTCTGTAACCCGTCCAAATACTACTCGGCGTTTTTCAGCATAGTCTCCTTGTAACTCTACACACTTCTCCCAGCGATGCTCCCATCTCTGTAACCCGTCCAAATAGTGCTCGGCGTTTTTCAACATAGTCTCCTTGTAACTCTACACACTTCTCACAGCGATGCTCCCATCTCTGTAACCCGTCCAAATAGTGCTCGGCGTTTTTCAACATAGTCTCCTTGTAACTCTACACACTTCTCACAGCGATGCTCCCATCGCTGTAACCCGTCCAAATAGTGCTCGGCGTTTTTCAACATAGTCTCCTTGTAACTCTACACACTTCTCCCAGCGATGCTCCCATCTCTGTAACCCGTCCAAATAGTACTCGGCGTTTTTCAACATAGTCTCCTTGTAACTCTACACACTTCTCCTAGCGTTGCTCGCATCTCTGTAACCCGTCCAAATAGTACTCGGCGTTTTTCAACATAGTCTCCTTGTAGCTCTACACACTTCTCACAGCGATGCTCCCATCTCTGTAACCCGTCCAAATAGTGCTCGGCGTTTTTCAACATAGTCTCCTTGTAACTCTACACACTTCTCACAGCGATGCTCCCATCTCTGTAACCCGTCCAAATAGTGCTCGGCGTTTTTCAACATAGTCTCCTTGTAACTCTACACACTTCTCACAGCGATGCTCCCATCGCTGTAACCCGTCCAAATAGTGCTCGGCGTTTTTCAACATAGTCTCCTTGTAACTCTACACACTTCTCCCAGTGATGTTCCCATCTCTGTAACCCGTCCAAATAGTGCTCGGCGTTTTTCAACATAGTCTCCTTGTAACTCTACACACTTCTCCCAGTGATGTTCCCATCTCTGTAACCCGTCCAAATTGTACTCGGCATTTTTCAACATAGTCTCCTTGTAACTCTACACACTTCTCCCAGCGATGCTCCCATCTCTGTAACTTGTCCAAATAGTACTCGGCGTTTTTCAACATAGTCTCCTTGTAACTCTACACACTTCTCCTAGCGTTGCTCGCATCTCTGTAACCCGTCCAAATAGTGCTCGGCGTTTTTCAACATAGTCTCCTTGTAGCTCTACACACTTCTCACAGCGATGCTCCCATCTCTGTAACCCGTCCAAATAGTGCTCGGCGTTTTTCAACATAGTCTCCTTGTAACTCTACACACTTCTCCCAGTGATGTTCCCATCTCTGTAACCCGTCCAAATAGTACTCGGCATTTTTCAACATAGTCTCCTTGTAACTCTACACACTTCTCCCAGCGATGCTCCCATCTCTGTAACCCGTCCAAATAGTACTCGGCGTTTTTCAACATAGTCTCCTTGTAACTCTACACACTTCTCCTAGCGATGCTCGCATCTCTGTAACCCGTCCAAATAGTACTCGGCGTTTTTCAACATAGTCTCCTTATAACTCTACACACTTCTCCCAGTGATGCTCCCATCTCTTTAACACGTCCAAATAGTACTCGGCGTTTTTCAACATATTCTCCTTATAACTCTACACAATTCTTCCAGCGATGCTCCCATCTCTGTAACCCGTCCAAATAGTACTCGGCGGTTTTCAACATAGTCTCCTTGTAGCTCTACACACTTCTCCCAGCAATGCTCCCATCTCTGCAAACCGTCCAAATAGTACTCGGCGTTTTTCAACATAGTCTCCTTGTAACTCTACACACTTCTCCCAGCGATGCTCCCATCTCTGTAACCCGTCCAAATAGTGCTCGGCGTTTTTCAACATAGTCTCCTTGTAACTCTACACACTTCTCCCAGCGATGCTCCCATTTCTGTAACCCGTCCAAATAGTGCTCGGCGTTTTTCAACATAGTCTCCTTGTAACTCTACACACTTCTCCCAGCGATACTGCCATCTCTGTAACCCGTCCAAATAGTACTCGGCGTTTTTCAACATAGTCTACTTGTAACTCTACACACTTCCCCCAGCGATGCTCCCATCTCTGTAACCCGTCCAAATAGTACTCGGCGTTTTTCAACATAGTCTACTTGTAACTCTACACACTTCCCCCAGCGATGCTCCCATCTCTGTAACCCGTCCAAATAGTACTCGGCGTTTTTCAACATAGTCTACTTGTAACTTTACACACTTCTCCCAGCGATGCTCCGATCTCTGTAACCCGTTCAAATAGTACTCGACGTTTTTCTCTACAAGATAATTGTTCACGAAGGTGATCGCCTCCTTGTTTGACGAAAATCTGTACTCTGAGCGCAATTTTCAGATGAGGGACCAAAAACAAGTCGCTTGGCGGCTAGATCTGGTGAGTAAGGCGGATAGTCAAGCAGTTCAAACCGTAATTCTTGAATTTTCGCCATTGTAACAGCTGAGATGTTAGACCAGAGATGTCAACGAGTGTCATTGAGGGTGACTCCCCTTCTTCAACTTTTCGTTTAGCGTCACGGAGGTGCAAGGCAACAGTTGACTGTCATTGGCTATTGCGGTACGTCTACACACTTTTGTGTTTTAAAACAAATGCAAGTAAGTGGCGGACAGTCAACATATCCCGTTACAGAGCCCAATATCGACAAAGCTAAGAAGAATATGAACTCCACTTAAATTATGAACTAATAATTATTAACCTGTAGCTATATAAGGGCAATTCACAATGGTATTTAATACACATTATGCACATAAAATATGAATAGTTTAACAACCCGCCACTGAATCTTCCGCAGGCTCTTCCTCACACCAATATCTAATACGTCACCTGCAAAGGTTAACTGGGGGGGGGGGGAGGTAACCACCGTGTTTCCCCTCAATTACACTACTGTGTGAGAGGGTGCGTTGGCTTGGTGAAACAGGATTTTTTTTCTACAAATGTGGCCGTTTTTTTTCTCGCAAGTTCTGCCTTCAGTTGTCAAGTAATGATGCGTACTCTTATAATGGTTTTTGCTTTTTGAAGATAATCAATTAAAATAACTCCATGACTATCCAGAAAAAGTCGCCATCACTTTCGCGGCCTAAAAAACAGTTTTTTGAGCCGGTTCTCCTTTGCAGTCCACTGTTTGGATTGTATTTTTGTTTCGGACGTATAATGGTGTACCCAAGTTTCATCTACAGTAATTAATCGGTGCAAAAACTCGGATTTATTGTGCCTAAACTGCGCCAACAGAGCGTTGGAAATGTTCATTAGAACACGTTTTTGGTCTAACGTGAGCAAACACGGCACCCAAACGCGCGGACAGCTTTCTCATGTCTAAATGTCGATTTAATATGTGACAAACACTTTCTTTTGACATGTTCATAGTCTCTGCTATGTCTCACACACTAATTCGGCGGTCGTCTAGCACCATTTGGTGAACTTTGGCGATGTTTTCGTCGGTAGTTGCAGTTTTTGGACGTCCCGAACGTTCATCGTCTCCCAAACTCTTTCGGCCACGTTTTAATTTAGCTGCCCAAAATTTCACTGCTCGTGGTACCTCTGACGTTACTGGAAGAACCTCGGACCGAACTGCCGAGTCCCTTCCGTCGGGGAGTTGTTCGGATTGGGTTGTACTCGAGGGGACAGTGTGTTCGCGACACCCGCAGGAGATCGGGTACCTCCTGCCAGGCTTCGGCCGCCCGGAGGGGGCAGAGGGTTGCCTAAAATGCCTGCAGAGCTAGTAGAAGGTGTGCTAGATCATCAGGCGGCCCCACCGAGGTTTTTCGGTAGTCTTCCCTGCGGGGTTGACGCGCGTAAGTGGCGTTTCCACTTCTATCACGTCTTGACGTTGTCGTCGATGGGGGGGGGGGGCTTTTTAGGAAAACAGGTATTGCCCTATGGAAAGAGCCCCGGGGTTTTCCATCACTCCCGGGTAGAAGGAGGTAAATGATGGTGCAGAGTCCCCATACACATAATCTAACTCATATTTGATTTGCGTAGGCGTATTTTCTTTCAAGATCAAATATTTAATGACAGCTCGATACTCGATTTTGTGCATTTTCATAAAAACACTCACATCAACTCACTCGAACGACTGTTACATAATAACTGAGCGTCCAAAATGCCTGAAACTTTGGTTAGTAATTGTCAACAGATGAACGAGTGCTGCCGTCTTCATGCTGAGGTTGGAAACTTTTCAGACCACCCTTATAACCTGGCAGTCTTCCAAATCAAATACTAGAAGTTGTAAAATTTAGACGTCATTTAGGGAAATGCATATACTGTAAAATTTAAAAATGAATAAATACCTAAAGTATGAAGCTGTTAACAGTGAAGCAAACAAATATATACAAATATAACAATTTGTAACTTATAACTTCACTTATCTTTTAAGAAATGATGATGTTTTTCTTATAAATTGTCCGGTATCGTGATTTCATATAAAACTTATACTCATCCTCAGCCGGAAACCAAGCTGTCGCCATCGTTACGAACACTAGACGTTAATATGTTCTTGTTAGTACTACCAAAATCTGAAAATGAAACAAATTTAAAAACAAAATCGACTGCCGGTATTTCAAAATTCATTACGCGATGTTTGTTTTTTAAAATAAATATATTTTCTCAAACCTTTAAATCTATCGGACCAGTTAATTGTTTTAATAATTTAACTTCTGGATTTATTTCATGGTTAAATGATCCAAAATGATCTACTACGGCCAATTTATTAGTTTGTTTATACTTAATGTTACGAAAATGTTCTTTGTTCTGGTTTCTAAATTACGTTTTGTCTTTCCAATAAAACTTTATCACAATCGAAACAATTAAACTGATAAATAGCAGATTTTTTATTATTAGGAATTTTACTTTTTTAGAGAAATGCAATAAAATTTTAATACTATATTTATTTTGAGGAACTAAAGTTATACCAAACTTTTTAAAAAAAAATTGTAAATGTTTATTAACCCAAGGATGGTAAGTAAATTTTTAAAAATTATAATTGTCTTTTATTTTTTAAGGGTATAAATAGCATTAAATGTTTTTTGATATTTGAATTTTTCAATTTTTTGTTTATAAATAATTTATTAAAACCATTAATTAAAGCAGTATTAATAATATGTTTACACTCTAAGATATTTTACACTTATTTCTGAAAGCATCAATATTTTGCATATACATAAAAGGTAGGTAGTTATGGATTAGTTTGGTATTTAACAGAATGTTTGTTAATGTGTTATGGTCTTCAGAGGTACAAAGACAGGCGTACCTGTGCACACGTGCACAAACAGAAACGTGCCAGGTTTTAAAAATGCCTTTTTAATGGATTCGGGGGCCTTAAAGCATGTATTTCGAGAGAAATCTCGGTACTACGATGTGGTATAGACTATGAAAATAGATAATTGTATATGGAATACATTTATGTAATACAAAGCTTTGGATTGTAAATAAAAGAAAACAATAGGCAAATGTCAAATGACTTAATTGGGAGTCGATTAATGACACAAAACAACACTTACTTTTAAATTTTCCTGGAACCAGTTTCTGAGGCCTTCCCTCTATCTTCAGCCGGACATCGACTTCTTCTCATTGGTGTAGCTGGCAATATTTTGTCATCGGTCTCCTCTGGTGGCGGTTCGAGGAACTTGCTGAACAAATCTTTCTGGGGGATGTCGAAATTGAATACTTTGTTCCTATTTTTTGAAATAAAGATTTGTTCCCATGTGGACAGTTCTTCTTTTCCTGTTGTATGTTTTAGTAATTTTGGTTCTGGATTTATGTTGTGGTTTTTTTCCCAAAAATGCGTAGCAACTGCTGATTTTTCTAATTGTTTGTATTTTATGTTCCTAAAGTGTTCCTTTGCTCTTGTTTCTAAATTTCTTTTGGTTTTTCCAATATAAATTTGACTACAGTCACAGCATTCAATTTGATATATACCAGATTTTTTGTTAGATGGAATGGCATCTTTGATGTTTGAGCAAATTAGGTTTTTTAAGGAGTAATGGTTCACTGGAGCTAGTTGAATGTTTTGTTTTTTGAAGACTTTTTTGAATTTATCAAAGGCCCATGGATGGTAAGTGAATTTTTTGAAGATCATTTTAGTTTCTGTAGCTGAGAGGGTTGTCGTTTCCTTTAGTAGTTTCTTCTTATTTGCTAAGTTCACTTTTTTGTCTACTAGTGATTTGGGAAAGTCATTTTTCTGTGCTATTTCAATAATTTTGTTGTATTCTATTTTGTATTCTTCTGCTGTGAGAGGGATATTGACCAGTCTGTGTGCTAAACTACTGAAGATTGCCTGTTTGTGGGATCTTGGGTTGTAGCCATTAGCTTTTATGTAGTTGTCTGTCTGTGTTGGTTTTCTGTAAATGCCAAAGTTTATTCTATTTTTATTTCTGATTATTTTTAGATCTAAAAATGGTAAATACTCGTGTTTTTCAACTTCTACAGTGAACTTGATGCTTTTTTCTTGAATATTTAAAAGTTTTAGTGCATCACTGATGTGTTTTTTTTGGCACTATGGCAAATATGTCATCTACATATCTTTGCCAGAGTTTGAACCTCCATGGGAAATCTTTAGTGATCCTTATTTCTAGTGCACTCATGTACAGATCGGCCAGGAAGGGTGATAAGGGGTGCTACACCAATGAGAAGAAGTCGATGTCCGGCTGAAGATAGAGGGAAGGCCTCAGAAATTGGTTCAGGGAAAATTTAAAAGTAAGTGTTGTTTTGCGTCATTAATCGACTCCCAATTAATTTAATTTATACAACAACACTGTTTTCAACACTTCCATGAAAGGATTTAAGTGTCAAATGTTTTGTTTGTCTTTGCGTTCAGAAATGACATTTTCGCTACTGTTTTTTTTAGAGCCTAGATGCGGAATTAAGTGCGTATCCGGGTAAAAAGAGGTTGCTAGAGAAGGGGTATCTTCCCCCTTCGTCTCTTTGATGATGTCATCATGCCTTTTTGTTTAATTACTCAACGCAGTTGTTGTTTACTAACGGTTTAATGCCAAATTTAACTTACGATTCCATTGTCGACGGGAGTCGGTGACGTGCCGAGTGACGTAACAGTAGGTGCGCGAGCCGGGATGCGCTGTTGGAACACACCGCCCGGCGCGTTTCGTTTGTTAACACTCGCTCTTCGCCAGTTCAGTAGTCGCGGTTGTGGCTTACGTTTGTTTAGCTGCCCTTAGTGTGCCGGAGAGGAATCGTTCGGAGCTCGAAAAAAACTAAATCATATATCACTTACTTTTCTTCCGAGGAAAGTTGCGCGGATTTTGAGTTTTCTTTTTCAAGTTTTGTGTTGTGTTTTTGTGGTTCCCGCAACATGGCGCGACTTTCAATCCAGGCGCTGTTGGCAACTTGGCTGCTTTTGGGCTTCCTGCTAAGCAAACAAGGTTAGTAAATATTAGTGTTAGTGTAGTGCACCCTCTAGAGCTTTTGTTTCACTCTAATGGGGAGTAAATGTAAAGCAAATGTATCCCGCCTTGCTGGGAATTGAACCCCTGGCCACCTGCTGGGCTGTAATGGTGCCTGACACATTTTTATTTTTTAACTACGTAGAAAGAGGAACTATAATGTTCCACCCAAAACTTCAATATCGAGATTTCACTGAAATGCATGTTTTAAGGTTCTCTGTATCCAAAATGCAAAATAAAAATGTAATAAATAAATTATTTTTTTTTAAAGTACATGTGCTAGTGTGTGAAAGAGTGTGAGAGAGATGGGGTGAGGGCGGTAATAGTCTCAGGAGTCCTGTTCATTCTGAATAACTTTTGAAAAATCTGATAAACTTTAAGAGATAGACGAAATGCTATTTACTATACAGAAATTTTTCAGTTTATCTATCCATTCCTTGTTATTTGCTTGCAGTTCAACATTCTCATATTTTGCACAGATGGGTGGGTACACGTTCGTCTTTTTTTTCCCTCGTGGTTATGCAAAGAGAACGGAATTTCAGAACCGTCACATACTTTTTTGTACAAACGTTTATCTCGATAAACATGAAGTAGATGCAACAATAAGCGTTTGTAAGAATAGTTTGTGCAAAGCTGAATAGAGAAAATCACCTGAGATTGTTTAATATATCCTGGACCATTTAGTTTTGTTTTTTCGTTAGTATTTGTAGCATCATGCCTAACCTTGCATTTAAGTAGGAGTTCGTCTATTGGGTTTAAACAAATCTTTCACTCAAATAATTTTCTTTGCTCACTCTAGTATAAAGCATAATGTATAGAGAAACTTTGATTATATGTTTTTTTTGTAGGTTTCAGCAGGAAAGGCGATATGTGAAGCTCTTTAATTTTTACGAGTTTGAGAAACAACAAATAGCGACTTACAACTTGCAAATGTAGAGTGTTTGAAACCCCAAAACGAATAATAAAGAATACCTTGGAAATAGCGGTGCATAAATTGATTGTGTGATTTGAGGACATACATGCAGATACATTCTGCCATGAAAATATCCTAGAGTTCTACCATTTAAAAAATATCGTTAGAACCGTTGTTAAGAAAATAACACTTTTTGGATGATATATCCCTAAAGGACTTTTTTTTAATTGGGGTGATACAGGACGAGGAGGATGAACGGTAAATATGCTGATGATTATTGTTGTCTTGAATGTTGCTGTTCCTTGCCCACCCAAATAAAACCAAGGCTATTCGGTCGTTAACATTCCCCGAAGGTGTGCTTGAATTACGTAATCATAACTTTCGAGAACCATGTATCGTTTGAATGAAATGACTAATGTATGAAATCAGCCAAGGAAAGTGGCGGACTTTGACCTGTAGAGATCGCTGACTCCCGCAACTGGGTCTGTGGGTTGGTTGCAGGAAGCGTCGAGTACGTTGCTTTGAAATAGTTGCGAACACATGGCTCCGTGGTAATGCGGGAGGCTTACATTCGGGAGCTCCTTGGTTCGCCCTCTCTGGAACTTGTCGGCTCCGCCAGAGGCTGGGTGGTCAAGCCAGTAATTATTAGACTTACGTTCTCCGTACGTAATGTATATATACAGCGGTGGCGTCTTTGGTGAGGTCATGGGTTCCATTCCCGTGGCACAACTTCCTCACTTCCTGGGGAGGATCTCCGGGTCGGTAGGCGTATGCTGGGAAGGACAATTTTATCCTGCCCCTTTATTTCGCTTCACATTTTATTCTGTTTTAGTCTTCTTAACTGTAGTCGGGAGTTTCAGTGTGCATCTGAAATCCTCGACCGCCAAATCGGGGGAGGTAACTCCGATTCCCGGGATGTGGACGTTGCCAGGAAAGGGAGAGCAGCCACCCGGAAGTTCAAATTGGTAGTTGTTACGGTCCCTGCCCTCTGCCAGCCACCATTGGTCTCCTTACGCGTCAATTGCTCTCCCTGACAGCGTTTAGGTACCAAAGATTTCATCTGTCGATGCGCTAAGTCCCCCCTTCGAATCTAGCCAAGGTATCAAACATACAGGAATTTCCAATTTAAAAAAAAATGTATAACTACTTTAAAATTGAAAACAGTATCCCGGAAACCGTGAAGTCTAAAAAATGAGAAATAACATTTCAAAAAACATGTGCATTACTGACATCAACATTTGTTATGCAGTACCTTAGTAGCCCGACGTGTCTGCCTAACGTTCAGGAGGTCCCGCGTTCGAATCTCGTTCAGGGTGAGTTACCTGGATAAGGTTTTTGCGGGGTTTTCCCTTATCCTTCAAGACGAATGTTGGGTAACTAGGCTCTATGGACCTTGGGCTCATTTGAGCATTTCATTCACCGTCCGATACGACTTAACGTTGGACGTAAATAAAAACAAAACAAAAAAGGCAATTAAGATTCCATTTGTTAGAGTATACACTTTTATTTAATTTACGTCCTCCAGTGTTATGTCATATCGGACGATGTATAAACTTATGCCCAAATGAACCCAGGTTCCATAGAACTTAGAGCTACTAGACTTTCTTCTTTCAGGATAAAGGAAAACCTCAAACGTTGTCATATCGAACGATGAATGAAATGATATTCAAATGATTCTAAGTTCTATAGAGGTTAGAGCTACTAGACATTCATCTTTTAGGCTAAGGAAAAACCTCCAACGTCAAGTCATACTGGTGGATGAATGTAATGATATACAATGAGTACAGAGTACATAGAGCCTAGAGTTACCGAACATTCATCTTTCAGGATAAGGGATAACCTCCAACGTTAAGTCATATCGCACGATGAAAGAAATAATGTTCAAGTGAGTCCATGGTCCAGAGCGCTTAAAGTTACCGGACATTTATCTTTCAGCATAAGGGAAAACCTCCAACGTCGTCATATCAGAGGATGCATGAAATGATCAAATGAGTCCAGGGTACATAGAGCTTAGAGTTACCAGACTTTCATCTTTCAGGATAAGGAAAAACCGCCAACGTCGTCATATCGGACGATGAATGAAATGATGTTCAAGTGAGTCCAGGTACATAGAGCCTAGAGTTACCAGACTTTCATCTTTCAGGATAAGGAAAAACCGCCAACGTCGTCATATCGGACGATGAATGAAATGATGTTCAAGTGAGTCCAGGTACTTAGAGCCTAGAGTTACCAGACATTCATCTTTCAGGATAAGGGAAAACCTCCAACGTCGTCATATCAGAGGATGCATGAAATGATCAAATGAGTCCAGGGTACATAGAGCTTAGAGTTACCAGACTTTCATCTTTCAGGATAAGGAAAAACCTCCAACGTCGTCATATCGGACGATGAATGAAATGATGTTCAAGTGAGTCCAGGTACATAGAGCCTAGAGTTACCAGACATTTATCTTTCCGGATAAGGGAAAACGTTCAACGTTAAGTCTTATCGGACGATGAATGAAATGATCAAATGAGTACAGGGTACATAGAGCCTAGAGTTACCAGACATTCATCTTTTAGGATAAGGGAAAACCTTCAACGTTAAGTCTTATCGGACGATGACTGAAATGATCAAATGAGTACAGGGTACATAGAGCTTAGAGTTACCAGACATTCATCTTTTAGGATAAGGGAAAACCTCAAACGTTGTCATATCGGACGATGGATGAAATGATGTTCAAATTAGCCCATGGTCCAGAGAGCTTAAAGTTACAGGACATTTATCTTTCAGGATAAGGGAAGACCTCCAACGTCGTCATATCGGACGATGAAATGATATTCAAATGAGTACATGGTACATAGAGCCTTGAGCTACCTGACACTCATCTTAAAGGATAATGGAAAACTTCCAAGGTTAAACCATATCGGACGATGAATGAAATAATGTTCAAATGATTCTAGGCTACACAGAGGTTAGTGTTACCAGACATTAATCTTTCAGGATAAGAGAAAAACTTATCCAGATAATTGACCCTGACCGAGCACCGAACTCGAGAACTCTTGAACGTGAGACAGACACGCCAACACTTACGCTACGGAGGCAGGCGTTTAGCGTTTTGCTTGTAATTCAAGATAAACAGCAATTCAGAAGCGCTTTCCGGAAAATAAAATATAAACAACTCATTTATCACAAAAATATCTGAATCCTATGGTACTTTATTGGAAATAGAGCTATTTTTGAGAACATTCAAATTTTTTACAAATGTTAATCTCCATTAACAAGAAGTAGATACAAGGGGTAAACTTTTAAAAGGGAAAGTTAATTGTAAATCGGCTTTTTCAGATAAGCACCTGGAAGGATAAAAAAGGGACGGTACATGCAAGGTTCTTTGAGATGTTAACGATGTATAGACTAGTTTGTCCAGCCATTATCCACACGATTTATTACTAGGATGTCATTGTGACCTTCTGCCATTGTCACGGAAAACCATGAGGGTAGGTAGCGTGGGGAAGGATTCGCTGGGAAAACCAAGTAAGCCTACTTTATGGTTATGGACAGAGATAAACGACCTCCTGAAACCACACCCACCGGCCACAGCTAAAGAGATCATGCATAATATCAGAAGCTGCAGTTCAAGAAAAGAGTCATTCGAGAGTTGAGGCAAAATCAAGTAGACAGGTCAGAGTAGGTAAGGCAATTAGGAGTTCAATGAACTATGTAACTAAGAAAAATGCATTAGCTGAAGGCGTAGGAGTATCAAACACTTTCGTAGATGAACTTCTGAAAATCAGAATGGGTAGGAAATAGTCAGAATTTAGAAAGCCACCAACTGAAAAATGGTCTCATCAGCGAATTAGAAGCTATGACTTTTACAATCTAAGTAGCAACATTTAGGTGGTACGTGACTGTATTTCTGAACTTCGTGTCTGTCCTTACATATAATCGATTATCAACATCCGTATCGCTTAAAGATCACGCTCGAATTATTCAGATTTAGCGGTTAAGGAACCTTCCAGTTAACACTTATGCAACTCACGACAATGTACACTTCACAATTATTACACAAACAGTTACTTTTAAATTGTAAAGTTTCCGACTACTCATTTAAACATCATTTCCTTCTTCGTCCGATATGACTTAACGTTGGAGGTTTTCCCTTATCCTGAAAGATGAATGTCTGGTAACTCTAAGCTCTATGTACCTTGGACTCATTTAAACATTATTTCATTTATCGTCCGATATCACTTAGCGTTACAGGTTTTCTCTTATACTAAAAGATGAATGTCAGGTAACTCTAAGCCCTATATACCCTGTACTCATTTGAACATCATTTCTTTCTTCGTCTGATATGACTTAACGTTGGAGGTTTTCTCTTATCTTGAAAGATGAAAGTCTGATAGCTCTAAGATCTGGTACCCTGTACCCATTTCAACATAATTTCATTCATCGCCCGATGTGACTTAACTTTGGAGATTTTCGCATTTCCTTAAAGATGATTGTTTGGTAACTCTAAGCTCTATGTACTCTGTACTGCTTTGAACATCGTTTTATTCATCCTCCGATATGACTTAACATTGGGGGTTTTCTCCTATCCTTAAAAATGATTGTCTGGTAACTCTAAGCTCTATGTACTCTGTACTGCTTTGAACATCATTTTATTCATCCTCCGATATGACTTAACATTGGGGGTTTTCTCCTATCCTTAAAGATGATTGTCTGGTAACTCTAAGCTCTATGTACTCTGTACTGCTTTGAACACCATTTTATTCATCCTCCGATATGACTTAACATTGGGGGTTTTCTCCTATCCTTAAAAATGATTGTTTGGTAACTCTAAGCTCTATGTACTCTGTACTGCTTTGAACATCATTTTATTCATCCTCCGATATGACTTAACATTGGGGGTTTTCTCCTATCCTTAAAAATGATTGTTTGGTAACTCTAAGCTCTATGTACTCTGTACTGCTTTGAACATCATTTTATTCATCCTCCGATATGACTTAACATTGGGGGTTTTCTCCTATCCTTAAAAATGATTGTCTGGTAACTCTAAGCTCTATGTACTCTGTACTGCTTTGAACATCATTTTATTCATCCTCCGATATGACTTAACATTGGGGGTTTTCTCCTATCCTTAAAGATGATTGTCTGGTAACTCTAAGCTCTATGTACTCTGTACTGCTTTGAACACCATTTTATTCATCCTCCGATATGACTTGACGTTGGAGATTTTCTCCTATCCTTAAAGATGATTGTCTGGTAACTCTAAGCTCTATGTACTCTGTACTGCTTTGAACACCATTTTATTCATCCTCCGATATGAGTTAACGTTGGAGATTTTCTCCTATCCTTAAAGATGAATGTCTGGTAACTCTAAGCGCTGTAGACCCCGGACTCACTTGCACATTTCATTCATTGTCCGATATGAGTTAACGTTGGAGATTTTCTCCTATCCTTAAAGATGAATGTCTGGTAACTCTAAGCGCTGTAGACCCCGGACTCACTTGCGCATTTCATTCATCGTCAGATATGAGTTAACGTTGGAGATTTTCTCCTATCCTTAAAGATGAATGTCTGGTAACTCTAAGCGCTGTAGACCCCGGACTCACTTGCACATTTCATTCATTGTCCGATATGAGTTAACGTTGGAGATTTTCTCCTATCCTTAAAGATGAATGTCTGGTAACTCTAAGCGCTGTAGACCCCGGACTCACTTGCACATTTCATTCATCGTCAGATATGAGTTAACGTTGGAGATTTTCTCCTAGCCTTAAAGATGAATGTCTGGTAACTCTAAGCGCTGTAGACCCCGAACTCACTTGCACATTTCATTCATCGTCAGATATGAGTTAACGTTGGAGATTTTCTCCTATCCTTAAAGATGAATGTCTGGTAACTCTAAGCGCTGTAGACCCCGGACTCACTTGCACATTTCATTCATCGTCAGATATGAGTTAACGTTGGAGATTTTCTCCTATCCTTAAAGATGAATGTCTGGTAACTCTAAGCGCTGTAGACCCCGGACTCACTTGCACATTTCATTCATTGTCAGATATGAGTTAACGTTGGAGATTTTCTCCTATCCTTAAAGATGAATGTCTGGTAACTCTAAGCGCTGTAGACCCCGGACTCACTTGCACATTTCATTCATCGTCAGATATGAGTTAACGTTGGAGATTTTCTCCTATCCTTAAAGATGAATGTCTGGTAACTCTAAGCGCTGTAGACCCCGGACTCACTTGCACATTTCATTCATTGTCAGATATGAGTTAACGTTGGAGATTTTCTCCTATCCTTAAAGATGAATGTCTGGTAACTCTAAGCGCTGTAGACCCCGGACTCACTTGCACATTTCATTCATCGTCAGATATGAGTTAACGTTGGAGATTTTCTCCTAGCCTTAAAGATGAATGTCTGGTAACTCTAAGCGCTGTAGACCCCGGACTCACTTGCACATTTCATTCATCGTCAGATATGAGTTAACGTTGGAGATTTTCTCCTATCCTTAAAGATGAATGTCTGGTAACTCTAAGCGCTGTAGACCCCGGACTCACTTGCACATTTCATTCATCGTCAGATATGAGTTAACGTTGGAGATTTTCTCCTATCCTTAAAGATGAATGTCTGGTAACTCTAAGCGCTGTAGACCCCGGACTCACTTGCACATTTCATTCATTGTCAGATATGAGTTAACGTTGGAGATTTTCTCCTATCCTTAAAGATGAATGTCTGGTAACTCTAAGCGCTGTAGACCCCGGACTCACTTGCACATTTCATTCATCGTCAGATATGAGTTAACGTTGGAGATTTTCTCCTATCCTTAAAGATGAATGTCTGGTAACTCTAAGCGCTGTAGACCCCGGACTCACTTGCACATTTCATTCATCGTCAGATATGAGTTAACTTTGGAGATTTTCTCCTATCCTTAAAGATGAATGTCTGGTAACTCTAAGCTCTATGTACCCTGGACTCACTTGCACATTTCATTCATCGTCAGATATGAGTTAACGTTGGAGATTTTCTCCTAGCCTTAAAGATGAATGTCTGGTAACTCTAAGCGCTGTAGACCCCGGACTCACTTGCACATTTCATTCATCGTCAGATATGAGTTAACGTTGGAGATTTTCTCCTAGCCTTAAAGATGAATGTCTGGTAACTCTAAGCGCTGTAGACCCCGGACTCACTTGCACATTTCATTCATTGTCCGATATGAGCTAACTTTGGAGGTTTTCTCCTATTCTTAAATATGAATGTCTGGTAACTCTAAGCTCTATGTACCCTGGACTCACTTGCACATTTCATTCATCGTCCGATATGAATTGGACTGGACTACGCTACGGAGGGAATTTTCATGTTTTCTTTGTTGTAGTGTTTAACGTCCGCTTTTACTACCTGCAGCACCGCAGGCGGTAACACTGATAATACATGAAATGAAGATGGAGCACCGCTGGAATAAGTTGGCGGTGGAAACCGAAGCACCCGGAGGAAACCCGCTGCTATTCTGTTTTCTCCACAAGTCTCGCATGCGGTCTCCTGAGATCGAAACCGCGCAGCTTTGGTGAGAGTCGAGTGGTATTCGGCCACGGCGTGGCCTACAGAGTTGATTTGGCACGGAGGTACAAAATTGGTCAATTATACCAATGCCCGCAAGTGGGGCATCCCCGGGGGAACGATGAGGTGAGAGGAGACAGAGGGATACCGTTCCAAACAGCCATAATAGTGCAGAGGGTAGGGTCCTTACACTTTTCCAGTTGGAAACTCCCCGGCAGGCCAGAACAACTGCCATCCCACCCTACTATGATTCGGAAATGACCCACCATACGGGTTCGGAGACCGGAGATCGTGCTACCGAAGGATGAGATGTCATCATCCTGCCATACACCGCCTAGACTCCCGCCGACACTTCTACCCTGAAAGAGACCACCAGATGAGAGATGGAGGGAGGGCAAATTCGGGGGATGTAATTAACCTACCCAGCGACCCGCGAAAACCCCGAAAAAGATCCACAGTACTTCACAGTCTGTTCCCAGAAAATTAATGATGTATATTTTCATTTAACATAAAAATATCGTAAACATATGATGGTTTAATCCAAATCGCCATGGCTATATTAGACATTTCTGTGGAAGGAGTGCTTTAAAACCTTTCTTGGAAAACGCGGAACTTAAATAACAAGTTTGGTATTTGGGACTTCTGAGTTTTCAGTTACACTGTTCAAAAACTCAGGAAATTTCTCTTCTTATTATTGTTTTTTAAAAATTCAAAGGGATTTGCAATCATTCATTTCTAGTAAAATCTGCAGTGAGTGGAATATGTCACTTCCTGAACGCAAACATGCGAATCTTCGATTGCTACAATGTTTTAAAAGGGCAGAAAATAACTTCTGTGCCCAATATGTGTAATAATGAAATAGAAAAAACACCGGGCTTGATGGCTGAGGCAGTTTCGTCTGTTCTCCGCATTCGGAAAGTTCGGATTCGATTCCCGTGACCGTTTCATGGTCGTCAGGCGAATACTGGGCACGTTAATTGCATCCCCTGTCCCTCCATTTCATCTCCATTATCATTTCATATCCTATCTTATCTGGTGGTCTCTTTTAGGATAGCAGTGTCGGTGCTGCATGGCAGGGCCGACCTAGTACGCCGTTTCAGGACCACGGTGGGTGAGATGTCTTCTGTACTGGCCAGCTGGGTACTTTCCAACTGGGCATTTGTAGAGACCCTGCCATCTGCACTGTCGAGACTCCTTGGGTCGGTTGCCCAGTGTCTCCTCTCGCTTCATCCTTCCTCTCGGGGATGCTCCACTTGGACTTAGACATAATAGATAAAGACTGGTCGCAGTGCCGAATCCCCTCCGTAATAATTTATCCTATAATTAAATATAGGAGGTAGATGCAGGGGGAAGAACTGATGCAGTGGTAATTGACTTTTCTAAAGCTTTTGATGTAGTGCCACATAGTTTACTTATTTGTAAGCTAGCTAATACAAGAATTGACAAACGCGTAGTATTATGGGTTAAACATTTTTTGAAAGGGAGAACGCAAAAAGTTAAAGTAGGTAAAGGGCTATTCGATAGGGGAACCGTAAGTTCGGGTGTGCCGCAAGGCTCAGTACTAGGACCTTTACTGTTTCTTGTTTTTGTTAATGACATTGCTGTTAATATTAACTGCCAGATAAGGTTGTTTGCAGATGATTGTATCATTTATAATAAAATTCGGAATACAGTGCATGAAACCGCTCTTCAGGATGATTTAAAGGAAATCTGTAATTGGGCTGCGGCTAACAAAATGTCAATTAATGCCAAGAAAAGTAAGTCCCGTGTTTTTAGTAGAACTAAGGGCAAAATTATTGTTAACTATCACAAGGGAGAGGTGCAAATTCCACAGGTGGACATCTGCAAATACTTGGGAGTGTACCTGGCAAGTAATGCTGGATGGGACGAACAAGTAAATTCCACATCTAGGAATGCATGGAAGGCATTACATTTCGTAATGAGAATATTGAAAAAGGGGAGCGCTAGGTCCAGGGAAATTGCCTACAAGGCCTTAGTGCGGCTGGTTATGGAATATGGAGTAGCATGCTGGGACCCGTATAGAGCTAACCAAATCGATCCATTAGATAAAATACAGAAGAGGGCAATAAAATTCATAAAAAGGGGCAAGTATTTTGGGCCTATAAAAGGAGACGAGACTAAATGGGAGGAATTAAGAATTAGGCGTAAAAAACATAGGTTGGTAGCATTATTCAAAGCTAATGCTGGTGTAAAGGCATGGGTGGACGTTAGTGTAAGGTTAGATAATCCGGATTATTATGGACGAAACGATCATAGGTATAAAATTAAGGGTAGAAGATACAGAACCGACGTAGGAAAATTTTCTTTTGTTAATAGAACCATTGAAGAATGGAATGAATTGCCTGTAGCAGTCTTTCAGGGCTGTCCCCTGTCGCTGAAGAAATTTAGAAAAAATCTAGATGGTTTATAGTTTAACTTTTGAAGTATAATGGTATATAATATGTAAATAGAGAAGTAATTAGATATGTTTTAAGTGACTAAAGTAAAATAATATCATGTTTGTATTGTTTACTGTGTTATTGTTGTAAATCTAGTATTTGTAATTTGATCTGTATTCTTAACTCTGCCACCGGGTAGTACCCAATTGCAGAGAATAAATACATAAATACATACATACAATAAACAATTAGTAATTTTTAGTATATATCATTTTTAAGCCTGTCTGCCTTACGTTCAAGAGGTCCCAAGTTCGAATCTCGGTTAGGGTGGGTTACCTTGATAAGGTTCTACCTGGTGTTTTCCCTTATTCTTAAAGACGAATGTCGGGTAGCTCTTAGGTCCATGGACCCTGGACACATTTAAGCATCATTTCATCCATTCCATTCATCGTCCGATATCACTAACGTTGGAGGACGTAAAACTACACAAAAAATTAAACCGAAGTAAAAAGTATGAAATAATTTGCCCTTTACCCATTGAAAATCCTAACTTCGTACAAGTTGTCCTGTAAGTGTTTTATGTGACTTAAGATTTAATACGAAAAGGGTGGTATGCATGGGATACCTTAAACTTATTTTGTAATCAAAATCTATCATTTCGTTTGAAAAAAAAAAACACTTTTAAAACCAAATAAAAGCTATTATAATGTGGCGGGATTTTGCTGATAGTGAAGTTAATATTGCCTTATCATCCACTTGTGAGTTCTTTTAAGGGTATGTATGACTGAAATTTTCAAATTCTGAACTAATAATGCTAGCTTTTTCAAATTTACACCATAGGTGTAGTATAATGTAAACATGTTACAACCTAAATTTAAACCATTTTTCTCCAGCAGTTTAGAAATTATGATAAATTTTGTATGTTTTTTGTTACGTCACCAAAAAAGTCCCTTGCGACAAAATATTTTGAATTTTGGTCTAATATTTTAACCCTATGTTCATAATACACATACTTTTTGAAATTGCTCTGGGTTTTTCTGTGTCTCCTTTAGTTTAGGTCACAAAAAGTTTTTAATTTACAAATATTCTTTTTTTGTCTAAAAAACTGTAAGTTTTGTGTTTGAAAATTAAAAATATATGCTTATATACATTTCACAATAAAACCTACCATTCCTCATGATATTCTGAACCTGTGTAGGAAATTTAATGAATGTAGTACAAAAACTGCATCGCAAGGAGCATTTTACAGGAAGAAAAATGCTGAAAATATGAACATTGAGAAAACAGCGATTAACGATTTGATTGCATAACTCACATTAAATTCCACCAGGCTGATAGGTTTGACCCTCAGATTTCTTTTTCCTCTCCTCTGTTGCTGCTTTTTCCACCTTTTTCTTCTTTAGATGTTGCTTTTCTTCTGCACAACTTCGCTTCTTGCTTTGCAGGATACGAGTCTGATCTCGCTACACTGAAGTTTTCCTTGCTGAGTCTACTACACTTTCACCTCTGATATTTTGCTGCAGCTCCAATGACTTAAGACTACCCATGTTAAACTCACTGATGCTTTTAATAACAGCAAGATCCAATCTTTGTTTTGATATGAAAACTTCCTTTGGGCACTTATTCCATATGACATGATGCAAAGATTCATTGGCATTCTGTGTTTTTCCTGTTTTGCACCTCTCTAGTAATGTTGTAGAAGCCAACCTCTGATATATTGGCAACATTTTAGGAACTATTTTGTCTGAAAGCCTTATTTTTCTTTTCTTGAATTGAAAATTTAAGAACGGAAAACAGACAAAGAATGTGGATGTAGGCTAAAGAGGGCGAGACTCTGACAGAGTTTAAAGGACACCGACATTTAAATAAGCATTTAAAAATGACGTACGGAGGCAAATTATACATTTTTCACATTCTGGAATGTCTAAATTGTTTTATAGAATTAAAATAAAAAAGTCGTTATTTTCACGATTTTCATGAAATTTCAGTCATACATACCCTTAAAGTTTCAAGTCTCTAGCTCATTGTGAAGTTAGTTTAAAATGAATAAGAAAATTACATAGAGAAAAGACTTGGTAACAGTTTTTTTTTCTTCTCTTGTTTTAGTGACCAAGCATGTAACGTGTGAATGAAATAGTATTTAACGTGCTGATAGAATGATCAAACTCGGCTGAATGGTTCCGCATCAGCCAGTCAGGAGACATTGTGACCTTGAAACACCAAGAGGTTAAACAGCCACTTCTCAGAGCAATAAAAATGAAAACAAAGGACAGTCAGAACATGTCTGATTGCTTCCCCGTCCTGCAAATTAACAATTAATTAACACAATGGTTTTGTTACTAGTGTTAGCAGGACAGCTTGTACAGTACACAACAACAGATTCTGTCTTCGTTAAGACGTATTCTCTTTTCCCTCGTAATGTGTTATGTTTACGATAACCCGGTACCAGAGAACAAAATAGTGATACTTGTGCACTTACAGAGACTCCCATAAATAATCCGACAAAGCAGAGTACTAAGCTTTGAAAGTGAAAATCAACATTTGATGTGGTATTTTATTGAAATTAATGATAATGGACAGTTACATGGTTCGTTCTTGCAAGAAAATAAATGTTATTTCACATCAAAATTATATAATGCGTGCTTTTTTAAGAATTAAAAATAAATATGGCAGTTTTGGGTCCTCTAAAGTAATCGGACATAACAATTTGAGTGTGATACAAAATATGGGTACTTTGTGACTTCTTTTCACTAAATATGAGCTGAATCTTTCCTGACGGCGTATATGTTCTAGACGTTCTCGGGCTTCGAGCCAGGTAAGCAGGTGTTGTGACATCGACGTTTTGGGAGCGTGCATGTCTCCCATCATCAGGATGTTGATAATCGAATAAATTCGTGGGTGTTTATATGGTTGGTTCCTAAATTCATGAATGTTTATATAGGTGGTTCTAAATTCATGAATGTTTATATAGGTGGTTCTAAATTCATGGGTGTGTATATAGGCGGTTCCTAAATTCAAGGGTGTTTATATAGGCGGTTCCTAAATTCATGGGTGTTTATAAAGGTGGTTCTAAATTCATGGATGTGTATATAGGCGGTTCCTAAATTCAAGGGTGTTTATAAAGGTGGTTCTAAATTCATGGGTGTGTATATAGGCGGTTCCTAAATTCAAGGGTGTTTATAAAGGTGGTTCTAAATTCATGGATGTGTATATAGGCGGTTCCTAAATTCAAGGGTGTTTATAAAGGTGGTTCTAAATTCAAGGGTGTGTATATAGGCGGTTCCTAAATTCAAGGGTGTTTATAAAGGTGGTTCTAAATTCAAGGGTGTGTATATAGGCGGTTCCTAAATTCATGGGTGTTTATAAAGGTGGTTCTAAATTCATGGGTGTGTATATAGGCGGTTCCTAAATTCAAGGGTGTTTATAAAGGTGGTTCTAAATTCAAGGGTGTGTATATAGGCGGTTTCTAAATTCATGGATGTTTATAAAGGTGGTTCTAAATTCATGGGTGTGTATATAGGCGGTTCCTAAATTCAAAGGTGTGTATATAGGCGGTTCCTAAATTCATGGGTGTGTATATAGGCGGTTCCTAAATTCATGGGTGTGTATATAGGCGGTTCCTAAATTCTTGGGTGTGTATATAGGCGGTTCCTAAATTCAAGGGTGTGTATATAGGCGGTTCCTAAATTCATGGGTGTGTATATAGGCGGTTCCTAAATTCATGGGTGTGTATATAGGCGGTTCCTAAATTCATGAATGTTTATATAGGTGGTTCCTAAATTCATGGTTCATATAGGCGGTCCCTAAATTCATGAATGTTTATATAGGTGGTTCCTAAATTCATGGTTGTTTATATAGGCGGTTCCTAAATTCATGAATGTTTATATAGGTGGTTTCCAAATTCATGGATTTTTATATAGGTGGTTTCCAAATTCATGGATGTTTATATATGCGGTTCCCAAATTCATGGATGTTTATATAGGCGGTTCCTCAATTCACGAATGTTTATATAGGCGGTTCCTAAATTCGTGGTTGTTTATATAGGCGGTTCCTAAATTCATGGTTGTTTATATAGGCGGTTCCTCAATTCACGAATGTTTATATATGCGGTTCCCAAAGTCATGGTTGTTTATATAGGCGGTTCCTCAATTCACGAATGGTTATATATGCGGTTCCCAAATTCATGGTTGTTTATATAGGCGGTTCCTCAATTCACGAATGGTTATATATGCGGTTCCCAAATTCATGGATGTTTATATAGGCGGTTCCTAAATTCATGGTTGTTTATATAGGCGGTTCCTAAATTCATGGTTGTTTATATAGGCGGTTCCTAAATTCATGGATGTTTATATAGGCGGTTTCTAAATTCATGGATGTTTATATAGGCGGTTTCTAAATTCATGGATGTTTATATAGGCGGTTCCTAAATTCATGGATGTTTATATAGGCGGTTCCTAAATTCATGGATGTTTATATAGGCGGTTCCTAAATTCATGGTTGTTTATATAGGTGGTTCCTAAATTCATGGTTGTTTATATAGGCGATTCCTAAATTCATGGATGTTTATATAGGCGGTTTCCAAATGGATGGATGTTTATATAGGCGGTTCCCAAATTGATGGATGTTTATATAGGCGGTTCCTAAATTCATGGATGTTTATATAGGCGGTTCCTAAATTCATGGATGTTTATATAGACGGTTCCTAAATTCATGGGTGTGTATATAGGCGGTTTCCAAATTCATGGATTTTTATATAGGTGGTTCGATCCAACTAGCAGCCTAGTACGTACTGTTACATTGCTTGTCTTTTAGTGTGCATGTGCTTGCAATATGATCGTTCAAGTTGCGACATTTTATAGGTTATTATTCAGTAAAAATGCTGGTCATGAAGATAAGCAACAAAATGAGGTATAAAAGCGCAGTGGTTATATTTCTTGGAAATTGGAGACGCAGGTGTTTTCATCGAAAGGGTTGTAAAATGAAGCTCGAAGCTGTTTGAAGGGTCCTCATCATATGAGAAGGAAATACCACGCCACAGATGACGAGTGCCTGAGGCATGTTGGGTAATCCCTTCCAGCTGACATGCGTGTGCACACAAACACAACGGAGCCACTTGTTGCCGCGTGTTCAACGTATTATCTTTACTTTGGTGAATGCAACACATCGCCAAGCATTTGTACATTGGCGTAACTAGAGGCAAACAGACAATGCGTGACATCCATCTCAGCCTTCAACAAACTTATCTTGTGTGGTTTAACAAAATCTATATTTACGTAAAATATGACGCTATTAATATTAAAGCAAACAAATTTATACAAATATAACAATTTCTAACTTAAACTTCACTTATCTTGTAAGAAATGATGATTTTCTTATAAATTCTCCGGGATCGCGATTTCGTGTATATTCATACACATCCTCAGCCGGAAACAAAGTTGTAGCCATCGTTACGAACGCTAGATGTTAACATGTTCTTGTTAGTACTACCAAAATATGAAAAATAAAACAAATTTAAAAACGGAATCGACTACCGCTATTTCAAAATTCATTACGCTATGTTTATTTTTTAAAATAAATATATTTTCACAAACCATTACATCTATCGGACCATTTAATTATTTTAATAATTTAACTTCTGGATTTATTTCATGGTTAAATGACCAAAAATGATCTGCTACGGCCGATTTATCAGTTTGTTTATACCTAATGTTACGAAAATGTTCTTTCGTTCTGGTTTCTAAATTACGTTTTGTCTTTCCAATATAAACTTTATCACAATCGAAACAATTAAACTGATAAATACCAGATTTTTTATTATTAGGAATTTTATCTGTTTTAGATAAATGCAATAAATTTTTAATACTATATTTATTTTGAGGAACTTAAGTTACATCTACCAAATTCTTTAAAAAAAATTTGAAAATGTTTATTAACCCAACGATTGTAAGTAAATTTTTTAAAATTATAATCGTCTTTTATTTTTTAAGGGTAGAAATATCATTAACAGTTTTTTGATATTTGGATTTTTCAATTTTTTATTTATAAAGTCTTTATTAAACCCATTAATTAAAGCAGTATTAGTAATATGTTTATATTCTTTATTAAATTCATCTTTATTCAGGGATATATTTATTAATCTATAAATATAAACTCATAGACGATGCTTTAAAGTTACTAAATTTGCAAGGTAAAGCTATAAAGATAATAAGAAATAGTAATAAATTAAACTTTGGTATTTATAGGAAGACAACTCAAATTGATGATGATGATGATGATGGTGATGATGATGATGATGATGTTTTAGGGCGCTGGGTCATTAGCGCCCTTAAAAACAAGTGGGCTAAAAGCTAAATCAAAGTCTAAAACACTAGAAATATACACAATCAAATAAAACCAGAGTAAAAACACCGCCATAACGAAGTGGCCTTGTTTAAAATAAAAGTTAAAATCGTAAAATCAGGATAAGGATAAAATGGCCAAAAAAAACCAAGATACTTGAGGTTAAATTCTAAAATCCACAGCTGAAACAAACGCTAAAACTTTGCCCACCGCCGTTTCGTCATCCGCGAGGATCTCCGCCAAGCTGGCCGGCAGCTGGAGAGACCTGCGGAGACGTGCCAAGCTAAAACAATCTAAAAGCAAGTGACGGACAGTCAGGTCAGCACTGCACAGTGGGCAAACGGGAACCAGGGTCCTATTCAATAAAAAGCTGTGGCTAAAATAACAATTACCAATGCGCAACCGAGCCAAAATCACCTCCTCGCGACGAGATGAACGACAGGAGGTAACCCAGGGAATCGGAAGTTCCTTGACTGATCTAACTCATATTGATAATTACATAAAAGATAAATGCTTTAACCCTTTTTCACATAAATTTGCTGTTTTCAATAGTTTGATTAGAGGAGACAAAGGGCGATCGTCCCAAGGTACCACGACAGTGCAGAGGGCGGGATGCCCACACTTTAGCAGTTTGAAACTCCCCGCCATCTCACCCGAGTGTAGTCCGGAAACGGCCCCATTAAGCCGGGTTCGGAGACCGGACTACTGGAGGAGGAAGTGTTTATCAGGCACATGTGATCCTGCCATGCACCGCCGAAACACTTCTACTCTGAAAGAGACCGCCAGATGAGAGATGATGTGAAATGATAACCGAGATGAAATGGAAGGGCAGGAAATTCGGGGGATGTAATTAACCTACCCAGCATTTGCCTAGCGACCCGAGAAAACCTCCCAAAAAACCCATGGGTCAGGTAGGTCGGCCACGGGAGTCGAACCCGGACCTTCCCGAATGCAGGCCACAGACGAAACCATCTCGGTAAAATATCCTTATGTTCACCTTCACCCTGTGAGTAGGGAAAGTCGCATGAGTACAAGACACACGTATGAATTCCTTCACTGTGAAATAGATGTTACGGATGTGGTTTTGCTTCCGCCAGTGAATGGGCAAGAGAGTGCAAATTTGTACGCTTCCTTCCCGAGCGCGGAAACGGAATGCATTTGCGTCTGACGGAATATCGGAAAAATTGACACGTAAAAAGGTCGGCTGGCTTGCCTGACACCTTCAGTTCTTGCTTTCTCTGCGACCGACCTAAAGATAGACCAAACAAAATCTGGATATCGACATTCGACTTACGTTTTAACACTTCTTGAACGTGAATATACTGCGATCCATATACAACTGAACCATTTCAGCCCGCCTCGGTAGAGTAGATGCTAACGTGTCTGCCTCACGTTCAAGATGTGCCGAGTTCGAATCTCGGTCAGGGTGAGCTACCTGGATAAGGTTTTTCCGGGTTTTTTCCCTTATCCTGAAGGACGAATTTCGGGTAACTCTAAGCTCTGTGGACCCTGGGCTCATATGAGCAACGTTTCACCCCTTCCATTATGACTTAACGTTGGAGGACGTAAATTACAAAAAAAAAAAAAAAAAAAAAAAAAAAAACGGTAATTTATATCCTAGTCATCCAAAGAGTACGAAATTTCTAAGCTATCACACAGCGACTAGCTCCTAAAAGAGTTGGCTATCGCTTAAAGCCTGCTGTATTGTGTTATTTCCCTTGTACCTATAAGGAAATCTGTAATAAAAGCGTTTATTTCTATTAACGTGAAACCGGTATAATAATAACGGCAACTACACTTAAATTGGACTGAGTAGAGAAGGGCATGTGAGTGTATATATTAGAATCTTTTCATCCTTTACAGTCTAATGGTGCCTTTTGGTATTCCGGTAAAAGTATTTGGACTTAGAAAGGACATTTAGTTTCTACAGTGCGATCCATATAAACTTGAACCGTTTAAACCAAAAATAGGACACACGTGCAACTTTGGGATAATATAATACACAATTAGGAGATCACATTACACTATTTACATCTCAGAGAAAATGTTGGAAGTGTCCTCCACAAGCATCAATACATGTTTGCTCTCGTCTCACCATATTCTCTCAAGTTTTATGGAGAGTATCCTCGTCAGTGTCACTTATTTCGGTTCGAATGGATTCCGTGACCTATTCTTGTCCACTATATTTTTATATACTCCGACAAGAAAATATCCGGTGAGGTTAGGTCAGGGGTGTCTGGGGTCCACAGACCCTTTGAGATTATTCGATTATCAAAGAAACTGGTTACAAGTTCCATGGTGTCATTAGATGTATGGCATGTTGCTCCATCTTGCTGGAAATAGCCTTCTCTCAATTTGATATCATCTCCGTAGAACTTGAGAGAATATGTTGAGACGAGTACAAACATGTATAGATGCTGGTGGAGGACACTTCCAACATTTTCTCTGAGATGTAAATAGTATCATGTAATCTCCCAATTGTGTATTATATTCTCCCAAAGTTGCGCGTCTGTCCTATTGGTTCAGGTTTATATGGATCGCACTATATAAAGAATTTTTAGAAAAAAAAATGTCTTTGTGTGTGTGTGGTTGTGAGTGCGCAAACGTGGGTCTCAGTGGTGTAGGGGTAACATGCTAGACTCTGGGAGGGCGATGGATTTTTTTTTTTTTTTTGGGCGTAGAAATCGTTATCGTAGCTTCCTTTGACAGGGAAGTAAAGCCGGTGGTACCGGTCGTAGGTTAGCGGCACATAATAGTGTATTGCGTACTGAGAACTTTAAGTTAATTGATGGAAATTAATCATTTCTTAACACTCGCGCTTATATAGGCTAAGATTCTTTATGGATAGAGTCAGAATGAAAAATTCAATGCCAGGGCTGGGATTTGAACCACGGATCTCCTGGTTTCCTTCCACTCGCTTACCCAATGAGCTACCATGGTCAACGTGCCGTCCTGATATTAAAAGTTGACAGATATATTTCCCCGGTAAACCACTAGGAGCTCTCACATCCGAGATACACCGTTTGTGGCGACTTACTATCGTAAGCACTTGAGTCCCAGGCTTCATCATTTAACTCTTATTATTTTAGTTAATTGATGGAAATTAATGATTTCTCCACACTAGCCGTATATAGGTTAAGGTTTTTGACATATAGAGTCAACATGAAAAATTCAATGCCATGGCCGAGAATTGAACTACGGATCTCCTGGTTTCCTTCCACTCGCTTACCCAATGAGCTACCATGGTCAACGTGCCGTCCTGATATTAAAAGTTGACAGATATATTTCCCCGGTAAACCACTAGGAGCTCTCACATCCGAGATACACCGTTTGTGGCGACTTACTATCGTAAGCACTTGAGTCCCAGGCTTCATCATTTAACTCTTATTATTTTAGTTAATTGATGGAAATTAATGATTTCTCCACACTAGCCGTATATAGGTTAAGGTTTTTGACATATAGAGTCAACATGAAAAATTCAATGCCATGGCCGAGAATTGAACTACGTATCTCCTGGTTTTCGTCCAGTCGCTCTTACCCATTGAGCTACCATGGCCAACGTGCCGTCCTGATATTAAATTCTCCAGTCGACAGATATATTTCCCCGGTAAACCACTAGGGGCTCTCACATCCGAGATACACCGTTTGTGGCGACTTACTATCGTAAGCACTTGAGTCCCAGGCTTCATCATTTAACTCTTATTATTTTAGTTAATTGATGGAAATTAATGATTTCTCCACACTAGCCGTATATAGGTTAAGGTTTTTGACATATAGAGTCAACATGAAAAATTCAATGCCATGGCCGGGAATTGAACTACGTATCTCCTGGTTTTCGTCCATTCGCTCTTACCCATTGAGCTACCATGACCAACGTGCCGTTCTGACATTAAATTCTCCAATTGACTCACATACATATTTACCGGTAAACCACTAGGGGCTCTCATATTCGAGAGCCCCCCTCCCCCCCGGCCGTTTGTAGCGACTTACTTTAGTAATTACTTGTATCCCAGGCTTCATCATTAAACTCCGTGGTTCAGTTCCCCCGACCATGGCATTGCATTTTTCATGTTGACTCAATCCATCAAAAACTTTAAGTTACACTTATGGGGTCGGAAAGTGTGTGTAGTGTAGAGTTTAATATCCGCTTATACTACATGCGGCACCGCAGGCGGTGATACTGATTGATACATGAGATGAAGATGGTGCACCGGTGGAATGAAATGGCGAGAGAAACCGGAGATCTCGGAGAAAACCCGCCCCAGCGTCGTGTTGCCCACCACAAACCACACTTTGCGGTCGCCTGGGATCGAAGCCGGGCCGCCTTCGTGAGAGTCAAGCTGTTTAACCATTCAGCAACGGAGCGGCCTTATCGGGTCGAGAATGAATATTGGGAGTACGAGCCCGGCGGTTCGGGGTTAGCCTGTTACTTTTTGCAATACTTGAACAAACCGTTAGAAGCAGTAGTCGAAATTCCTTTTCCATATTTTAGTTAATTGATGGAAATTAATCATTTCTCCACACTAGCCGTATATAGGCTAAGATATTTGATGGATAGAGTCAACATGAAAAATTCAATGCCATGGCCGGGATTTGAACCACGGATCTCCTGGTTTTCCGTCCAGTCGCTCTTAACCTTTGAGCTACCATGTTCAACGTGCCGCCCTGACATTAAATTCTCCAGTTGACTCGTATATTTCCCCGGTAGACCACTAGGGGCTCTCGCATGCGAGATACACCGTTTGTGGCGACTTACTATTGTAAGTACTTAAGTCCCAGGCTTCATCATTTAACTCTTATTATTTTAGTTAATTGATGGAAATTAATTATTTCTCCACACTAGCCGTATATAGGTATAGGTTCAAATCCCGGCCATGGCATTGAATTTTTCATGTTGACTCTATCCATCCTTTTCCATACTTTATTTGACATAAAAAAATAATAAATTAGTTGTAAATTATATGGGGAAAGCTTTCTTACCTATTCTTTTTTAATGAATTAGTTGACGCAACTGTTTTTTTTTAAATTTACGTCCTGCAACGTCAAGTCATATCGAAAGATGAATGGAATCGGTGGAATGATGCTCAAATGAGCCCAGGCACCATAGAGCTTAGAGTTACCCGACATTCGTCTTTGAGGATAAGGGAAAAAAGAATTCATCGTTTGTGATTTCCTCTCTTCCGCCTCTGTAGCGTGGTAGTGTGTCTGCCTCACGTTCAACAGGTCCCGAGCTAGAATCTCGGTCAGGGTGAGTTATCTGGATAATGGTTTTTCTGTGGGTTTCCCTGGTCTGGACTCCACTATGCTACGGATGGGACTGGGCGCTTCGAACAGTCTTGTTCTATTGTACCTATGCCACAAGTGGGTCACCCCCGCAAGGAAGGATGAGGAGAGAGGATACAGAGGGCGAACGTCCCATGAAAGCAGGAAAGTGATGAGGGCAGGGTCCCTACACTTTACCAGTTGGAAAGTCCTCGGCAGGCCAATAGAACTGGCATCCCAGCCTACTGTGGTTTTGAAACGCGCCCACCAAACAGGTTTAGGAGAGAGGATACAGAGGGCGAACGTCCTAAGAAAGCAGGAAAGTGATGAGGGCAGGGTCCCTACACTTTACCAGTTGGAAAGTCCTCGGCAGGCCAATAGAACTGGCATCCCAGCCTACTGTGGTTTTGAAACGCGCCCACCAAACAGGTTTAGGAGAGAGGATACAGAGGGCGAACGTCCCATGAAAGCAGGAAAGTGATGAGGGCAGGGCCCCTACACTTTACCAGTTGGAAAGTCCTCGGCAGGCCAATAGAACTTGCATCCCAGCCTACTGTGGTTTTGAAACGCGCCCACCAAACAGGTTTAGGAGAGAGGATACAGAGGGCGAACGTCCTAAGAAAGCAGGAAAGTGATGAGGGCAGGGTCCCTACACTTTACCAGTTGGAAAGTCCCCGGCAGGCCAGTAGAACTGGCATACCAGGCTACTATGGTCTTGAAACGAGCCCACCAAACAGGGTTAGGAGAGAGGATACAAAGGGCGAACGTCCTAAGAAAGCAGGAAAGTGATGAGGGCAGGGTCCCTACACTTTACCAGTTGGAAAGTCCCCGGCAGGCCAGTAGAACTGGCATCCCAGGCTACTGTGGTCTTGAAACGCGCCCACCAAACAGGGTTAGGAGAGATGATACAGAGGGCGAACGTCCCCAAAAAGCAGAAAAGTGATGAGGGCAGGGTCCCTACACTTTACCAGTTGGAAAGTCCCCGGCAGGCCAGTAGAACTGGCATACCAGGCTACTGTGGTCTTGAAACGAGCCCACCAAACAGGGTTAGGAGAGAGGATACAAAGGGCGAACGTCCCCAAAAAGCAGGAAAGTGATGAGGGCAGGGTCCCTACACTTTACCAGTTGGAAAGTCCCCGGCAGGCCAGTAGAACTGGCATCCCAGGCTACTGTGGTCTTGAAACGCGCCCACCAAACAGGGTTAGGAGAGATGATACAGAGGGCGAACGTCCCCAAAAAGCAGGAAAGTGATGAGGGCAGGGTCCCTACACTTTACCAGTTGGAAAGTCCCCGGCAGGCCAATAGAACTGGCATACCAGCCTACTATGGTCTTGAAACGAGCCCACCAAACAGGGTTAGGAGAGAGGATACAAAGGGCGAACGTCCCCAAAAAGCAGGAAAGTGATGAGGGCAGGGTCCCTACACTTTACCAGTTGGAAAGTCCCCGGCAGGCCAGTAGAACTGGCATACCAGCCTACTATGGTCTTGAAACGCGCCCACCAAACAGGGTTAGGAGAGAGGATACAGAGGGCGAACGCCCCCAAAAAGCAGGAAAGTGATGAGGGCAGGGTCCCTACACTTTACCAGTTGGAAAGTCCCCGGCAGGCCAGTAGAACTGGCATACCAGCCTACTATAGTCTTGAAACGCGCCCACCAAACAGGGTTAGGAGAGAGGATACAGAGGGCGAACGTCCCCAAAAAGCAGGAAAGTGATGAGGGCAGGGTCCCTACACTTTACCAGTTGGAAAGTCCCCGGCAGGCCAGTAGAACTGGCATCCCAGGCTACTATGGTCTTGAAACGAGCCCACCAAACAGGTTTAGGAGAGAGGATACAGAGGGCGAACGTCCCCAAAAAGCAGGAAAGTGATGAGGGCAGGGTCCCTACACTTTACCAGTTGGAAAGTCCCCGGCAGGCCAGTAGAACTGGCATACCAGCCTACTATAGTCTTGAAACGCGCCCACCAAACAGGGTTAGGAGAGAGGATACAGAGGGCGAACGTCCCAAGAAAGCAGGAAAGTGATGAGGGCAGGGCCCCTACACTTTACCATTTGGAAAGTCCCCGGCAGGCCAGTAGAACTGGCATCCCAGGCTACTGTGGTCTTGAAACGCGCCCACCAAACAGGGTTAGGAGAGAGGATACAGAGAGCGAACGTCCCAAGAAAGCAGGAAAGTGATGAAGGCAGGGCCCCTACACTTTACCAGTTGGAAGCTCCCCGGCAGGCCAGTAGAACTGGCATCCCAGGCTACTGTGGTCTTGAAACGCGCCCACCAAACAGGGTTAGGAGAGATGATACAAAGGGCGAACGTCCCCAAAAAGCAGGAAAGTGATGAGGGCAGGGCCCCTACACTTTACCAGTTGGAAAGTCCCCGGCAGGCCAATAGAACTGGCATCCCAGCCTACTGTGGTCTTGAAACGCGCCCACCAAACAGGGTTAGGAGAGAGGATACAAAGGGCGGACGTCCCAAGAAAGCAGGAAAGTGATGAGGGCAGGGCCCCTACACTTTACCAGTTGGAAAGTCCCCGGCAGGCCAATAGAACTGGCATCCCAGCCTACTGTGGTCTTGAAACGCGCCCACCAAACAGGGTTAGGAGAGAGGATACAAAGGGCGGACGTCCCAAGAAAGCAGGAAAGTGATGAGGGCAGCGTCCCTACACTTTACCAGTTGGAAAGTCCCCGGCAGGCCAGTAGAACTGGCATCCCAGGCTACTGTGGTCTTGAAACGCGCCCACCAAACAGGGTTAGGAGAGATGATACAGAGGGCGAACGTCCCCAAAAAGCAGAAAAGTGATGAGGGCAGGGTCCCTACACTTTACCAGTTGGAAAGTCCCCGGCAGGCCAATAGAACTGGCATACCAGCCTACTATGGTCTTGAAACGCGCCCACCAAACAGGGTTAGGAGAGAGGATACAAAGGGCGAACGTCCCCAAAAAGCAGGAAAGTGATGAGGGCAGGGTCCCTACACTTTACCAGTTGGAAAGTCCCCGGCAGGCCAGTAGAACTGGCATACCAGCCTACTATGGTCTTGAAACGCGCCCACCAAACAGGGTTAGGAGAGAGGATACAAAGGGCGAACGTCCCCAAAAAGCAGGAAAGTGATGAGGGCAGGGTCCCTACACTTTACCAGTTGGAAAGTCCCCGGCAGGCCAGTAGAACTGGCATACCAGCCTACTATGGTCTTGAAACGCGCCCACCAAACAGGTTTAGGAGAGAGGATACAGAGGGCGAACGTCCCCAAAAAGCAGGAAAGTGATGAGGGCAGGGTCCCTACACTTTACCAGTTGGAAAGTCCCCGGCAGGCCAGTAGAACTGGCATACCAGCCTACTATAGTCTTGAAACGCGCCCACCAAACAGGGTTAGGAGAGAGGATACAGAGGGCGAACGTCCCCAAAAAGCAGGAAAGTGATGAGGGCAGGGTCCCTACACTTTACCAGTTGGAAAGTCCCCGGCAGGCCAGTAGAACTGGACTACCAGCCTACTATGGTCTTGAAACGCGCCCACCAAACAGGTTTAGGAGAGAGGATACAGAGGGCGAACGTCCCCAAAAAGCAGGAAAGTGATGAGGGCAGGGTCCCTACACTTTACCAGTTGGAAAGTCCCCGGCAGGCCAGTAGAACTGGCATACCAGGCTACTGTGGTCTTGAAACGAGCCCACCAAACAGGGTTAGGAGAGAGGATACAGAGGGCGAACGTCCCCAAAAAGCAGGAAAGTGATGAGGGCAGGGTCCCTACACTTTACCAGTTGGAAAGTCCCCGGCAGGCCAATAGAACTGGCATCCCAGCCTACTGTGGTTTTGAAACGCGCCCACCAAACAGGTTTAGGAGAGAGGATACAGAGGGCGAACGTCCTAAGAAAGCAGGAAAGTGATGGGGGCAGGGTCCCTACACTTTACCAGTTGGAAACTCCCCGGCAGGCCAATAGAACTGGCATCCCAGCCTACTGTGGTCTGGAAACGCGCCCACCAAACAGGGTTAGGAGAGAGGATACAAAGGGCGAACGTCCCAAGAAAGCAGGAAAGTGATGAGGGCAGGGCCCCTACACTTTACCATTTGGAAAGTCCCCGGCAGGCCAGTAGAACTGGCATCCCAGGCTACTGTGGTCTTGAAACGCGCCCACCAAACAGGGTTAGGAGAGAGGATACAGAGAGCGAACGTCCCAAGAAAGCAGGAAAGTGATGAAGGCAGGGCCCCTACACTTTACCAGTTGGAAACTCCCCGGCAGGCCAGTAGAACTGGCATCCCAGGCTACTGTGGTCTTGAAACGCGCCCACCAAACAGGGTTAGGAGAGATGATACAAAGGGCGAACGTCCCCAAAAAGCAGGAAAGTGATGAGGGCAGGGCCCCTACACTTTACCAGTTGGAAAGTCCCCGGCAGGCCAATAGAACTGGCATCCCAGCCTACTGTGGTCTTGAAACGCGCCCACCAAACAGGGTTAGGAGAGAGGATACAAAGGGCGGACGTCCCAAGAAAGCAGGAAAGTGATGAGGGCAGGGCCCCTACACTTTACCAGTTGGAAAGTCCCCGGCAGGCCAATAGAACTGGCATCCCAGCCTACTGTGGTCTTGAAACGCGCCCACCAAACAGGGTTAGGAGAGAGGATACAAAGGGCGGACGTCCCAAGAAAGCAGGAAAGTGATGAGGGCAGGGTCCCTACACTTTACCAGTTGGAAACTCCCCGGCAGGCCAGTAGAACTGGCATCCCAGCCTACTGTGGTCCTAAAACGGGCCCACCAAACACTGTTAGGAGACCGGATACCAGGAAATGTTTACCAGGAACATATCCTGCCATGCAGCGCCGACACTCCCGCCGACACTTCTGTTTTGAAAGAGACCACTAGATGAGAGATGATGTGAAATGATAATTGTGACGAAATGGAGGGAGAGGAAATTTGGAAGTTATAATTAACCTACCCAGCATTCCCCTAGCGTCCTGGGAAAACACTCGAAGAACCCCATGGGACAGATAGGTCAGCCACGAGAATTCAACCCGGACCACTCGAATGTGGTGGTTTTCTCTTATGCTCTAAGATGAAATACAAAATGAGCTCATTTGTCTATCATTTCAGCCATTTCATTTATTGTTCGATATGATTTAACGTTGGAGGAGGTTAATTTAAAAAAAAAAAAAAAAAAAAGAGTTACGTCATACATACACATTAGCCTTTTTTTCCGATACAGGGAATCTCAAAATGTGTATTTGTGGTGAAATCTTGTTTGTGTTGATGCATCTACTTCATTTAAACCAAGTATCTACGTAATACAACAAGTAAAATCTTTTTAAAACAATATTTTGTGTAAGTTATATAAAAATTAGCGAGAGTAATGGAAGTCATTATGAATGGATTACATTAGATCTCTTAAAATTAAGGCTAGGTTTATAAAGAACTAAAATGGAATGTTTCAAAATCAAACAAATTGACATTACGTTGTTCGGAAGTAAACAAAGCAAGGCCACATCGCACAAAAGGTATACCTTGCGGGGGGTGACGAATTTCTAAATCGTTTCTTCACTTCACGGGGCTTCTTCTGTGGCGAAAGGGTAAAAGACGTGAAAATTAATGGCGAAGAAAGATTCCAGACACTAATTTCCTCTGTAACTCGTTAGCGGCTTCTGCTGTTTGAGGAAGCAAAAAAACTGCCTTCGAAATTCCTTGGTATAGTCACTCCACAATCTAATCGTCTCTAATTAAAGTCTTATATGTGCACTCGTATGACTTTCTTTACTCACTCTTCTAAAACTGTTCCTAAAAGCGCTTATTCTTGTATCTACATTCGTTGCGCACATCGAATTAAGTTGTTAAAGCCCGTATTATTGACAGCGTGTATCAATTTGTTCATCATTGTTTCCTATGAAATACACTTCAAGAATGGAAAGGTAGATTCAGACTGAAAAAATTCAATATCATGGCCAGGATTTGAACTACGGATCTCCCGGTCTCCGTCCGGTTGATCTAAACATTGAGCTACCATGGCTAACATGCCAACATGACATTAAATTCTCCAACTGGCTCGAGTTTTTCCCGATAAACTACTAGAAGGTCTCATAAACACATGAGACAAATACCCTAATGGCGACTTATGCCCGATTTCAGCAACAGATTTTGACTTAACACGAGTTTAACAATAGTTATCACAAAAATTGCATTTCGCCAGCAAGTGTTAGCTTAACATTCGTGTTAAATTTCCTGTTAAACTAAACAAGCCAAATTTCTGTTGTTAAATCTTAACAATTGTAAATAGTCAAGATGCCGGGCATGAACGCAGCTGTGGATGTCGATTTGCTATATTTAAGACCATCTAAATGGCATTCGTAGTAGAGTACGGCCTATGAGGAGAAATTATTTTGAGGAACTATCCGAAGAAAATTTTCTACAGAGGTATAGACTGTCGAAACATGTTGCTATGAAGGTTACTGCGGAAGTACAAGAGAGGTTAGAACATGCGTTGTAAGGAATATGCCGATCTCGCCTTTGCTTCAAGTATTAATAACCTTGAGATTTTATAATTCACTGAATTATGTGGATAATACACTGTGCACCTCCCGTCTTGAAACGTTCAGGTCACTTGTCCTTCTTCCCTCCTCGTTTTAAATTTACGTAATACTGAGTTAGAACATGCATCGAAAGGAATATGCCAATCTCGCATTTGCTTCAAGTATTAATAACTATGCGATTTTATAATTCACTGAATTGTGTGGAATTGCCTGTCCACCTCCCGTCTTGAAACGTCCAAGTCACTCGTCACTTGTCCTTCGCTTCTCGTTTTAAATTTACGTAATACTGAGTTAGAACATGCATCGAAAGGAATATGGCGATCTCGCCTTTGCTTCAAATATTAATAACTTTGCTATTTTATAATTCACTGAATTATGTGGATAATACACTATCCATGAGCCGCCTTGAAACGTTCAAGCTACTCGTCACTTGTCCTCCTTCGCTCCTCGTTTTAAATTTACATAATATTGAGTTAGAACATGCATCGAAAGGAATATGTCGATCTCGCCTTTGCTTCAAGTATTAATAGCTTTGTGATTTTATAATTCACTGAATTGTGTGGATAATACACTGTCCACCTCCCGTCTTGAAAAGTTCAAGTCACTCGTCACTTACCCTTCACACCTCGTTTAAATTTACGTAATACTGACGAAGTTGTTTCGTTCTTCTAGTAGTGACAAATGCATTTGAATTAAATTCGTTTCCAATGTTTTCCCATGTGACATCTTTCTCTTTTACTTTCACCCTATCCGTCCTCTTATTTTTCACGATACCCTTACAGTTCGTCACCAATTCAATTAACAGTTCCTTCTCCATCCACGAGAAATTTGTCCCAGGGCATCTCTTACGATTTTGTTCACCCGCCATTTTTTCAGCTGCGTGCATACGAAAATGAAAACAAAAGCACATCGCAGTACCTGCAGAAAATAATACGACTCATTCCTAGCCTTGTATAGGTATTAATATTTACATGTCTTATGGCGTTAACACGTGTTTGTTAACCTTTTCAGAAAACAGGCTGGTGAAATACAAAGGCATGACAACAAACCAAGACAGTTGCAGACATCGCCTCCAAAATTGGCATTTCTGTGGGATCTGTGCACACAATCCTGCGTGAAGATCTGACAATGCGAAAAGTGTTCTGTCTTCATTGAACTGTCGCACCCAGGAACGCACATTAGACACATCCATGGTACCATCACCACATGCCTTGCTCAACTGGCGATGAATGTCAATAGGTTTTACACCACAAAAATCGAGAAAACGAATGATTACACGATGTTCTTGCAATGAACACGTTGCCATTTTAAGTTTCAAAAACAGTCCATACTCTCGTCGCTGCCACTAGCACTGCCACTATGCACTGTAGAGTGCTGCCATCTTGGTCACGCAAAAGTCCACGTGTATTAAAAAAAAACAATTTCCTATCTCATCCCAGTCCTGAAAAAAATAGGTGACTTGAATGCACCTTGTACAAGGACCTTTTCCTGTAAATTATTTTTCTCGCTTTTCTCCTCTGCCCCCCTTTTTTCTATTGAGGATGCCTCAAGACTTGAATTTCCGGTGGAATCGCCATATTGAATTGTAGTTGCTGGAGATGAGTTTTTATAAACAATAATTTGTGGACGATTCGAACCCGTGTATTACTTGGTAATTTCTGTCTAGTTTTTTAGCACTTTACTTTAAACTGAGTACTAAATTTTAGAAGGCAAAAGGTACAACATTTGGATATGTTAAAGCCCAGAACGTCTTGTCGAAATGCAGAAAAAAAGTGAAGAGAAAGAGCAGTTGAGAGCAGTAGATACTTGACTTGGAGGGAAGAAATGCAAAGGGCGCGCGCTATCTCTCTCTCTGTGAAGGGTGTGATTATGGAGAGAGGGGGAGATGCACCCTAATGACAGACTACATCAATTGCTTACAATTATCCCTCCGTTTGAACTTTTCCAAAGGAACCGCCCGCCCGACAGACAGCTGGGGCATGAAATTCCAGCCAAAATAACACGCAACTCTGGTTGACCCCAGTTCAGGGAGAATGTCTGTGTGAAACAAAAGACAAAAGGTGCTGGTTCATCCGGTTCAGACACAAACGACAAATAATTGGGCTGGCCCCGTAGCTCAGTCGGTAGAGCACCTGCCTGCCGGGCTAGGCGTCCCGGGTTTTATTCTCGGCTGGGACTTTGGATTTTTCTGCGATCAAGATAATTCCTCATGTTCCCCACAGTCTGGAGGTATGAATGAAAGTGCGAATGTGTGTGTAACTAGTGCTGTAGATGGACCAAAATGTTCAAGCGCTGTTTAATCGATTAATCGAGATATATGTTCGAAAATTAGGTGTAAGGTGCTTTAATACTCTGTATATTTAATTCTTTATGAAACTTTTAAATATTTAAATTCAAAATTTGTGTTTATATCAACTGCATGTGCTTGAATTAGGTCTACAATATTTTTATAAGTAATTATATAGTGACGAATTATATCAATATCTACTAAGTTTTGTGAGACTGACATGCAAATAATAGTCACTGTTGGATAGAGTCAACATGAAAAATTCAATGCCATGTTGACTCTATCCATCAAAAACCTTAGCCTATATACGGCTAGTGTGGAGAAATGATTAATTTCCATCAATTAAATAAAATAATAAGAGTTAAATGATGCCTGGGACTGGAGTACTTACGATAGTAAGTCGCCACAAACGGTGTATCTCGGATGCGAGGGCCCCTAGTGGTCTACCGGGGAAATATACGAGTCAAATGGAGAATTTAATGTCAGGACGGCACGTTGGCCATGGTAGTTCAAAGGTTAAGAGCGACTGGACGGAAACCAGGAGATCCGTGGTTCAAATCCCTGCCATGGCATGGAATTTTTCATGTTGACTCTATCCATCAAAAATCTTAGCCTATAAACGGCTAGTGTGGAGAAATGATTAATTTCCGCCAATTAACTAAAATAGTCACTGTTGTTTCATCTATGATTTTAAATATGTAAGTGCATTCACATGCTTTGAATTACGTGCTGCTCTTCGTTTGGTGACAATACCTCCTGCGTCACTAAACGCACGTTCACAGGGAACCGATAACTGGTACACAAAGTAATTTCTTCGCTATGTATGAAAGAATTGGTAACTGAATAGAATGTGTCTTCCACTACTGAAGAGAATTTGCGAAGTCGTCATCCAGTTCACCCAAAGACTTGTAGACTCCTAAGTACGTTTTATTCGCTACTGAAGTCCAGAAATCCCCTGTTAAGCTAACATATCCCGCATACTTTAATGTGTCCAATAGCTTAGATCTTTCAATATCCTATTACTGGTCACATTGTCTACTTACAACATCTTTTGGTGGAAGATTTTTGAAGGAAGAGCTGTTTCCAACGGCTATTCTTTACTATCCATTTTACGATTTTATTTTTAATTCAGCTTCCTTGATAGAAGAAATCGGTTTGGCTATGAAATTATTTAGATTGGACTGCGATGCCTGAAGAACAGTTAGAGATAATCCATTAGCACTTTGAAATGGTTGGGTGTATTTGAAATGATAATTCAAACTCTACCTGCACTACCACTATAACTAAATGATTTCCTACAAATTTTACAAAATACATTTTTTGTGTCAGACATTTTACCAGATTCATTTAGCTTAAAGCCAAAATGTACACCCAGTTTCCCTCGCAAATTTTCGTATGCCATAATTTTAATTCCGCTCAGCACGAAACGTTTTTCCTTATTTTAACATTTTAACACAAAACTTTCACTCACTGTCACGAACTCAGAAACGTTACTGACTTACTTCAGTTAACAGCAAAGTTACACCACCACCAGCCCTGAGAAGAGGGATCGGCTACTGTTTCCATAGCTGCGTAATCGACGTGTTCGGTTCAAGGTTGTACAAGCAAGCGATAAATAATCAGTTGTATACACACAAGCTGTAAGGAAAGAAGCCTCTCTGTCAGCATCTGTATGTGGTTATGTACCTCTTAGAATATTTCACAACAGAAGTGTTATTTAGACTCTCTCGAGGTTCAGAGTGATTTCTTTTAGCTATCAGGAGTTATATTATCTCAAAGTTCAAAGAACATTACGTGTCTAGTGAAAGCTTGATGCGTTGGAAAGGCTGTTTAGGTTGGAAGCAATACATCAAAACAAAGAGGGCCAAATTCGGCTGAAGGAGTTTTGATTAACATTGTAATCGATTAATTTTAATCGACTTGATTAATCGATTATTTTTTAATATTTTATCTAAAATAAGGAATTAATCGATTGATCGTTTCGATGAATCGATTAAATCACGTAGCATTAATTAAAACCCAGCGAATACAACATAACACCTTCGATATGTTCCAAAGGAGAAGGACCGCCGAAGTTAAAGGAACAAATAACACAAATAAATGGCGCACCCAACATAACAAAATAATGTTTTAGGTGAGTAACAAGATCTTTGTAGCTATTTAAATACAACAGCAGATACATTTTCTTGCAGTTTCAACTAGACTTAACTGGTAGTCAAATGTGTTAAACTGCTTGCTCTTGGATGACTTTCACATTCTTCTTCTTCTTGTTATTCTTTTTCTCCTGGTATATGACACAGTCCTGTTCATTTATGGTCCTCTACCCGTTATGCCATTTTAGGCGGCGGGTGAGGGAGCCACGACAATGGATCAGAGAGAGAACTCCAGGGATACGTGATCAGCCCGCTCCCTGGAATGAGACTGAGGCAAGTAGATGAACGGAATGAGGACGACGTAAATGAAAGGAAAGGTGATCAGGGAGCAATTGGTGGAATGATGGCGGGGAAAACCGGAGCTCCCAGGAAAGAGCCACCCCAGCCGCCAGAAACACCTTCGTGAGAGTCCAGCGGTCCAGCCACTCGGCCACGGCTTGGCCCTTTCGACATTCGTCGTTTCAAAATTCAAACCAATAACTAAGGAATATCTCGGAAATTTTGATTAATTAGAGCCAACTGAAAAATTCAATGCCATGGCCGGGATTTGAACCACGGATCTACTGGTTTCCGTCCAGTCGCTCTGACCCTTGAGCTACCATGGTCAACGTGCCTTCCTTTAAGGATTAATTCCTCAATATAAATTTACATCTCGGAAATTGTTAATACCACAAATATTTTTAACAATTGTATGAGATATGATTTTTTTCTCTCTTGCTGTTTACCAATTATGCAAAATTTGTCCAAAATGAAGAGGACTACGGAAGCTACGCCTAGAAAATTCAAAATATTTATTTTATTTGGCATGAAAATATCTCGAGCATACTCTTAGAGTCATTTCTTGAGAAAATAAAATAAACCAAATTTCTGCATGTTTTGAGTAATTTGGGTTTAAATAATTTTCTTCAAAATCTTCGCGTCACATCTTCGGATGAACAAGTTGTCAACTCGTTTTTTAAACACTGTTCACATACCAAAAGTTTTGTCAAGATACTTTTATTTTTAGAAAACCCAAAAACACCCATTTCTGGACAATGCATTTTTTTCTTAGGCCCGATTTCACCAACAGATGTTAAGACTTAACACGAGTTTAGCAATAGTTATCACAAAAATTGCATTTCACCAACAAGTGTTAACTTAACACTTGTGTTCAATATCTTGTTAAAGTAACAAACCAAATTTGTGTTATTAAGTCCTTAACAATTGTAAATAGTCAAGATGGCGGGCGTGGACGCAGCTGTTGATGTCGATTTGCTATATGTAAGACCGTCTAAATGGCATTCGTAATAGAGTAAGGCCTATGAGGAGAAATTATTTTGAGGAGCTATCAGAAGAAAATTTTCTACTGTCTAAACATGAAGGCTACTGCGGCAGTAGAGAGATTAGAACATGCATGGAAAGGAATATGGCGATCTCGCATTTGCTTCAAGTATTAATAAATTTGTGATTTTATAATTCAATGAATTATGTAGATAATGCACTGTCCACCTCCCGTCTTGAAACGTACAAGTCACTTGTCCTTCTTCGCAAATCGTTTTAAATTTACGTAATTATGACGAAGTTGTTTCGTGCTTCTAGTAATGACACATGCATATGAATTAAATTCCTTTCCAATTTTTTCCCACGTGACATCTTTCTCTTTTACATCCACCACACCCGTCCTCTTATTTTCCACGATACCCTTATACTTCGTCACCAATTTAATTAAAAATTCTTTCTCCATCGATAAAGAATTTGTCTCACAGCATTTGTTTACGATTTTGTTTACGCGCCATCTTTTCAGCTGTGTTCAGATGAAAATGAAAACAAAAGGGAATCGCAATACGTACGGAAAATAATACGACTCATCCATAGCTGTGATATTTACAAGTCTCTTGGCGTTAACACGTGTTTACTAACATTTTCAGAAAACAGGTTGGTGAAATGCAAGAAATTTAAGAGCTCTGTTACCGCTCTGACAATTGTTACGTTATATTTTTTAAAGTCGATTTTAAGATCTGTTGGTGAAATCGGGCATAAGTTTGGCACTTTTCAGTTTAACAACGGCTGAGTTTGAGACTGTTACAGAAGATTGTCATACAAAATTCTGCAAATAGTGATGTGACTAACACCTTCCGTTCTTGTAATACGTCTTGTGCTATGTGCTGGGTTTGCGTCCACATTACGAATAACTGATACTTCACGATCAGTGCTTCAGGTGAATGTTTACTCTATGGTGTCGCTAACATCCTACCATGGGACATGTTAATGTACGAGGGCTGTAACCATGATCATAATTTTTCGCACTAAAATTCAATGTTATTATATTGTTAGCTTGAAACAAACACGCCGTAGTAGTTTCATTGTTGGTACTCCTGGTTCCTGCCTGTGAGAGCCACGCAACTTCAGACATCTTCAGTATTACTTACCTCTGCAATGGAGGTAACACGCGAGGAACAATATGCGGCTTTGAAATTCTGCTTTCGTCTCAACAAATCTTCAGATGAGGTCTATACAATGTTACAGGAGGCCTATGGAGAGCCTGTTCATCACTACAGCACAGCTGGGTGGTGGTTTAAAATGTTTAAAGAGCGGAGACAATCAATTTCAAAGGAAGGTGGTCCCGGTGCTCCAGTTACTGATCTTACAGAAGAAAACATCAACACTGCTGCTGCTATTGTTAGAGAGAATGGACGAATTACCTTAAGATCACTTTCTGAAATACTGAACATTTCATTGGGTGCCACCCACACGTTGGTGACAGAAACATTACACATGAGACGTGTTTGTGCGCGATGGGTTCCAAGACTGTTGATTCCCGAACAAAAGGACATTCGCCTGCAGGTCTGCATGCAGTTAAAGTTGATGTTAGAGGAAGATCTGGAGTTTCTTTCAAACGTAATCACTGCTGTTGAAACTTGGCTACATTTTTTTTTTTAATTTACGTCCTCCAACGTTAAGTCATATCGGACGATGAATGGAATGGGCCAAATGATGCTCAAATGGGCCTGAGGTCCAGAGCTTAGAGTTACCCCACATTCGTCTTTCAGGATAAGGGAAAACCCCGGAAAAACCTTATCCAGGTAACTCACCCTGACCGAGATTCGAACTCGGGACGTCTTGAACGTGAGGCAGACATGCTACCACCACGCTAACGAGGCGGGCACTTGGCTACATCATTTTGATCCTGAGAGCAAACAGCAAAGCTCAGTGTGGAAATCTCCATCACCAACCCCCCAAAAAGCAAAAGTGATTGCTTCTGCTGGGAAAGTTACGGTCATCTCATTCTTTTTTTTTTTTAAATATATTATTAGATCGGTCAGCAATAATATATGCTTTGCAGATCTGAGAGAACAGATACAAAATAATTATAGAGTAATAACATTGTAGAGGTAGGACAATTTGCCTCCTCTGAAGTAAAACAAATGTGTTACTGTACTAATATAAATGTGGCACTGAACTATTAAATGGTATACATACTTCCATAGTGAGAAGTTACATAGTAGAACAGAAGAATAGAAAAGATAAATTGAAACAGTAGATTATTCAGAAGTGGAAGTGTCATCCATCTCATTGTTTGATATTCATGGAATGGTTTATCAGCATGTTGTACCTGCACACACATCAGTAACTGGACAACCAATGATTCCTTTAAGAAACTTGGTTTTGTATTAAGGATCTGTAGGGACTTAAAAGATACTCAAGTTATGCTAATTCTCTACAAAAGCCTTGTCCGTAGTAATTTGGAATATGCCTCAATTGTATGGTCACCAATATATAAATGTCACAACAATCAAATTGAGAAGATCCAAAAAAGGTTCCTCAGATACTTACATTACAAAACTCACGGTGTTTTTACTTATAATCAGAACTTGCCTTATAGTCAACTGCTTAACGAATTCAAAACAGTCTCACTCTCTGATCGTAGAACAATAGCCGAACAATTATTTCTGTACAAACTCATAAACGGCTTGGTATCCACTGAAGAACTGCTTGACAGAATATGTTTTAATGTCAGTTCTGCTAATTTTAGAAATCGTCAGCTCTTTCAATTTAAGACTCCCAAAACAGTATCCCATAAAAATTCTCCCGTTGTTAGGTTGTGTGCGAAATACAATAAACTCTCTACTAAAATAGAGCTGGATTTTAGTTTATCTTACGAGCAGTTTAAAAAACAATTAAATATAGGAATTATTTGCATGTGATTTTCAGTTGTATTGCATAATGAGTTTAACATTTGCAATTCTAGTCTTATATAGTAGTTTAATATGTTTCATTTTTAGTCGTAGTTTTTTTAAAATATTTTATTCCATTAATTGCATTCTCTTTCTTTTATATTCAACTTTGATCAATTATTGTTTACTCTGTTGTATCACTTATTTGCTTGATCAGTATACAATTTGCAATGTCTTGTCTTCAATAATAGCTTAATATATAGTGTACTTTTAGTTTGTCTGTATTCCTTTTTGTATTTCTGTTTTGCATTTAGTCAAACTTGTGTAACTAAATTGCATGTAGCTACTGTAATTGGAGCTTTGCTCTGTTGTAGCACAAATGAAGAAAATAAATAAATAAATAAATAAATAAATAAATAAATAAATAAATAAATAAATAAATAAATAAATAAATAAATAAATAAATAAATAAATAAATAAATAAATAAATAAATAAATAAATAAATAAATAAATAAATAAATAAATAAATAAATAAATAAATAAATAAATAAATAAATAAATAAATAAATAAATAAATAAATAAATAAATAAATAAATAAATAAATAAATAAATAAATAAATAAATAAATAAATAAATAAATAAGTAAATAAATAAATAAATAAGTAAATAAATAATAAATAAATAAATAAATAAATAAATAAATAAATAAATAAATAAATAAATAAATAAATAAAATTTAAACACTGCAAGTCCATATCAGGCGCAAAAGATCACATTTCCGTGAAGCAGGCTGGATGCTGCACCACGATAATGCGCGGCCGTATATTGTCAATGTTGTTGCTGAATATCTTGCAAAAATCAATGTGGAGTGCATTCCTCACCCTCCCTATAGTCCGGATTTGGCCCCATGTGACTTTTTTCTATTCCCTAACTTGAAGAAACGCCTTCGTGGGAGGCATTATCCATCATCAAAGCTGTGGTGAAGGCTGCGGAGGCGATTTTGAAGGATGTCTCAAAAAACTGTTTCCAGCATGTCTTTGAATACTGGCAGAAATGTTGGGACAAGTAGATTGCATTCAGGGGAGTCTATTTTGAAAAGGACCATCAAAATTATGAGGATGAGTAAAGGTACGTTGTCAAAAAAGTTGTGATCATTATTTACTGAACAGCCGTCGTATATTGTATGGTGTAGCTACCATGGTAGCATGGGACAGGTGAATGACTACTGCACGGATGTTGTTTTGGAAGTGTGCTGGAGTATTCCTGTAGATGATAGTGTACACTTCCTCTCGATGCTGCTGAATATAGCTTAGGGCTCAATCTCAGAAATAGCAACGCATCTTTGGCCCAGTTCCCTACTGAGAACAGCCGTCGTCATCCGTATTCTAAGCCGGCCGCTGTTTATGTTTCGCAACTTGCCTACACCTGTCGGGCCGCTGCTATCATCACCGCATACGTGATCTGCACAGGACAACATTCCTAAACAAATCCTATACGTTATGACGTCACACCTGTGTAGCAAGCTTCACGCAATACTTTCCACTAACTGAAACGGTCAGAAGCAGAATTTGCTAAGTCAGGAGAGCTGCTCAAAGTATTTCAACGTAATTTTAAATACCAAAATATTAATAAAAATGAAAGAATTTTATTTGATGGGTCCGTTTGGAGGTACAAAGTACAGGCTGTATATAAATAAATAGAATATTTATTACACTCAACTTACAGTTATAAATGGTATGTCAAATGAAAAAGCAACTCAAAACAGTTTTACCAAGAACCTTATAAATGTTCAATGTGACTGTTAGTTAGGTGCAGAGGTTCTATCCAGTCAGTCCAGGACCTGTACGTCCAAAGACCAAGGCCCCCCCCCCCCCGTTGACAACAACGTCAAGACGGGATAGAAGTGGAAACGCCACTTACACGCGTCAACCCCGCAGGGAAGACTACCGAATAACCTCGGTGGGGCCACCTGGTGTTTTTTTTGTCATTTACGTCCTCCAACGTTAAGTCATATCGGACGGTGAATGAACTGGGTGAAATGATGCTCAAATGAATCCAGTGTCCATGGAGCTTAGAGTTACCCGACATTCGTCTTGAACGATAAGGAAAGACCCCGGAAAAACCTTATCCAGGTAACTTTCCCTGACCGAGATTCGAACTCGGGACCTCTTGAACGTGAGGCAGACACGCTACCGAGGTGGGCCGCCTGGTCATCTAGCACACCTTCTACTAGCTCTGCAGGCTAGTATCCAGGACTTATGAGGCAACCCTCTACACCCTCCGGGCGGCCGTAGCCTGGCGGGAGGTACCCAATTTCCCGTAGGTGTCGGGAACACACTGCCCCCTCGAGTCCAACCCAATCCGAACAACTCCCCGACAGGAGGGGCTCGGCAGTTCTGTCCGAGGTTCCTCTACTAACGTCAGAGGTACCACGAGTGCTAAGGGTCCGCAGCGACCACACCACGGCAGCTGAAGGTGAGGCATCCCCTCCCCTACGGGATGTTCAATGTGACTACCCTTTCTCACACGGCACACATCAAGTCTATAGCTGAGTTCTTCCCAAACGTTGATAAGTGTGTATTCAGTAATTGTAACAACAGCTTCTTCAATCCGGTTTCTCAATTCAGGGAGGTCAGCTGGTAGCGAGGCAGGTACACACGATCCTTGATGAAGCCCCAAAGGAAAAAATCGCAGGGCGTTAGGTCAGGAGAACGTGGAGGCCGTGCATAGCAAGCCAAGATCAGACATGTTCAGTATCGCCTACCGCTGAAATGGAGGTAACATGCAAGGAAAAATATGTCGCTATGAAGTTCTGCTTTCGTCTCAACAAATCTTCAGTTGAGGCCTATTACAGTGTTACAGGAGGCCTATGGAGAGTCTGTTCTTCCCTACAGCACAACTTGAAGGTGGCTTAAAATGTATTAATTTCAAAGGAACGAGGGCCCGCTGCTCCAGTTACTGCTCTTAAGGAAGAGAACATCAACACTGCTGCTGCCATTGTGAGAGAGGATCGACGAATTACCTTAAGATCACTTTCTGAAATACTGAACATTTCATTGGGTGCCACTCACACGTTGGTGACAGAAACATTACACATGAGACGTGTTTGTGCGCGCTGGGTTCCATGACTATTGATTCCCGAACCAAAGGACATTCGCATGCAGGTCTACATGCAGTTAAAGTTGATGTTAGAGGAAGATCCGGAGTTTCTTTCAAACGTAATCACTGCTGATGAAACTTGGCTACATCATTTTAATGCTGAGAGCAAACAGCAAAGCTCAGTGTGGAAATCTCCTGCATTACCAACCCCCCCAAAAAGCAAAAGAGGTTGCTTCTGATGGGAAAGTTATGGTCATCTCATTCTTTGATATCCATGGAATGGTTTAACAGCATGTTGTACCTGCACACACATCAGTAACTGGACAATACTACAGGGATGTCCTGAAGACATTGCAAGTCCATATCCGGCGCAAAAGACCACATTTCTATGAAGCAGGCTGGATGCTGCACCACGATAATGCCAATGTTTTTGCTGAATATCTTGCAAATATCAACGTGAAGTGCATCCCTCACCCTCCCTATAGTCCGGATTTAGCCCCATTTGACTTTTTTCTATCCGCTAACTTGAAGAAACGCCTTCATGGGAGGCATTATCCATCATCAGAAGCAGTGGTGAAGGCTGCGGAGGCGATTTTGAAGGATCTCTCAAAAATTGTCTCCAGCATGTCTTTGAAAACTGGCAGAAACGCTGGGACAAGTGCATCGCATTCAGGAGAGACTATTTTGGGAAGGATCATCAAAATTATGAGGATTATGTAATCATTCTTTATTGAACAGCCGTTGTACAACGAGCAACACTACTCCAAACATGCCACATTATGAGAAAGTTTTTGAGATGCTGAATAAGATGAAATTCTTCTCAGCAGCATCAATACCAACAAAAGTTGAGAAATAGTGATAACGAAATAATGATAATAATGATGATTTTTTTTATTAATTTACGTCCTCCAACGTGAAGTCATATCGGACGGTGAATGAATTGGGTGAAATGATGCTCAAATGAGACCAGGGGCCATGGAGCTTAGTTACCTGACATTCGTCTTGAGGCCAAGGGAAAACCCCGGAAAAAACCTTATCCAGGTAACTCTCCCTGACCGAGATTGAAACTCGGGACCTCTTGAACGTGAGGCAGACATGCTACCATCTACGCTACCGAGGCGGGCAATGATGTTGATGATAATGAAATAAATAAATAAATAATGATGATGATGATGATAATAATAATAATAATTTGTAATAGAGTGAGTAGAGAAAGTTAGTACAATGCATTAAACATGCTTTGTCTCCAATTTTACTGTTTTTTTTTTTTTTTTTTTTTTTTTTTTTTTTTTTTTTTTTTTGCTTGTTCCTTTAACTACTATGGTCATTTCGGCGGCCGTTCTCCTTTGGAACATATCGAAGGTGTTAACTCGTTATCTTTTTGGTTCTTTTTTTTTTTTTAATCATTACATCACGCACACATTCACACTCTAATTCATACTTCCAGACTCTGGGTAAGATGGGGAATTATCTTGGTCGGAGAAAAATCCCCACCCCACCGCCGGGAATCGAACCCGGGATCCCTAGCACGGTAGGCAGGTGCTCTACCGACTTTACTGCATTTAATTTGAAGAGTGAAACCGTCAAAAGACAGTCGCTGATAGAATGCAGCTGATTTGAGTTGGAACACACAAAGAGGCGACTAATCTGGAAAAACGGATGTACGGAATTTACCGTTTCGCTGACGCCGAGCAAATTGAAATTATGAGGGCAAATTAAACGCTTAATCAAGTAGCTACCCAATAAATAAGCCAACACAAATCCGTTGAACATGGGAGAGCTATTCGTCTGAGGGCTTTATGGAACAGCTGTTAGCTCGGAGCTAGGGCGTGGAAAATAAACAAAATGTCGAGTTTTGGAGGACGAGAACTCCAACCTGGCTGTTGGAAGTGGAAACAAACCTCACGAAAAGTCACTTCTCATTGAAAATGAATGAAATTGTTGGGTATAGCCCTGTTTTAAGCTTCACTGAAGTTTTCTTAAACAGGTTTTTTTTTTCTAACTGAAATTTTAACATGAATGGGACAGTTATTGTTACACTTTTAGCATCAGATGGACAGGCAAACAAATGGTTTATAGATCCTAAAGTTTTATTTTCTATACTACCAACTTGCAGTAAGTACGCGCAGTACTGTATTTCACCCAACAAGTTTATACCGAAATTTCACCGGAAATACACTTATTTTTAATCCCTCAATTTTTAACTACCCCTTAAAACGTTTATTCTTCTATTTACTTTATGTTAATCGACACAATCTTAAAAGTAAGACCTGAAGCTTTCCTGGCGACGAATATGCTCAAGTTGTTCTTGGGAAGCAAGCCAGGTGAAAAGACGATTAGAAATCGACGTTTCGGGAGTGTGCACCTCTCCCATCATCAGGATATTTATTAAATGTTATAACCACATATTAAATGTTAATAGGGGAACATGGGGCATATGGGGGTAGTGAGGCAGAACAGGGTATACGTGTTTTCTCTCTAGTAGGTGATACAATCTACCGGAATCTGTCAAAACTACGTCATCTCAATCACAGCTACTAGTACCCGTCAGTTGGCTGCCATAACAGAATCTGTTGTGTGCGAGTTGTGTGTTGGATACAGTTTGAAGCAGTTTTTACAAGATTCTGATCTCTTTCAAAGCATCTAAGTACATCATATCTACATTTAAATAAAAGGAATAATTACTATGGAACATAACACTTAATTTACTTGTAAATCCATGTTTTTCGCTAAGTTCGTATCTTTGAATATCGAACCATCGACAAGCATTAACCTAAGTATGTTTACGGGGCAATATGGGTGGGGCATAACAGGGTACTAGCCCATTATACCCCTGGTGTAAAACTCTTTGTGTGTTATTCATATGATTGACTACTTCATGTTTCATGTGATTTCAGAATACTGCGTAATTATGTAAAGAAGTCAGAGGCAGGAGTGGTCTTTAGTCTCAATGCAAGGGGCGGTGAATGCTGTACTTGAAGGTTCAATGGGGTACAAAAGGGCAGCTAGTCAATTTCAAGTGCCCCAAACAACTCTTTAACGCTACTTTAAGAAGAGGCGAGATAATCTTGATTATGTTGTAAGAAATGTTCTCACAGGCTGCAGCCGCTAGATGTTTCTTTCATGAAACCACTAATCAAATATTATGAGGATGAAATTCACTCCTTGGGTTAGATCTATAATCCTGGAAAAGTCGTGACACTGTTTCATGTTGCATCATTGTTTGGTGTCAGTTATAGGCGAGCCTCAACAATGAGCAGGGCAGTCAATGGGTTTCGAAAAACAGGAATATGGTCTGTGAACATCAATAGGTTTGAGAATGCTGATTTCCTACCGCCCAAAACGACAGATATTGAGCTTTCTTCTGGAGTTCCTGGTGATGTTAATCCTTCAAATTCTGAGATGTCCGTTGTCTCTGGTTCACCTATGGGCAGAGAAAACATTGTGATGCCAAGCTGCAGTAGTTTCCAGAGTTCCAGCCCAGAAAATTTCACACATTCCAAAGGTAGATCAGAAAAACAAGAGTTTCGAAAAACAGAGGGAAAAGCAAAATACTGACAACTTCCCCTTATAATGAAGTGCTATTGAATGCGGAACAAGAAAAAATGAATAAAAGACCTGAAAAAATGCGTCTTGCTCTGCCAGAAAGCGAAACAAAACGAGAATCATCGAAAGGTAGGCCTAGATGTCATAATCCTCCTGTATCCATACTTTCCAGAAGTCATCTGTCTGCTGGTAACAGGAAAGAAGTGGCAAAAGACAACGAAGATGATTGTCTTTGCTGAAGGAGGGTAGATTAGATATGCCTGCTGCCTGCAGTGGGCTCATAATTCTTATGCAGGTGTTTAAAGTGATGATGAAGATTCTGTTCATATTTGTGCATATTGTGAGAAGTGAACTAAATGTAAAAAAAAAAAAGAACTGATCAAAAATTGGTCAAAGAAATAATACCCCTTACTGCCCCACCTATGGGGCAAAACGGTGAAATTGTACTAATTTTGTTTTTGACGTAATAGCTACTGTCATTTGTTGCGAGTGTCTATTTAATTTATGTCTTTCAGATAATTATGCAATAATAAACACATTTGCACGACCAATACACAATTTCTAAATGTTCAAATGTGAAATATAGATGCACAAATATTAAGTACCCTGTCCTGCCCCATGTTCCCCTATATACATAAAGCATGTGCACTTGATGCAAACACAAATTTTGAATCTAAATATTTAAAAAGTTTCATAAATTATGAAATGTACAGAGTATTAAAGTACTTTATATAATCCTTACACCTCATTAGTGAACAGATAATATTTCGATTAATCGATTAAAGTAACATGCTTAGTCGATTAAAAATTGTGATCGATCTAAAGCACTAGTTTTAATCATTACATCACGCACCAATTCGTACTATCATTCATACGTCCAGAGTCTAGGTAAGATGAGGAATTATCATGGCCGGAGAAAAATCCCCACCCCCTGCCGAGAATCGAACCCGGGACCCCTAGCATGGCAGGCAGGTGCTCTACCGACTGAGCTATGGGGCCAGCCTGTTTATCTTCAGAGGACCATAACGTAAAAACAGGACGTTACAGGACGTGGTCTTCTTTTCTTTCTCTCTCTCTCTCTCTCTCTCTCTCTCTCTCTCTCTCTCTCTCTCTCTCTCTCTCTCTCTCTCTCTCTCTCTCTCTCTCTCTCTCTCTCTCTCTCTCTCTCTCTCTCTCTCTCTCTCTCTCTCTCTCTCTCTCTCTCTCTCTCTCTCTCTCTCTCTCTCTCTCTCTCTCTCTCTCTCTCTCTCTCAACGTTGTCTTATCGGACGGTGAATGAATTGGGTGAAATGATGCTCAAAAGAGTTCAGGGTCCATGGAGCTTAGACTTACCCGACATTCGTCTTTAAAGTTAAGGGAAAACCCCGGAAAAAACCTTATCCAGGTAACTCACCCTGCCCGCCTCGGTAGCGTAGATGGTAGCATTGTCTGCCTCACGTTCAAGAGGTCCCGAGTTCGAATCTCGGTCAGGGTGAGTTACCTAGATAAGGTTTTTACGGGTTTTTTCCCTTATCCTTCAAGACGAATGTCGGGTAACTCTAAGCTCCATGGACCCTAAACTCATTTGAGCATCATTTCACCCAATTCATTCACCGTCCGATATAACTTAACGTTGGGGCGGACGTAAAATAAACTAGATTCCAACTCGGAACCTCTTGAATGTGGGGCAGACATGCTACCATCTGAGCTACAGAGGCGGGCCGACGCGGTCTTGTAGATAAGTGCAATTCTTAGACCAAAGTTTACAAAGAATTCTTTATGTAATGTGTAGTTTGGTGTGTGTGTGTGTATGTGTGTGTGCGTGTGCGTGCGTGCGTGTTTCCTCTCTTTTCGAAAGTCTTCATCTTGCATCCTTGGAAGTCGCCTTACTGGGATTTCCGTATTTGACTTGTGTCACTTTTTAAGTAAATGTGTACCGTTTTAACAGTGTCAACTTTTAAGTTGTTTTTAGAAAGAATCGAGAGCAAACTTACAAACCGAGGATTTAATTTCCACATCGGGTAAGGAACTAAAGACGTTTCTGTTATTTTAGTATTGGAATGTCCCCCCTAACACAAAATTCAGACGCGACACTCGCACGGCCAGCTGTACAAACGGAGTCGGCTTTGCTTATCTCAAATATTCTGACTGAAACCTTATAAAAATAAAAGAGAAACGCGGTTTGAATGCCAAAGCAAACAGCCAAGGGTCAAGTCTTGTGGTCAGTGGGTCATTGACACATGTTATGGTGCCGGAAGTTTGAGTCATCGTGTTTTGCGTCACTTTGTTTCAAAAGAGGCGTCAAAACGACGTATATATAGCGCTTCTTACGGGATGATTTAATAGCGCTTATATGACCAGCTGGTGCTGCCAAAAGTGTAGGAGGATGATCTATAACACTTTGAGGAGAAAACAAAATAAAGAAACAAGACACATTCCATAGTGGGCGAACATTATCGCAGATAACCACTTTGCAACGGTACACAATGATCAACTCAACTTTATACTCCACGGAATTAAATTTGGGGTGCATAATGCGAATTAGTCGCTTCTGTTTGGCTTTTCCTACACTTAGCACTTGCAAACACTGACATATCGAACTCAGGACTAATCTCTGTTTCATATAACCTTGCTCCGCTGACATGTATCCCTCCGCGTGCAACTACCTTCCCCCTCATCCTAATTGTCTAAAGCTTTCACGCCATAGGCCATAGGCGGTGCCTTCCCGTCACATATAAAACTACAGTGAACGTCATAATAATTGCGAGGAACATAGATAAAATCATACAAATAAGAATATGAAGGCATGCAAAAATAATGAAGTTTAAAATGAAACTGAGCAAGTTGAAACTGAATGAATGAGCATTGAAACTGAAACAAGTTTATAATGAAAGGCCTTCGGCCTTTTCCACTTTTTTTCCATCTTGCAAAAATGCTTGTCTTTCAGTCTTAAAAGACGTGCCACGCCATACTTGTCGTGTGTTCTTCATTCACCCAAGTCTCGTCAAATAAGTATATTTTGCGACTTGTATCTCGGTACAACCTGATTGTCCTTAAATAACGTCTTCGCCAGACAGCAATATCGCCCCTGGAGTGGTAAGTTTTCCTGTTGTCTCAGTTTCATGTCGCGATGTTCCTACGCATCTAACACACCTGTAAGTTCAGAGCACAGCTGTTCGCCTTCTCTCACTGACAAAGACGGATTCTTCTCTGTGAGTGCATTAAACACATGTAACACAATTCTTTTTTCGCCGCTTTGTAAAGGTTTTCCCTTGTGATGCTTCAGCGAAAAACTGGCGGTACACTCTGCCATTATACACGCGCAATAAATGGTCAATAAAATAATTTATCTCTCGCACTCGGCACAACACAACACACCTTCGAATGGCGATATATGAGTAATCCAGTTCAAAACAAGGTCAGTGATACAAGTCATATAAACAAATATGTCATCACTACCGCTAAATCACGCGCTATCGTGCCATGTGCTTGAGAGCAAAGGAACCTCCTCTTTACTTCGTTAAAGAATTAACATGCATTTCAGATAAATCAACTCTGTTGCGTAATATATTTAATTAAAACCGTTACGAAAATATAAATTTGACAATTCTCTTCCAACATATAAAGACATATCACCATGTTAAATAACGAATTAATTTTTACCGCACAACAGTCTGCACCACAACAGCAGCCAATGAGAGGTGATAAGGTCACGTGACCGTTAAGAGATAGGGGTAAGCTTATGTGAAACAAGGATTAGGCTACTTGTCCTCACCTTCCAATATCTCCCTGAGGAAACACCAGAAGAGATCTAAATCGAAGCCAGAGTCTGCCGACGCCGAAACCTAGCCATACCCAAAGCAATTAAGCAATCAGGCATCCTGCAGAATATTGTAACAAATGAAAGCACTAGTTGCCACTAAACATCCTTTATTTTTCACTCGGGTACTTAGTGTAGTGCAAAACTCTTGCACTCAGAACAAAACAGTCAACTGTCTACCCTCCACTATTATGTGTTTCAAATGGGAAGAGTTCTCGCCTGTAGCGAATTAGATGCTTTAGAGCCTTCAGCGTTGCCACCTCGTTACCCCCACTCTTTATATTTCCCTCTCTCTCGCACACTTGCGAGTGTTCGTGGCGCTAGATGTAAGGGAACGCAAACTGAATTTTCCAAAGTTTTATAATAATGCAGTTGTTCAAATCACAATTCCAACATGAATATTCGTACATTACGCAAATGTTTTAAAATATTTAATTTAAAGTTAATCATAGTTTATGAATTTTTCTAATCCAACGAAAATACCAGTGGTGCATCCGTATAGCTGTGAATGTTACTTACGTTAAGAGATATTTCGTCATTGTCATTGTCTTTAACGTCTGAGTACTGCACATTTATGATGTTAGGTTCCAAAATCTCGTTACGTGCTATTTCTTTCCTAAAGTCGTCTTCTTGTAGTTTATCTGATGTCTCATGAAGTTTTCCCAGTCTTGTTGTGTTCCTTGTCAATTTCTTGACCTCGTATTCTCGACCTGGTGTCACTTACAGTTCTCACTACGCAATATACTTTATAGAAAGTCCACCACCTCAAACTACCCTTTACATGGAACAATTTTGGAAAACTTTGATTTGCTCAGAAATCGCTCTAACAATTTTGATGAAAATATTACCTGTTTAAGATATTTTCATGTCAAATGAAATGAACTTTCTTGAACTTCCTGGACATAGTCTGGACAAAGTTCACTTCATTCTGAAATAGACAACTTTTTTTTTTTTTTTTTTGTTGTAATTTGCGTCCTTAAACTCTTTAAGTCATATCAGACGATGAATGGAGAGTGAAATGCTGCTCAAATGGTCCCAGGGTCCATGGAGCTTAGAGTTACCCGACATTCGTCTTTTAGGATAAGGGAAAACCCCGGAAGAAACCTTATCCAGGTAACTCACCCTGACCGAGATTCGAACTCGGCACATCTTGAACTTGAGGCAGACATGAAGACAAAATCTTATTGCATAAAATGTAGGTTTCGTTAAAGCACTCTATTATTGTTATTGTTGTTATTACTTCTTCTATAGCCTGTCTCAACCTTCAAAGACAGTATGGAAGTAAATGTGATATATCTCTCTCTCTCTCTGTCTAACACACGGGAATTCTTATTAGCTTCATCATTTTTTTACCCTCGTGTTGTTGCCACTTGCTAATAAAATGGTATAAATAATTAATTGTAATAATTTGCACTTTTCAACACACTGACTCATGCAGAATAATTTCTTCTTCTTTTTTCTAACTTTTTATTGATCGATCAGCAGTACAATGCTTTACAGATCAGAGTGAAAAGAAGGTAACAGTACAATAAGAACAATAACACTCAGGAGTAGGCTAACAGACCGCCCCCTAACTACATTAAGTTAGAACTCCAATAATACTCTCTGAGAAATTATGTCAATTATGGAGATGTAAGATATATATCAAGCACTAGAATCACTCGAATCAGATGTATCAAGCACTAGAATCACTCGAATCAGATGTATCACTTAGAAGCAGGTCCTGTGGTAGTCTCCTCTTCAAGCGTGAGGGCTGGCGCGTGCGGACGCCGATAAAGAATAATTTCTCTGTTAGATTATGTCATTTTTACAGTAGTTTTGTGTTTTTATGGGCCCAAATTTTTCGAAAATGCTTGTTTTTCGGTAGAAGTCCGATATTTGCTATTGTTATGTTCATCACGCGGTAGCTATAAAACTTAGCGCTATAACACTACAATTTTTTCTCAGGTAGAGAAGACTACAGTGCTCCTACCTGCCAAGTTTGAATTCTCCATCTTAAATCAGACGAGTGTTATAATTTTTTATATTAAGTAATTTCGGAAAATGTTATATATACGTACTGGAAAATGTAGGCAGCGAGAAACTTTTTTGTTATTGGGTTTACATCGGAAGTCTAAGCGAGAGATATGTAAAGGAGTGTTGAAGGTAATTCTTAAAAGAAACCGCAATCCTCTAACTTCTTGCATTCGTCTCATGTGTCAAATAAAAATCATTGCAGGCGCCAACCCGGCAGTGAGCAGGCAATGTGACGCAGTAAAAGTGAATACGTTGACAAGAAGAGCGCCTATGACTGTTTATAGCGTGTGAAAGATTGTGAAGTGTTACGTCAAGCTATTTAACAGTTTTGTAAATACTCATAGTTATGGAAGCGGAAGCTAAGGAAACAAAAGAACGCCAGGCTAACCCAATATGGTGGAATAGTGCAAAGTGGAGTGCCGCGTATTGTTCATTCTTTGCTGCTTGAAAACACTCCACCCACGCTAAATCTAGTTTTGGCAAGGGTAAACAGTGATGACGGCACCCTAACTAATCTCTCAAGGGCCACTTTGAATCGGTCCCTACACGATTTGGGGTTCGAATATGAAACAAGTGGTAACAAGTGTTACTAATAGAAAGAGAAGATATCAGATTTGTCGTCGAGGCTAATGCACGACGAAATGCAAGGAATTGCACCCTTATCAGATGACAGTGAAGAAGCACAAAGGCAAGCGACATATTTAAAGGTTTTATCATGGCATGCCTCCATTTGGTTTGTTGTAATAACTATTTTTGTCTGAAAAATCGTATTTTGAACTACTAAAGTAACAAGTAAAAGAAGTAAAAATTAAAATGCATGTACTCAGAGACTCAATCTCTTAAAATATAATGTAATAGCGGTGTAGATAGTTCCGTATTAATGATGTATCATTTACAATATCAAACCGGCAGACCGGTCGCTGTAGTGGCCGATTGTACGTATAGTACATGTGGCAACAGCGCGACTCGTAAGACCTGTACTGTCTTCTAAGCGTGAGACGCCATTTAGTGCGTAGAAAATGGCATGTCAAAGCCATTACATAGTTACTAGCTCTTAATATAATTAACTGTCACCTATAGCCTACTGTGTTGTCCTATTTCCATTGTACCTACATGGAAATATGTAATAAAATAATTTGTACAAGTGTTTATCTCGCTTAACATAAAGTATAGCGCTGTTCTACTGTTGCATTGTTCTCGTGCTATAAAGCTAAGCTTTATAGTTACCGCATGGTGGACATACAGTTAGCAAATTTGGGACTTTTACCGAAAAACAAGCGTTTTCGAAACATTTGGGCCCATAGAAACACAAAATGACTGTAAAAATGACATAATCTAACAGAGAAAATATTCTGCATAAGACAGCGTTTTAAAAGCTGCAAATTATTATAAATAATTATTTATACCATGTTGTTAGCAAGTAAATATATATATATATATATATATATATATATATATATATATATATATATATATATATATATATATAATTTGCTTCCATGCTGTCTTTTAAGTTTGAGACAGGCTATAGAAGAAGAATAAGTTTGTTGAACAATGGGCAGAGAAAGTCTTGTAAATGTTGTTGTTTTTGACTAATGGCACTGGGGATTAGTTGATTTGCATCATTTTCCCCCCTAGCTTCCCAATATAAAGCCTGTAGGTTCCCACTTTTGAGACCATTACATTTGTCCAAATGATGTTTGTTCACGACAGATAGTACATTTGGGTGTAGGTATGCAGTGTATTTTATAAAGGTGTTCTGCAAGACAGTCATGGCCAGTTTCCATTCTAAATAGGGCCACTGCAGTTTGTGTCGTTTCCAATAGGAAACGCCGTCCTAACGTAGTGGTTGCATCCTCAATGATAGAGGAGGTAGTCATGTGTAAGTTATAGTACTTTTAGTTCTTAGTTTATGGTCCGTCCACCCTTAAGCGGGTAGAAAGTGTCATTAATGGTAGTGGTGGGCGCTAGGATAGCGTTAGTCATGCAATTATCCTTACAAATAAAATTAGTGTGTACATATGTATGATTGTTAGTACTGCGCGTAACCTGCGTCTAGTATGAGGTTAATTCTAAGTTGAATTTGTTCGCATAAGATTGATCATAACCATTATTTATAGCGATATGTCATGTAAGTGTGGGGGGAGGGGGTGGCCTCCCCGCCAGAGCCGCCTCCGTCATAATGGTTTGAAGTTTCGTCTGTGTTATATACTGTATACTCCTGCACCAGCATCTTGTTTGTTAATAAATGATCCATCTGTATATCTGTATTCGGAGCCATTCTTTTTCTGGATATATTTCATTTTCTGTGGCTATTGCTATTGCTCTCATTTCATCTGGTGAATTGTTTTGCTTATGTATTGTATAATGCATATTAGTATATTCTGTTGGGCTCGTTTCCTCTATTGTTGTTATATTTGTTGCTATTATGTTCTTGTGTTTTGAGTTATTGGTGTATGTTCTGAAGCTTGTTTGGGTTTTTAGATTGCTTATATTATCCGCTATGTGATACCACTTGTGTCTATTTCTGTTAACTTGCAGTTTTTGTGCTGGGGTAATTGCCTTTAGTTATTGTTCCAGTTCTATGACCATATTTTTTGTTAAGCTTTGTAGTATGGCAACTGGTGTCGCTTTTACAGCTCCTGTTATTATTTGTGAACTGTTTTGTAAATGTAACACTTCAGATTTACCTCTCGTGGTTTGATTCAATGTTTTTCTTTGTTTATTGCAGGTAAGCAGAAAGTCCATCCGCTTGTGTTCCTCGAAGTCCTTACTCCGGTAAGTTTCGGTTTGGGTTAAACATCACTTTCCCACTTTTCTATTCTTTTAATTTGATCACTTCACCTTCATTCTATCAATTTTCTCAGTGTTGTAAAGTTACCCCAGTATGTTTTTACCCCATCCCTATTAGAGACGTTATTTAATTACTACCCTAAAGGAATAGAAAGGAATATTCATATTTTATTTTAACATTTTACCCACTATCCTAAATATATCCTGCCAACCATTTCCCCCACTCTTCCATTAGGGCTGGTTTTTGTTTTTCATCCCTAAATTAATGGGTAAAAACAGCAATTATATTTTATTCTGCCTAAAAGTGTCTTAATTGTTCCCCCTCGAACAGTTTCCTCCCCTGTTGCGTTAGGGGTGGTTTTATGATAGCACCCGTGAAATATTTTTAAATGTTAAGGCATAAAAATCTATTATTATCATCACCATGTCCCACTCTGTAGCGTACATAGTGTCTACCTCACATACAAAAGGTCCGGAGTTCGAATCTCGTTATTTTAATCTGCCTGGAATATTAACTTATCAAACGTTTCAAAATTATTAGCGTATTCGAACAATGCAACATTCATATAAAATAACGCAAGTATTAATTTGTAAACCCTGCACGCTTTAAACTCTCACACATTAAATAAACATTTCATGTCGTATATAAGGACCAGTTGAGTGTTACCTGAGTGGGGAGGTCCGAGACTACAGGGTACATCTACCGGGCGGTTCACGCTCAATCAGGCAAATTACAGTAAAACCATAAACGGGAATCAATATAGCTGTCAAACAGCCACTGGGCCACGGTAACAAAATAGTGGCACTAACCCATGTAGTGACTATGACATCCCTTTTGGTTTATTTTATAAATATTAACTATTGAGCCATGCACCAATATGTAAACATTTTCGGTGCGAAATCGAAACAATACGCATAGAAATTTGTATATGTTATCTTATCGTATGCTTGCTATAATCATGTGATTTAAACCAAAACTGTGAATTTTACGTTATTTTGTTTGTAAGTTTTGATACAGATCCATCATTATTAAACTTTCAAGATTGTAATAATATAATTATGATGATCTAAAATTGTATACTCAATCTTCTACAGCTTAACATTGTGATGCATTTAAATCATTTTTTTTTGTTGTTGTTGCTTGCTTGTTCCTTTTGTCTTTAACTATTATGGTCATATCGGCGGCCGTTCTCCTTTGGAACATACCGTACCGAAGGGATTAACTCGTTATCTTTGGTTTTTAATCATTACATCACGCGCACATTCACACTCTCATCCATACTTCCAGACTCTGGGGAAGATGGGGAGTTATCTTGGTCGGAGAAAAAATCCCCACCCCCACCGCCGGGAATCGAACCCGGGACCCCTTGCACTGCAGGCAGGTGCTCTACCGACTGAGCTAGGGGCCAGGCAAATCATGTATTTATATTACTGCAATGGCGTATTTTATGGCTTTAGATTCTTTTTTGTGTAATTTACGTCCTCCAACGTTACGTCATGTCGACCGATGAATGGAATGGGTGAAATGATGCTCTAATGAGCCCAGGGTCCACAGAGCATAGAGTTTCACGACATTCGTCTTTCAGGATAAGGGAAACCCCGAAAAAACCTTATCCAGGTAACCTACCCTGACCGAAATCGAAATATAATTATTTTACCATATACTGCCTATAATTACAGAAATTATGTAATACGAAAAGGTTTCCTTGAATGACATAGGTTTCTTTTTTTAACCAAAGGAGTAAACGAATTGATCATTATTGTTAAAAGGAATAGATTACTGAAACAAGAAGGTTGAGCTTGGTGATTTGTATACGATAAAAGCGACAATGACAGACATCTTTCAGTGACGGAACATCCTGAAGATATATTTGACATTAGGCATTTGTCAGTTGAGTAAATCACATTTTTAGAAATTATTCCATACTACAGATTGATCACACTAGAGAATTAGTTATATTACCGCGCGCTTGCTGTAGTTGCAATAGTCATTTAATAACAAAAGTGTAATAATTAATTTAGTTGGTTTTCTCTCTTTTCCGTAATGAAAATTGCGGAATGTTTACGCTCATCTTCAATATTTGAAAAATATTACAATACATAATTACCTGGATACATATTTAATGCATTTATTATCATTAAGATTATTTTTTATTATTATGCACCCGTGTTGTGTAAAATAATTGGCTGACCTTTCATATCAGACACACAGCTTCCAAGTGATCTATTTGTGTTTCGTCACTTACTGCACGGCAACTTACTATGATGTCACGCTTCTTATCACCAGAAGAGAGATGGCAGCGCTGGCCAGTCAAGGTCAATACACCTCAACGCTTTGTCGGGTAGTACGTGACTGTGTTTACATCATTTTATCGGCTGACCTTGCATTGCATAGGGCTTGAGTATGGCCGTTCAATATCTGTGGGTAGAGGTATTACGACTGTATGTTACTCTCCATTGGTTGTTTTACTTATAAGGGTAACGCTCCATTATGATTCAGCTCCACGACTAATAGATACGTTGTAACAGTGGGGAGCCCCCAGGAGGCAGCGGTGAGGTGAGAGGACCCTAAGGGTGTTAGAGAGGGCAGTGACCCTAACTGCTATTGGCAGATTGTAAAACCAGATTTTTTATTATTAGGAATTTTATCTTTTTTAGAGAAATGCAATAAATTTTAATAGTATATTTATTTTGAGGAACTGAAGTTATACCAAACACTTAAAAAAATTTTGAAAATGTTTATTAACTCAAGGATGGTAAGTAATTTTTTTAAAATTATAATCGTCTTTTATTTTTCTAAGGGTAGAAATATCATTAACAGTTTTTTTTTTTTGGTATTTGAATCATTCACATTTTTTATTTATAACGTCTTTATTAAAACCATTAATTAGAGCATAATTAATAATATGTTTATATTTTTTATTAAATTCATCTTTATTCAGGGGTACATTTATTAATCTATAGCCCGCCACGGTAGCGTAGATGGTAGCATGTCTGCCTCACGTTCAAGAGGTCCCGAGTTCGAATCTCGGACAGGGTGAGTTACCTGGATAAGGTTTTTTCGGGGTTTTCCCTTATCCTTCAAGACGAATGTCGGGTAACTCTAAGCTGCATGGACCCTGGAATCATTTGAGCATCATTTCATCCAATTCATTCACCGTCCGATATGACTTAACTCCCTGCCGGGGAGTTTCCATCTGGTAAAAGTAGGGACCCTGCCCTCAGCATTTTCCTGACTCCTTGGGCCAGTCTTGGGCAAAGTATCCCCCACCAGCTATGCACATGGCAGAGAAAGTTAATGATTAAACATTTTTAAGCTGGTGGTTAAAATAAATCAGTTTATAAACAACTTGGCCAATGTTTGAAAAGAAGCAGCGTACCAAAAGTTTGGATATAAGGAATATTGGAAGACTAAAATTCTTCAATTCAGAACAGCCTGCCCCCATAAAACTGGATATACACGTTTTATTTGTTATGAAAATTTCCAAAATACCTTTAAGATTTTTTTAATTGATGGAAATTAATCATTTCTTCACACTAGCCGTATGTAGGCTAAGATATTAGATAGAGTCAACATGAGAAATTCAATGCCATGGCCGGGATTTGAACAACGAATCTCCCGGTTTCCGTCCACTCGCTCTAACCCATTGAGGTACCATGGCCAACTTGCCGTCCTGGCATTAAATTCTCCATTTGACTCGTATATTTCAATGGTAAACCACTAGGAGCTCTCGCGTTCGAGATACACCGTTTGTGGCGACTTACTATCGTAAGTACTTGACTCCAAGGCTTCATCAGTTAACTCTTATGGCCATGGTAGCTCATTGGGTTAGTGCGACCAGACGGAAACCAGGAAATCCGTAGTTCAATTCCCGGCCATGGCATTGAATTTTTCATGTTGACTCTATCAATCAAAAAGCATAGCCTATATGCGGCTAGTATGAAGAAATGATTAATTTACATCAATTAAATAAAATAATAGAGTTTAATGATTAAGCCTGGGATTCAAGTACTTACGATAGTAAGTCGCCACAAACGGTGTATCTCGAATGCGACAGCCCCTATTGGTCTACCGGGGAAATATATGAGTCAAATGGCGAATTTAATCTCATGACGGCCAGTTGGCCATGGTAGCTCAATAGGTTAGAGCGACTGGACGGAAACCAGGAGATCCGTGGTTCAGAGCCTGGCCATGGCATTGAATTTTTCATGTTGACTATCTACCTATAGGATTGTTGATCAAGAACGTTGGTGATATTTTTGATGATACCAACCTCAAGTGAGAAAATATTATTAAGCTCGTTAGTATTTCTGGATTTACATGTTTCACAAAGGTATACAAGGTTTTTATGACATACAAATAATGCACTTCTGCTGGAATGTCGAAAGTAGAATTGCACGTGCTCCAGCACGTGTGGATGTAGGATTACTTCCTGAGTCTATATTCGCCCTGGGCTGGAATCCCTCTACGAAACACAAACAATTATACTGGCACAACAATATTCTCCACTACATCCAGGTCTTTGCCCTCCAGTTGGCATCCCACACTTCCCTTTAAATAGAAAATACACTCATTCAGCTTTTGCTCTCTCTACCACGTATCTGGAAATAAAGGTATTCGAACCAGAAATACGCTATCAGGATTTCCATGAAAATATCTGCACTTTGGGACTGCTGGAGTACAAAAAAATAATTTTTACAAGGTCAATTTGTGTGTGAATGTATAGTTAAGGGGAGACGCACGAGAAAAAGTTCAAAAATTCTAACTTGTTTATTTTTTTGTAAAATAGTATATAGTGTTAGCTATCAAACACCAACATATTATGACTGTACGTGGTCTGTATGCACCTTTAAAAATTAAATGCCCTACTGTTGCATAGTAGCAACACGTAGTCGTCCATCAGCTGTCTTGGAATCTATAAAGTCCACCTACCAATTCTTAGCACACCCAGACTTGCTAAATAAATGTCTCTATGGAGAGACAGAATCTATAAAGCGCACCTACCAATTCTTAGCATACCCAGACTTGCTAAATAAATGTCTCTATGGAGAGACAGAATCTATAAAGCCCACCTACCAATTCTTAGCACACCCAGACTTGCTAAATAAATGTCTCTATGGAGAGACAGAATCTATAAAGCCCACCTACCAATTCTTAGCCCACCCAGACTTGCTAACTAAATGTCTCTATGGAGAGACAGAATCTATAAAGCCCACCTACCAATTCTTAGCACACCCAGACTTGCTAAATAAATGTCTCTATGGAGAGACAGAATCTATAAAGCCCACCTACCAATTCTTAGCACACCCAGACTTGCTAAATAAATGTCTCTATGGAGAGACAGAATCTATAAAGCCCACCTACCAATTCTTAGCACACCCAGACTTGCTAAAAAAATGTATGGAGAGACACAAAACCCAAATGAAAGCCTCAACAGTTTGACATGGAAAAGGGGTCCCAAAACATCATTTGTGTCTTCCATAGTGGCGAAAATTGCTACATTTGATGCTGCAATAGTGTTTAATGATGGGAATGTTGGCAAAAAGAAAGTTATGCATCAGTTAGGGTATCAACCTGGTGTGTTTATGGAAACAATTCTGCAGAGTATCGACAACATTCGCATCGCTGGTGCAGAAAGAGCTATGAAATTAATACAGAAAGAAGCAAGACAGAAGGAAGACCAGAATGAGGATACAGACTATGGATATGGGAAGTCCTGACTTAAAATTAAAAGGCAAACTGAATAATACTTACTGTATTTTTAATTGCCTTCCCCCGTAACTTGCATTTTCTACACCTTCAACCCATTTTTCTCTCAAACTACTTCATCTACAGTGATGCAATTTAGCACACAGCTTTCTTATGCCACAATGAACAAATTGTTGGTTCTAGAATTTAAGATTAAGCTCCAGATGGAATGTCATGATACAAAATATATGAAATTATTTTGATTTTTAAAGGATGCATATGATTAACATTTTTTTAATTCTATACAGCTTCAATAAGAAATCTAAACCCAACAAATTCATTCTTACTGTGTTTTAAAATAACATACCAAATTTCAGAAAGATAGCATATGTGAATTTTGAAAAAAAAAATGGGCTTAAGTTTGTAAATATCTCTGCATATAGAAAAATATGTAGCATTAGTTTCAAACAATGGGAAATTATGAAAACAAAATTGTGCATATTAACTGTATTATCTTAAATGAGTATACTAAGTTTCACTTCTCTAACTTAAAAACTTTGGATGTTATGGCTATTTATGTAAGACCCTGAATATTTGTATACGTCCCCCCTTAAAAAGAAAAGTCAGTTAAAAAGTCAGGTAGGTCGGTCGTGGGACTCGAACCCGGACCTCCCGAATACGGACTACAGAGGGAACCACTTGAGCCATCCCACTCTTTATGTAAAGGATAGGGTTTGAAAGATTTTGTTTGCAAAATCTTGTGTCGGATGTTTGATACGAACTAATACTGAACTTTAAGTGCCAAGTTTAGTTTTTGATAGACTCTGTCTTGGGACAGGAATTCTTTATTCTTAGTTAATTTCTCTCCATCTTCATCAGCCACACGTTCGGGCGCAATTTGGTGCGGGATTTCTATGTTGGAGATGGGATGCACGTTGACTGTTTGGAAGACCCAAGTCGAGAAGCCAGATATAACAGGAATATTTTGAGTTGTTTCTTGATGATTGTGTTTGATTAAATAAGAGTCATGTGAATCTAAGTTTTAGGCGTGGTTCGGAATAAAGTTTCGGAGAAGTCAAATTTTGTAACAATTTAATTGTATTATTTGGATTACATTTTACTTGAACTTCCTTTCCCAGTCACTTGCAGGTTACGTGAAACATTTCGATAAATTCTTACTTTGTTACATTTAATCAGTTCCAACTGTTACATAAATATTCTTGATACCCGCCTCGGTAGCGTGGTGGCCGAGTGTCTGCCTAACGTTCAAGAGGTCCCGAGTTCGAATCTCGGTCAGGGTGAATTACCTGGATAAGGTTTTTTCCGGGGTTTTCCCTTATCCTGAGAGACGAATGTCGGGTAACTCAAAGCTCTATGGACCCTGGGCTCATTTGAGCATCATTTCACCCATTCCATTCATCGTCCGATATGACTTAGCGTTGGAGGACGTAAAATTACAATAAAAAAAAAAATCTTGATCCTGCACCACTATTCATCACACTCACCATTACAAAACATCTCTACCAAGATTATTGATTTTTCGTAACTATCGTTACTCCTATCTTAATTTTGTGATTGGCCGATTTGATTCCACGTCACATTACGTCATACAATTATTACTACGGCCGATCATAAAATTACATATATTTTTCCTTATTTAAATGACTAAATAGAGTTACATAATCATCCTCCTTTATAAATCTATAAACTTTTCATACCTCCTCCAAACATAACCCAAAACTACTGTTACAGTCTTTTGAGTTCTTCTATTGAGAGATATTTAGAAATACATATTTGTCGATTCCTTCTACTGTGTGCCTGGTTAGAGAAAGTAAAAACGAAAATTTAGTTAAATACTCTGTTTTTAATTTCAGAAAGTTTCATACATCCCCTACTTCTAGTTACCCTTTACATGAAAACATGTTCTTTTTTTTTTTTTTTTTTCAAAAATCGCTGTAGCGACTTTGATTAAAACACCACATGTTTTAAGATATGTTTATTAGGAATCAAATGATGTCTTGAGCTTTCTAGGAATAACTTGTCAAGCGTTCTTCATTCTGGATACCTTTTGTATAGTTGGTAACACGTATAGATTGTACAATTGAGGGAGACAACTCGTACGCTGATACCAAATCACCAGGACGAAGGCATGCAGTGAAGTTCCCAGGAGGCTACAGGCTCTAAGACCATACTACACCTGGAGGTGCCTAGATCGGCGATGAAGTCCCCGTTAAACCAGCAGCTCGTCTAATCTCTGTTTCATACAACCTTGCCCCGCTGACATGTAGCACTCCGCGTGCAACTAACTTCCCCCTCATCCTAATTGGCTAATGCTTTCGCGCCATAGGCGGTGCCTTCCCGTCACATTGAAACCTGCCGTAAACGTCATAATAATTTCCAGGAAGATATAAATAAGAATATGAAGGCATGCAAAAATATTGAAGTTTATAATCAAACTGAGCAAGTTGAAACTGAAACAAGTTTATAATGAAAGGCCTTCGGCCTTTTCCACTGGTATTTTTTTTACCTTGCAAAAATGCTTGTCTTTTAGTCTTAAAAGTCGTGTCACGCCACACTTGTGTCTCCTTCATTCACCCAAGTCTCGTCAAGGTAGTATATTTTGCGATTAGTATCCAGGTACAGTCTGATTATACTTAAATAACGTCTTCGCCGTACAGCAATATCGCCCCTGGAGTGGTAAGTTTTCCTGTTGTCTCAATTTCATGTCGCGATGTTCCTACGTACCTAACACACCTGTAAGTTCAGAGCACAGCTGTTCGACTTCTCTCACTGACAAAGACGGATTCTACTCTGTGAGTGCATTAAACACATGCCCCACAATTCTTTTTTCGCCGCTTTGTAAAGGTTTTCCCTTGCGATGCTTCACGAAAAACTGGCGGAAAACTCTGCCATTATACACGCGCAATAAACGATCAATAAAATAATTTAGCTCTCGCAGTCGGCACAGCACACCTTTGAATGGCGATATATGACTAATCCAGTTCAAAACAAGGTCAGTGATAAAAGTCATATAAACAAATATGTCACCACTACTGCTAAAGCACGTGCTTGAGAGCAAAGGAACCTCCTCTTTACTTCGTGTAAGAATTAACATGCATTTCAGATAAATCAACTCTGTTGCGTAATATATTTCATTGAAACGGTTACGAAAATATAAATTTGACAATTCTTTTCCAACATATAAAGATATATCACCATGTTAAATAACGAACTAATTTTTACCGCACAACATTCTGCACCACAACAGCAGCCAATGAGATGTGATAAGGTCAGGTGACCGTTAAGAGATATGGGGCAAGCTTACGTGAATCAAGGATTAGTTCACGGGTGGCATGTAGGTTGGGGTTTCATTACGGAGAGGATTCGGTACTTAGGCCACCATGGTGTGCCCATTGTTCCTATGCCCCAAGTGGGGGCACCTCCGGGAGGAAGGATGAGGCGAAGGAGAGAGAGGGCGGCCGACCCAAGGAGCCACGGCAGTGCAGAGAGCAGGGTCCCTACAGTTTACTTAGAGACTTCCCCCGACAGGCCAGGACAATGAACTCGCTCCCCTACAGCGGGACGGCAACGAGCCCAGCAGCCGAGCCCTAATGACCCCAGGCAGGCGATCCGAGCCCCAAAGATCCCTGACTAGCGGTCACTAATGGTCTCAGCAGAGGAGCGGAGACCCGCAACGACCTACCGGAGGAGGAAGTAGTCTTCTTCAGAGCATATCATCCTGCCATGCAGCGCCGAGACACCCACTGACACTTCTACCCTGGAAGAGACTACCAGATGAGAGATGATATGATATGATAATGGAGATGAAACGGAGGGAGTTAAGTGCAGAGGTTTTACTCCCATTAGCCCTGGACCCGTAGGACCAAGGATCCGAGCCTCCTTCTACCCGGAGCGATGGATACTCCGGGGCTCTTAGGGCAATACCTTATTTCTTAAAAAGCCCCCCCCCCCACTGAGCACAACGTCAAGACGGGATGGAAGTGGATACGCCACTTACGCGCGTCAACCCCGGAGGGAAGACTACCGAAAACCTCGGTGGGGCCGAATGGTGATCTAGCACACCTACTAGCTCCGCAGGCTAGTACCCGGGACTTATAAGGCAACACTCTACCCCCTCCGGGCGGCCGTAACTTGGCCGGAGGTACCCAATTCCCCGTGGGTGTCGGGAACACACTGCCCCCTCGAGTCCAACCCAATCCGAACAACTCCCCGACGGGAGGAGATCGGCAGTTCGGCCCGAGGTTCCTCTAGTAACGTCAGAGGTACCACGAGTGCTAACGTTCCGCAGCGCCCGCACCACGGCAGCTGAAGGGGACGAATCCCCTCCCCTACGGGAACATGGAGAGACAGGAAATTCAGGGGATGACGGGCGGCGTGTACTCTTTCCTTTAAGCAAGCATCCGCTCCATTTCTCCGGTACCGCCATACACCTACCCATGCTTCTGCATTTTCTTTTCTATTCCTTATTTTCGCTGCTTTGCGTTTCGTGGCTATATTATTTTTATTTTCTGTTGTTTTACACATATACACATAAACATCCACGCCCAAAGCGGGACTCGAACCCAGAAACACACTCTAGCGACCAGGGCTACAATTTCGCATACCGACCAGAAATAACCACGAAATACTTAACGTCACCGTGGACGGTCGATAACCCGACCTCACAGCTCGCTAGGTAATAATAAGATATTTACATATTTTTGTAACAGTTGTATTACTTTCCCCAAAGCAGTTCATCAGCATGATGGTGTGAATGTATGAACTTGGCGCTGGTAGGCTTCTCTCGCCAAAACTTTTAAACTTGATCATTTAATTACGCCTCAGAAAAAGGAAATTAACTGCTTCAACTATTCTTTATGAGCTTATTTTACTCGTGAAATTCCTCCAGAAGAAAGTGACTTGCATTATAAGGCGATACTTCAAGTGGGAACTGTTTTAATTAGAGGCTTTCTTTCTCCGAACTGAAGGTGAGATATTTCATCTCCGTCGCTGAATTAGCATTTTCATACCAACTAGGTGTGGTCCAACTAGCGGCCCGCGGCCCACATCCCGCGCTCAATAACATTTTATCCCCCAGTCCGAAAAAAAATTATTGTTAGCTAATTGTTGAGGGGTAATGTGTAGTGTTTAACGACCGCTTTTACTACATACGGCAGCGCAGGCGGTGACACTGATGATGCATGAGATGAAGATGGAGCACCGGTGGAATGAGATGGCGGAGGAAACCGGAGATCCCGGAGAAAACCCGCCCCAACGCCGTGTTGTCCATCACAAATCTCAATTTGCGGTCGCCTGGGATCGAACCCGGGCCGCCTTGGTGAGAGCCAAGCGGTCTAACCACTGAGCCACGGCGTGGCCTTGAGGAAGGGGTGATACATTATACAGAGGTTTGCAAATGATTAGACTAAATCTAAATTTTTCAGTTTTTACTTAGAAAAAAGATAAAAATTACATTTTTATACCTAACACTAGCTAATTGATGGAAATTAATCATTTCTCCACACTAGCCGTATATAGGTTAAGATATTTGATGGATAGAGTCAACATAAAAAATTCAATGCCATGGCCGGGATTTGAACCACGGATCATCTGTTTTCCATCCAATAGCTCTTAACCTTTGAGCTACCATGGCCAACGTGCCGTCCTGACATTTAATTCTCCAGTTGACTCGTATATTTCCCCGGTAGACGACTAGGGGCTCTCGCATCCGAGATACACCGTTTGTGGCGACTTACTATTTTAAGTACCTAAGTCCCAGGCTTCATCATTTAGCTCTTATAATTTTAGTTAATTGATGGAAATTAATCATTTCTCCACACTAGCCGTATATAGGCTAAGATATTTGATGGATAGAGTCAACATGAAAAATTCAATGCCATGGCCGGGGTTTGAACCACGGATCTCCTGGTTTCCGTCCAGTCGCTCTTAACCTTTGAGCTACCATGGCCAACGTTGACTCGTATATTTTCCTGGTAGAGCACTAGGGGCTCTCGCATCCGAGATACACCGTTTGTGGCGACTTACTATCGTAAGTACTTAAGTCCCAGGCTTCATCATTTAACTCTTATTATTTTAGTTAATTGATGTAATGTAGCTCAAAGGTTAAGAGCGACTGGACGGAAACCAGGAGATCCGTGGTTCAAATCCCGGCCACGGCATTGAATTTTTCATGTTGACTCTATCCATCAAGCAGTTTTACATATTGTTTTAGCTCTTGTGTGTTAATTTAGGATATATTGCATGCCAATGTTGGTAACATATTTCCGTAAATATGACAATAATATATTTTTGTGCCCATATTTGCCATGGTGTATGCTTAGTGTTTACGATATTGTTTCTTTTGGTGTTTGTTTTGGTGTTTTATGAAATATGTATCGATTATTGGTAAATTTAAGAATAAAATTTGAACTTTGAGTCACATAATAATAGTGATAAGTGCTAGAAGTTTGAGCAATGAGTTTGGTTATCTTGCAGTATTATAAATTTGAGGTTATGGGTAAATCCGCCGACCTTTCACCAAGAAAAGTTGCATGTGTTCAGCTACTTTTGGAAGAAAACCGGTATACTAAGTCTGAAATCGCTAAGAAACTGGAAATATCTCAGTCGTATTAACCAAGTGGCATGTAATTCACATGTGTACGGACCAAAGCGTATTGGAAAGTGTGGGCGGAAACGCAAAGTCAATGAAAGAGCAGTTAGAAAACTGAAAAATATTGTGCTATCGAATCGTGGACGCACTAATAGGGAGTTGGCTGTTTAGCTCCAAGACTTAGGTGTCACTGTTTCAACATCTTCTGCAAGCAGATCACCTGAAACAGAAGGATTAAATGCTCGCAGACCACGCCGAAAGGCAAAAATTACGCCTCAAATGGCACTAAAACATTTGTTTCACAGATGAATCCATATTTCGGATTTCTGATGGAAAGTCCTTATATATGGGGCGAAGATCAAATGAAGAATTCCATCCAGGTTGTGTAGAGCAGACAAACACCCTACATCGGTCAAGGTATGGTCTGTAATGTCTGTGGCCCGCCTCGGTAGCGTGATGGTAGAGTGTCTGCCTCACGTTCAAGAGGTCCCGAGTTCGAATCTCGGTCAGGGTGAGTTCCCTGGATAAGGTTTTTTCCGGGGTTTTCTCTTATCCTGAAAGACGAATTTCAGGTAGCTCTATGGACCCTGGGCTCACTTGAGCATCATTTCGCCCATTTCATTCATCGTCCGATATGACTTAACGTTGGAGGACGTAAAATTACAAAAGTAATGTCTCTCAGTGGCCCCGGGAGACTCTACATAGTTGAAAACACAATGAAACTAGATCAGTACCTACATGTTGTGCATAGCAGATTATTACCACAAGTTCAAGATCGGTATCTCGATGGTGAATTCATTTTCATGCACGACGGTGCCCCATGTCATAAGGCAAAAACTATTACAACTTTCTTAAGAGCGAAGAAATCAGTGTCTTGCCGTGACCAGGAAATAGCCCAGATATGAATCTAATTGAAAATTTATGGTATATTGTTTAAAACAAAAGAAAATTACTACAAATGTTGAACTTATCGAAAGTGTTATCAAAGTGTGACACCATGTCGAAGAAATCCAAGAAAAATAAAAATATATTGTCCATAGCATGCCCAGGAGACTTAAAATATTAATTAAGAACAAAGAATGTACACAAAATATTAATTGATGGGTAAAATACAACTAATTTTTGTTAATATTTCTTTGCCTGAAAGGATAAGAATTTTTTGGATATAGAGGCAAGTAAATGTACCAAAAATATATTTACTGGAAATAAAATTCATAAGATAATAAATACTGTTTAATAAATGTATAGTGATTATTAATAAGCGATCATACTAAAATTTTGTAATCCTAATATTTTCATAAATGAAAACATATAAAAAAATCAGATTTAGTCTAATAATTTGCAAACCTCTGTATATTCATACTGCTTTATTTACTTCTTATGACAAAATATAGCTACGTTAGTCACGGTAAGGAAAATTAAACGAGATGTTTAAAATTAATGGGCGCATTTCATTATCTAAAAACAGTATTCAAATATTCATTCTTGATAACACACTCTTGTGATGGAAAATAAAGAAAGCCGGGCGCTGAAGGAAGAATTACAAATATTGAAGCATACCCTCAGGTGATGTACCTACAACACGAAACCACTGGCTTTACTTCCCCTCCGAAAGGAGCCACACTAAGCAATTTTGTGGCCGCTCCTCCAAAAGAAAGAAGCCCGCCTAGGTAGCTCAGATGGTAGCATGTCTGCCTCACGTGCAAGAGGTCCCGAGTTCGAATCATGTCAGGGTGAGTTTCCTGAATAAGGTTTCTTCCGGGGTTTTCCCTTATGCTGATGGACGAATATCAGGTAGATCTGAGCTCCATGGACCCTGGACACATTTGAGCATCATTTCACCCATTTCATTCATGTCCGATATGACTTAATGTTGGAGGACGTAAAATTACAAGGGGAACACATTGTGCTTCGCCGTTTTTAAGGGCTATATCAAACTGCGAAAAAAATGTTAAGTTATGATGTTGGAATATTTCGAAATGGGCTAGTGCTACGAAAAAAGTGATAAATTGTTCATAATGTTTCAAGTTATATTAAATTACATAAGATTTCATCCAATAGGACTTCACAAGCTATTTCAGAATATTCAAGCTAGACATGCCATTACTAGAGTAAATATATTAAAAATATGATATTTTAATCAAAATCGTTAGAACCATTTCTGAGAAAATAAAAGTACTACCACTAAGATTTCCACTTGAGTGGTGTTTGATCATGAAGTTTTCTCCAAAAATTTTGCAACACAACTTATAAAGATGTGAACTGAAGTAGCAAGTTTGTATTTATTGGACATCTGAGATAAATGTTCAAGTGAACAAACACACACACGCGCACGCACGCACGCACGCACACACGCACACACTATGGGTACCAAGTACTACATGGCAAAGCGTGGAAGCGTATCGGAAAACATGTGTAACAACGGATATGCTTACGCAAGCCTATCGCACATACACGACCAGTCAATGTATGTACATTCTGGCCAGATTCAACGTCCCATACATCGGCAGTTATATATAACGTGATTGACAAGGAGAAAGAAGCAGAAATTAAAATCCCTTTGTGTCAAGGAGGGCTGCAATGGTAATTTACATTTGTATATAATAGTTAATTGCGTATACTTTCATATCAGACACCCAGCTCTAACTGTGCTTCGTCACTGCACAAGTCACATACTTCGCTCTTCTATAAACAAGAAAACAAGCGAATGCAGCGCTCGTCACTGAAGGTCTGCACGCCTTAATGCTCTAAGATTAGGATTGACCAGTCTTGATGTGTTGTACGTATGTCTCCAAGTGGAGCATCCCCGGGAGGAAGGATGAGGCGAGAGGAGACAGAGGGCGGCAGTTCCAAGGAGCCAAGACATTACAGAGTGCAGGGTCTCTATATTTTACTTAGGAGGAAACCTCTCCCGGTAGGCCAGGACAACGGAGATTCCCCCTATTGTGGTTCGGAGACCAGCAAACGACCTACCGAAGGAGGAAGTGGTAAAGTCTGTCTAAACAAACGCAAGTGCACGGCGGCCGCTTTCTTTGACAAACCCTCATAATCGTTTTACAACATGGACCCTCCTCCTGACGGTCCTTTCTACAATGTTGCAACATTTTAACATCACCATCTTGTACCTAATGAAACAGAACAACTGGAAGTTGGAAATTTGGCAACTGAGACTCCACGCGGAGTAGACATGCAACTGTCATCTTCAACAAATGGGGGCTGCTATTGGTCCCCAATGTCAGTGTTCCATTTCTGTAGTGTGGAGATAGATTTATGACGGTCATTAGTGGGCGGAAAGGTCCCGTTCTTTGAGGTCCCTTTGACTGGGAACTGCACACACGTTGGCTAAACAGACTTTACACCCAAAGCATATCATCCTGCCATGCAGCGCCGACGCTCCCTGAAAGGGACCGCCAAATGAGAGATGATATAATGATGGAGATGAAATGGAGGGACAGGAAATTTTGGGTGATGTGGTAACCCGGCAAACCCCCGAAAATGCCCTTTTCTTTAATTTACGTCCTTCAACGTTTAGTCATATCGGACGAGAAAATATTGGGGAAATGATGCTCAAATGAGCCCAGGGTACATGGAGCTTAGAGTTACCCGCTATTCGTCGTTTAGGATAAGGGAAACCCTGAACGAGATTCGAACTCGGGACCTCTTGAACGTAAGGCAGACACGCTACCATTTACGCTACCGAGGCGGGTGGGAAAAGGACCCATGGGTTAGGTATGTCGGCCACGGGAATCGAAGCAGGACCTCCCGAATGCGGGCTACAGACGATACCGCATGAGCCACCGCGCCCGATCCTCAGCGCTCTAACATGTGGTACTTAACTAGTTAACCCTTAACGGCCATAAAATAACCAGTTATCGAGTAAAGGTTAACGAAGTAACGAGTGTAAAGTAACCAACCTCCAGAAGTTCAATAACTTCCAAGGAGAGTTACGAAGATTTTTAAAAGAAGTCCCTCTATTCCAAATTATCCTTACATCCAAAATGTTTCGACTTTTTTAAATGGCCTTAAGGATTTTGATTAAATTACCATCTCCAAATACTCCAAAAAGTATTCTTCTAACCTTAGCACATAGAATATAACAAGCACGGTCAGAAAAATATAGATAAGAAACTACAATAACTATTTCCTTACATCGGTTGATATATAGATCTAAAAAAAAAACACAATTTGGGTTCATATGTTGCTTAATTAGTGAACAGATCTACGTTATTTCAAATGATGCCCCATTTGATGTCAAACAAGTATTCGTCTAGTAAGTAAACAAGATCCCAGGTATGGTGCCTCGCTGACACACATCCCTTCCCTTTTCTTATGTAGTTGTGTTTCATCCTGACAGTTCCATCTGTTTTCAAAGCTGTTGACTGTTATTTAAGTAATATGGGTCGAAAACGTCGTGAAACAACAAAAGAAGAGAGAGAAATTTGCATCAGGTTAATAAAAAAAAGGAAAATCTATTCAAGAAATTGGAGAAACCACTGGAAGACCTACCAGCACAGTGAAGACTATATACAGGTTTTATCATAACAAAACTTATGAAAATCAATCAAGAAGCGGTTGTCCTGCAGTTCTATCCGAGATGGAGAAACGACAGTAACTTAGAGAAGTCAAGAAAAATCCCAAAATAAGAGCTCCAAAACTTGCTATTGCAGTTCAAACACACACAGGAAGGTCTGTTTCAGCACAAACTATAAGAAACGTGCTTTATGAAGCTGAATATGGCGGCCGAACAGTCCGTAGAAAACCATACATCAGTAAAATCAACAGAAAGAAGCGAGCTGCTTTTGCAAAGGAACATAAATACGATGGGTTTGATTTCTGATAGAAGCTTGTATTTACTGACGAGAGTCAATTTGTGCTCTTTAAGTCAAAAGGCGAGTAACAGTGTGGAGAATAAAGAATTGCGAGCTTACGGAGAAAAATATAACATTCAGTTAAACATGGAGGCGGTTCAGTACTTGTCTGGGGCTGTATGAATGGTGTGGGGGATTTGTGTTCTATTGATGGAGTTATGAACAATAAGGTTTATATAAACATCCTAAATACACATCTACCCAGAAGTGTGAGTAATATGAGTGTTTCTGAGGATTATATTTTCACACAAGGAAATGAGCCAAAACACTCAGCTCTAGATGCGAGGCTACGGTTGTTGTATAATACTCCACGATGGATGCTGACACCACCGCAATCCCCAGACATGAATCCAATAGAGACTTTGTGGAGTATACTGTACAGAAATATTAGGAATTATCAGATATCTAGTGTAAAGGATCTGAAGAACGCTCTACTAGAGGTATGGCGTAAAATTACAGTGGAAACAACACAATCTTTGGTGAAATCCACGCCAAGGAGAATGCAAGAGATTATAAAGAGAAATGGAGGGCCTACAAAGTACTGACCGTAACATTCTACACCAGAGGTACCAACGAATGTCACTGAGGGTGACTCCCCTCCTTTTCCCCTTCTTCAACTTTTCCTTTAGAGTCGCGGAGGTGCAAGGAAACAGTTGACTGTCATTGGCTATTGCGGTACGTCTACACACCTTTGTGTTTTAAAACAAATGCAAGTAAGCGGCGGCAGTAAACATATCCCGTTACAGAGCCCAATATCGACAGAAGAATAAGAACTCCACTTAAATTATGAACTAATAATTATTAACATATAGCTGTAAAAGTATAATTCACAATGGTATTTAATACACATTATGCACATAAAATAGGAATAAATAGTTTAACAACCCGCCACTGAATCTTCCGCACGCTCTTCCTCAACCCAATATCCATTACGTCACCTGCGAAGGTTAACTAGGAGGGGGGAAGGTAACCACCGTGTTTCCCCTCACAGACACCACTGTTCTACACCATTTTCAGTATGCCGACGAATACTTTATTTTGCATCCTAAATTGCATATCTTTACTTTTTAATGTTTAACTATGTTTATGTGAATAGATACTATGTGTTTCTTTATTGTATTCTCTTTTTCACTAATAAATAAATAAGACAGTGTCTCTGCTGTACTTTATTCTGAGGATTTTCCACTATCTGTATATCCTTAAACGTAAGCTAATGCATTAGACGAACACTTTTTGGAGTAACTGTTTATGCCACACATTTTCATGACAAATGTAATATACAGTATGAAATGAAATGTGTAGTGTTAAACGCCCGCTTTTACTACATACGGCATCGCAGGCGATGACACTATACAGTATGAGATTTTTCTCAAATTCGTTTGTCATTTTTGTAAAATTAAAAATAAGGAAAGATATTTGGAGATGTGGTATCTTGTGAAACCCGGGGTGGAATTGAGAGGCAAGATAATCATGTGGTGGCATTCCAAAGAGCTTTAGAAATGAGAGATGATGTAATATCCAGGGCATCGAACTGACGTTGACTTTAACAAACAAGCCTTTGATATAGCTTATTATTTATGAATTGGGCGTAATGTTGGCAAAGCTGCTGAGCGGTTTATTTTAGAACAAAGAGCTTCTTGATGGATGTCAGAAAGTCATCTCTTTTCGCAACTGACTCAAGTATGTTTATTGATCTGACAAGCGCTTCTTGCGTTTATTTTAAAATTCTGACTTGCCACTTGGCTAGGCATTCCCTCCCGGAAGAGAAAAACGGGGCCGCAGACAGTCAAATGGAGCAATGTAAACACGCGTTTGGTAAAGGAGGGTAATTTATGTACAAAAGCGTTAGGACACTTACCTAATTTACATTTAATGTTTTAGTAATTACCTGTTAGAAACCGTTTAGAGGTAATTTTATCATAGATAACCCCATAAGAGCTTACAAACGTGTTTATATAATGAAACTTGTAACCTCAAATGCGATTTCTTATATAGAAATTACATTGTTGTATTGTTTCATGTCAAATTACTGTATGCACACGACAAGAAGGCTAGAGGGGTATGAAGGGCAGAGGAGCTTGAACTGTTTATCTGCTCCGGTAGCGGATTTGTTTACTAGGAAATGAGTGTATGAGAGTGCATATGAGTCCCCCATGTTGCCGTAACTATACCACGTTACAGAGTAAAAAAACTAAGTATAAGATTGTTACTCCTCAGTAAAATAAAGTGTGTATATTTTTAACATACCTAAATCGTACATTCGTATCGGCAATCCGTAGCGAAGAGGTTATCCCTATGCTTCCGACGTGACTTCAGGTTTACTTGTTTACAAGCATGTGGAGAGAAGAGAGGCACCAGTCTTCTGTTTGGGGAGGGGATGGGCGCAGTGAAATTCTGCGCAGCTATTTTCCAGAAAAAGCCGTAACGATGTCACAGTAGCAGCAAAGAAATTCCCGTTTATCATTTCAACGTTTCACGCTAACTTTACGGTCAACATTGCTATTATGGAAACAGTGATTTGAAACCGTGAAGTTATTGATACTACATGGCAAATTGTGGAATCGTATCGGAAAATTTGCGAAAAATGAATTCTTTACGCAAGTGTGTCGCACATACGCGGCGAGACAGTGTTTGTTTACTCTGTTGAAATGAAACGTGTCATACATCGCTAGGCGCGAGAAATATATACCTATATATAACGGCTTTTTAAGTCCCCAAACGTTAAGTCATATCGGAGGATGAATGAAATGATGTTTAAATGAGTGCAGAGTACATAGAGCTTAGAGTTACCGACATAAATCTTTCAGCATAACGGAAAACCTCCAATGTTACGTCACATCGGACAATGAAAGAAATGATGTTCAAATGAGTACAGGGTACACAGAGCTTAGAGTTACTAGACATTCATGTTTCAGGATAAGGGAAAACCTTCAACGTTAAGTCATATCGGACGACGAATGAAATGATGTTTAAATGAGTACAGGGTACATAGAGCTTAGAGCTACTAGACATTCGTCTTAGAGGATAAGGGAAAATCTGCAACATTAAGTCATAGCGGACGATGAATGAAATTATGTTCAAATGAGTACAGGGTACACAGAGCTTAGGGTTACCAGACATTCATGTTTCAGGATAAGGGAAAACCTTCAACGTTAAGTCATATCGGACGACGAATGAAATGATGTTTAAATGAGTACAGGGTACATAGAGCTTAGAGCTACTAGACATTCGTCTTAGAGGATAAGGGAAAATCTGCAACATTAAGTCATAGCGGACGATGAATGAAATTATGTTCAAATGAGTACAGGGTACACAGAGCTTAGGGTTACCAGACATTCATGTTTCAGGATAAGGGAAAACCTTCAACGTTAAGTCATATCGGACGACGAATGAAATGATGTTTAAATGAGTACAGGATACATAGAGCTTAGATTTACTAGACATTCGTCTTACAGGATAAGGGAAAATCTGCAACGTTAAGTCATAGCGGACGATGAATGAAATGATGTTCAAATGAGTACAGGGTACATAGGGCTTAGAGCTAGCAGACATTCATGTTTCAGGATAAGGGAAAATCTGCAACATTAAGTCATATCGGACGATAAGTGAAATGATGTTAAAATGAGTACAGGGTACATAGAGCTTAGAGTTAGCAGACATTCATGTTTCAGGATAAGGAAAATTCTGCAACATTAAGTCATATCGGACGATCAATGAAATGAAGTTCAAATGAGTACAGAGTACACAGAGCTGAGAGTTGCCATTCATCCTAAAGATAAGGGAAAACTTCCAACGTTAAGTCATATCGGACGATGAATGAAATGATGTTTAAATGAGTACAGAGTACATAGAGTTGAGTGTTGCCAGACATTCATCCTAAAGATAAGGGAAAACCTCCAACGTTAAGTCATATCGGACGATGAATGAAATAATGTGTAAATGAGTACAGAGTACATAGAGTTGAGTGTTGCCAGACATTCATCCTAAAGATAAGGGAAAACCTCCAACGTTAAGTCATATCGGACGATGAATGAAATGATGTTTAAATGAGTACAGAGTACATAGAGTTGAGTGTTGCCAGACATTCATCTTTAAGGATAGGGGAAAACCTCCAACGTTGTCATATCGGACGATGAATGAAATAATGTTTAAATGAGTACAGAGTACATAGAGTTGAGTGTTGCCAGACATTCATCCTAAAGATAAGGGAAAACCTCCAACGTTAAGTTATATCGGACGATGAATGAAATGATGTTTAAATGAGTACAGAGTACATAGAGTTGAGTGTTGCCAGACATTCATCCTAAAGATAAGGGAAAACCTCCAACGTTAAGTCATATCGGACGATGAATGAAATAATGTTTAAATGAGTACAGAGTACATAGAGTTGAGTGTTGCCAGACATTCATCCTAAAGATAAGGGAAAACCTCCAACGTTAAGTCATATCGGACGATGAATGAAATGATGTTTAAATGAGTACAGAGTACATAGAGTTGAGTGTTGCCAGACATTCATCTTTAAGGATAGGGGAAAACCTCCAACGTTGTCATATCGGACGATGAATGAAATAATGTTTAAATGAGTACAGAGTACATAGAGTTGAGTGTTGCCAGACATTCATCCTAAAGATAAGGGAAAACCTCCAACGTTAAGTTATATCGGACGATGAATGAAATGATGTTTAAATGAGTACAGAGTACATAGACTTGAGTGTTGCCAGACATTCATCTTTAAGGATAAGGGAAAACCTCCAACGTTGTCATATCGGACGATGAATGAAATTATGTTAAAATGACTACAGAATACATAGAGCTCAAAGTTGCCACACATTCATCTGCAAACACTTTTGATCTATTGTACCTATGCTCCCAAGTCTGATATTCCCGTGAGGAAGGATGAGGCGAGAGGGGATAGGGTGGCCGACCCAAGGAGTTACGACAGTGCAGAGGGCAGGGTTCCTAAATGCCCAGTTGGAATCTCCCCGTCAGGCCAGTTAAATCGCCTTCCCACCTGGTCAGTTAAACCGGCCAGCCCGAGGACCGTCCCACCAGGAGCATATCATCCTGTCATGCAGCACCGACACTCCCGCCGACACTTCTACACTGAAACAGATCTCCAGATGAGAGATGACATGAAATTATAATGGAGAAGAAATAGAGGGACTGGAAATTCGGGGGATGTATGTAACCTACCCCAGCATTCGGCTGGTGACCCAGGAAAACCTACCATGGATCAGGTAGGCCGGGAATCGAACCCGGAACGTCCGAATGCGGGCCACAAAGGGTACTTATAATTATGTAGCATTTCCACAACCTGAAAAACTGTCGGAGAGAGTTTAAGGAAATCAGACCCTCAGCTGCCCAACTCTGTAGCGTAGATGGTTGCGTGTCTGCCTCACGTTCAAGAGGTCTCCAGTTTGAATCTCGGTCAGGGTGAGTTACCTGGATAAGTCTTTTTCCGGGGTTTTCCCTTATCCTGGTAGACGAATATTAGGACCCTAGATCCGGACTCAGTTGAGCATCATTTCACCTATTTCATTCATCGTCCGATGACTAAATTTTGGAGGACGTAAATTACAACAACAAAAAAAAAAACCTTCAGCTCATGTTGCATATTGCAAATATAGAGGTTATGGGAGAAATTTCACTATGAAAACCCTCTAGATCATTGTACAATAACTTCATAAACAACGAGGGGGGAGGAATACAACTAATTACTTTGTCAATAGAGTAGAAAAATCTAATCAGGGAAGATCAAAGTAGTTGCCGCTGCGAGGCGCTGTGTACCCGTCGCCAGGATAATAGAGCTCTGACACAAGTATACGTGACGTCATCTCGGAAGTGCTGCGAGCTATAATAGCTGCGAAGTAAAATAACACAGCTCTTGTTAGCAAGTACATGAACATGCACTCTACAATAAAAAGTTAAATGTATAGCTGGCAGATCGTGACATTTATTTGCACACAGAATTTTGTCGCATAATTGTTTACAAAATTCTGACAGACAACGGGCACTTATCATAAACATCTGTACATCTATATATAGTTAATGCTGATTAAAAACGAATTTTCAAATTCTGAAGAGATCAAAGTCTGAAATAAGAAACTTGTTAATTTTGGTAGAGTTTTGGTCTGGTCTGTGTACTTTGATCTATAAATGTGCACTTTTACAGGGTACAAAATAAAGTCTGTTTTTACAAACTGAATGTAACCTTCCTTGTTTGAGAAATACAGTCAGATACATTCTGTAAATACAAACACAAATTAATATCTTGTAGTTCCAGTTACTTAATGGACAATTTTAAGTAAATACACTAGAATGACTATTCACATTAATTATATTTAGAAATTAAGTACTAGAGTTGTTCAATATGGAATAATCTTTTTTTTTTCTTTTTTTTTTTTTTGACAACGTACCTTTACTCATCGTCATAATTTTGATGGTCCTTCTCAAAATAGTCTCCCCTGAATGCGATGCACTTGTCCCAGAGTTTCTGCCAGTCTTCAAAGACATGCTGGAAACCATTTTTGAGAGGTCCTTCAAAATCGCCTCCGCAGCCTTTACCACTGCTTCTGATGATGGATAATACCTCCCACGAAGGCGTTTCTTCAAGTTAGGGAATAGAAAAAAGTCACAAGGGGCTAAATCCGGACTATAGGGAGGGTGAGGTATGCACTTCACGTTGGTTTTTGCAAGATATTCAGCAGCCATGCATTATCGTGCTGCAGCATCCAGCCTGCTTCATGGAAATGTGGCCTTTTGCGCCTGACAATGACTTGCAATGTTTTCAGGACATCCCTGTAGTATTGTCCAGTTACTGATGTGTGTGCAGGTACAACATGCTGATAAACCATTCCATGAATATCAAAGAATGAGATGACCATAACTTTCCCAGCAGAAGCAACCACTTCTGATTTTTTGGGGGTTGGTGATGAAGTAGATTTCCACACTGAGCTTTGCTGTTTGCTCTCAGGATCAAAATGATGTAGCCAAGTTTCATCAGCAGTGATTACGTTGGAAAGAAACTCCGGATCTTACTCTAACACCAACATTAACTGCAAGCAGACCTGCAGGCGAATGTCCTTTTGTTCGGGAATCAACAGTCTTGGAACCCATCGCGCACAAACACGTCTCATGTGTAATGAAAGTGAAAAGGAACAGATGTCACCGAAGTACGGTATTTGAATAATTAAAACCATAATAACGAAAAATAAAACGAGTGAGCTAATTGAAAACAAAAGTGTTAGGAATTCGTGAAAGAGATGTTTCATCTAAGACCTGGCTATTTTTATTGACAGTTTCTCCTTATTGTGAGTAGTAAAACGTAAAACATCAATAAAATAACACGTAAATAATAAAATTATCACGTATTAAAATGACGTTTTGCGTTTATTTTCATCTACAATTTATAGGTTATGTTTCTCCACAAACTGAAAGACCGACCGAGGGCCAAGTAAATGTTTTAATATCAGTGTCAATTGTGACAAAACATTTGAAATGAATATGACATGTAATAAAATGTGTATGAAAATATGTACGAATGTGTAATAAAATATGGAGTAATAAATATATGTACGGTTTGTAATAATAACATGTGTAAAATGTATACGTAACCAGACATTTCCGAATATTTAAAAAATATGCAAATAAGGAAATGAATATTATTTAAATATGTTATAAGATATGTATGAACTTGTATTTTTATTAAAATAAAAATGCAATTAAGCAGCAAGAAACAAAATATGAAAAATTGTGATTTGAGTTTACTTCCTTTATACATCCTTTATGTATAACTTTCTTCGCACGGTCGCAAGTCCGTAGTCATTCAATTGTTTCAGAGTATTTTCATTTGCGAGCACACTTAGCGTAAGGTATGGAATATTTAGCTCGCAAATGGTCTCTTTGCACAACAATGAGTGTCAATATTAAAAATTTAAAATTAATTTTAAGAATAATTTATAATGAATAGTTTTTAAGTTTTCACTTCTGTCGTGTGGTCTTAAGTAGACACTTTTTTTTTCTTACCCTCCATATATGAAGGACAAAATGGGTGCCTGTCGAAAAGCAGAGTGCCTGTGAGCCGTGTATAAAAATGAAGATGATATGAAGCGGAAGAAGTAGTGGAATGAATGGCGGGAGACGTCGCTCTGTCCACAACTCTCACATTCTGGGATCGAACCCCGGTCGCCTCTACCACAGATATACAAGAACAGAAATTCAAGGGTAAATACGTTACTCGTCTTTTGGAGCAGTTACGGCCTTATTTATTAATAAGTGTGACGATAAACTTAATAGCTGGTTCCAATTGGTAACACGCTCCGCTCTAACAGTGATGTCATGTGCTTGCCTAGCACTCAAATGTTTTAAATAGACAAAGAAAATGTGTTCACGCCAGCAATCAATATCGAGGTCATGATATATACTTTCAGCCTATGACGTCACACTATAGGTGTATTACGTTACACGGGTTGCTCAATTATATCTTGTTTAACACCCACATGGTCTGTAACTTTCATAGCATTTCGTTTCCCTAGGCATCGTAAATAGCGGAAGTTCTGTATTTCATATCAACATTCTATAGCAACATTTCACTGTTTGGCCGAAAAACCAAAACGGGGCAGTCTTTGAAGCGTATATTTTTCTAAGTCCACATCGGCCGGTTTACAATTGTGCAGGAGCGCGTCTCTTTAGTTTTTTTATTTATTTATTTATTTATTTATTTATTTATTTATTTATTTATCTTTTTTACATATTTTCTTTCAAGTCATAGAAACTACAATCAACATAACATAAGTTAAGCTAATACAGTTAAAAGTACAGTGTTAAGATTACAATTAAAACACTCAGAAATATGATAAAATGATTAAGAAGGTGCCAATTTTTCAAATTTTGTTTGAAGTATTTGAGGCTACAGTATTGAGCTTCTATAGCCAGTCTATTTTTTATTACATTTGCGTCCATCTGAGAGGATAGTCATTGCAAAGGATTACCTAACTATCTGAAGGAACACTGTTCTGAGAAACCAGTGTAATGGAGCTCAAATCGGATGATATAAGGTTCCATAGAATTACTGAGCCCCGCCGTGATTAGCTTCCAGCGTTCCCTTCGCAGGAATTCAAACCATTCCCTCTGTAATGCCACATTTCCAGGATTTTTATGAATTATCCAGTGTAATGTTCCCATTACCAACCAGATCGTACATCTGTTGAGCGCCGTGTTTTTAAAACTGAATTCCAGTCGCTGTAGCCTTCGAAGACCTGGTGGAAACTCCGGCGGACACCATTTTCCAATAAAGTCTCTGAGCACCATCCAGATATGATGCACCTGTTTGCAAGAGGCAATCCTATGTTCCAAGGTGTCTACTTGTGAACAAATTTGGCATATGTTACATGTTGCCCGGCCATGTCGCCATAATTTCTCCGCTGTTGGTATGGTCTCGTTTAATACTTCATATGCTGTCACTTAGCTTCGTACTACTGAATCCTCACATAATAATAGACTCTAATTTACGGATACATATGACCAGAGGCAAGAGTTTCTGTTTTAGCGATTTTTTCGCGAATTTTTTTCTATTTTTGAGAGTCACATTTTTAGCGATAAATGAGAAAATGTTTATTATTTTTAGTCTGCTAGAAAAATTTACATTTATTTCAAATTGCATAAATATAACTTTGATTTACCATTCATGCAACAATAAGCTGACACCACAGTATCCCACTGGTCCGTGATACAGAGAACTGTTTGCCGTATGCTAACTGGAAATGTTATTTATTGGATATCACACCGTGCACGCCCGCTTCCGTAGCGTGGTGCTAGAATGTCTGCCTCACGTTCAAGAGGTCCCGAGTTCGAATATCGGTCAGGGTGAGTTACCTGGATAAGGTTATTTCCGGGGTTTTCCCTTATCCTTAAAGACGAATGTCGGGTAACTCTAAGCTCCATGGACCCCGGACTCATTTGAGCATCATTTCATCCATTCCATTCCATTCATCGTCCGATATGACTTAACGTTGGAGGAGAAGGTGCTGAGAAGGTTGAATTTCTTGGACGCTACTCTACAACATTACATTAACATGAAAATATCGTCCCTCAGGACTTCAGAATTTGTTCCGAAATGCCCGAAAGTTAAAAAACGAATACAAACAATACCTCAGTGAAAACCAGAAGCTAAACTGTTCCCATTGCCTGTACTGACACGCTGGTCTAGCCAGTTTAATTCAGTAGTTTACATTGCCAGGTATTTTGATGCAATTGTGGATTTCTTTTCTAAAAAAAGAAAAGCTTTCAGTTCCTGCGCAAAAATTGTTAAATGATCATCTTTGCTATGCCAAGTGCTGCAATATTGTAAAGGTACAACAGCACCAACATTTGTTTCTGAAAATTGCTGATTGATAACCGATTCCAGTATTAGACTTTCAATAAAAGAAACTGTGGCTCATCTTGTTTTATCCCGAATTAACTCGCCGAGAACCAAGAGAGTGGTCACTTTGGAAACAGAGTAAGTGCACTTGTAGATCATATCATGGATCCCAGTGTTAGAGAAGCAGTAGAAGAGAATCTAAAAGTTTGCTGCCGTATGACTTTGTCTAAATTAAACTCCATTATGGCAGAAAAAACTAATGATGTAATAACCATAATAGCTATATCATTTGTTTGAACCTTCTAGGCTAGTTACTAGTGATTTAAGTCATGTAATGGCAGCATTTAAACAATTAAATACATTTAAAACAAGTTGTATTACGATTCTGATTTGCTTCTTTGTTACAAAGAGCTTTGTGACAATGTTGAACAGCAAAGCCTTGGTGGTAAAGATAACAGATTAGATGTAGTAACAGTACTCTTGGCATTGAAGGCAAAAGCTGATTCTTACAGCAATTTCTTTGAAAAGTCCCTTCATTGTCTTTGGTTGCCGATGTCAAAAGCTGACAGTGAGAGATTTTTCTCTACATATAACTTATCTGTGACGGACAAAAGAACAAGTATGAAAAGCGAAAATATCACAACTTGTTGTATGCTGCAGTTCGGCGATGTTTGATGTGTGATATTTGATTTTATTCATGTTACCTACTCTCTGCTGATTTCAAATAAAATGCTTTAATTTGGAAAAAAAACAGGAGTTTTAACAGACGTACTACTCTAGTTACCTGTTACTGTTCATTTGAACCATGCCATTACTCATCAATTCTTCCCCAAAAATTTACGCGAAATTAATGCGAATTTTATAAATAATTGTCACCTATGACTGAAAATTAGAAATCCTGAACTAATAACGCTAGCTTTTTAAGATTTATACCACAGATGTAACGTAGTGCATACATCACACAGCCAAATTTTATCAATTTCACTTTGATAATTTATGTAAAATATGGTAAATGTATCTATTTTTGGTTACGTCCCCTAAAAAGTCCCTTGCGACAAATAACTTAAATTTTGGTCTAATATTTTAACAACAGGTTTCCAACACACCCATTTTTTAAATTTTCTCTAGGTTTCTCTGTGTCTAAATAACTTTATGCTCCAGAAATGTTTAAAGCTATGAATATGGCTTTTTCTGCCCAAAATTTGAAATGCTTGTGTTTTGAAGTAACCAAAGTGTACTTAAATTCATCTCACAATAAAACCCAGGGCACTTTCTATTTACTGTGTCTCTATGAACGTGTGTAGCAAGTTTCATTAGTCTAACACTAAAACTGCGACGTAAGGAGCATCTTAAATGAAGGAAAATGCTGACATTTTCAATAGCGAGAAAACAAGGTTAAAGAAATAGAATTCATATCTAACACTAGATTAGAACATTTAAAACTGGCTTGCGGATGCTATCTAAGCACTCTTTGGATTCAGGAAGGCTTACACTATTTTAAACACTAAAAAGTTGAAAAGGTTATTTTTTGAAAATGTACATGAAATTACAATCATACATATCCTTATGTTACAAAAAAAATGAAATGAAATGTGTAGCGTTTAACGCCCGCTTTTACTACATACGGCACCGCAGGCGGTGACACTGATGATACATGAGATGAAGATGGAGCACCGGTGGAATGAGATGGCGGGGGAAACCGGAGGTCCCGGAGAAAACCCGCCCCAGCGCCGTGTTGTCCACCACAAATCTCACTTTGCGGTCGCCTGGGATCGAACCCGGGCCGCCTTGGTGAAAGCCAAGCGGTCTAACCACATCCTTATGTTACGCTGATAACCGAGTGGTTATAGACATATAGCAGTTAAACCTACAAAGGTTCGAACCACAAACATCGTTTTGATTTTTTATTATAGAAATACGAAATATGTATTACGTACATAGTAATATAAATTCCACATGCTAAGGTTTACTTGATTTTATAGCTTTTATGCTCACACATAAACTGAAACACTCTACTCTGTTGTTAAAACAAATGAAATAATTTTATTCCTATATGTAAAGTCAAATAAAATGAAAATTAACTTACTGAGGGGGGGGGGAATAAACCCTCTCTTTCTATTACTGCCCTCATTCTACCGGGCATGGATGAGACCAAATGCCTACTAACATTGCATTTATTTTGAAAACTATAATAATATGTTATTTGTATTTTTATAAATGAAATGGTTTAAAATATTGTTATTTATCTTCTTAGGAAACAGAAGTCTTTGCTATTATAGTAACAATAACAAAAGTTTAACTTCTATTAAAATAAATTTTGTATCCTAAGCGTGACCTGGTTTGTGAGTAGCTTGATCACAGCTCCTAATACTTTTTTATGATACATTAGGCTTTCTGTGCCGTAATATAGCTGGTAGCGTGTCTACCTCACATTCAAGAGGTCAGAAGTTCGAATCTCGTCGTTTTAATGGGCCCGGAATGTTAATTTATTCAACGTTTTAAAATTATAAGTGTAATTCAACAGTGCAGCAAACACTTAAAAGCACGCAACCATTAATCAGTAATAACTGAAGATTGTAAGCGCTCGCGGATAGAACAAACCCTTCACGTAGTATATATACAGAAGACGAGGGCTGCCTGAGTGGGGAGGTCCGATACTACAGGGTAGCAACCCCGCCATGGTGTCAAAAGTGGCGTTCAGCAATCTAAACTCGCTTGCTAATAACCACGCCACGGTGTCAAAAGTGGCACTCAGCCAGTGAATGTTACTTGGTACATAGTACATACCCCGCAATGGTGTAAAAAGTGGCATTAGCCCATGTAGTGACCATGACTTCCCTTTTTATTTCTTTTATAAATATTTACTATTTAATTATGCATAGGGGTGGTGATTTGTTGCAAATGCGATAAAGTGCGAATTTGACTCAAAATGAGATATAAATGCGAAATAAAAGATTTTCGCAAGTAATTATTTTTTCCAAATGCTTTTTCTTCTTGAAAATTTAACTGAAGCGTCTGTAGAACCTCTGAATGTTTAGAAAGTTATAAAGTAAATGACCACTCTTCTGGAATGTGGAAAGCAGACCTTTCCGCTAAGTTAGCATGTTCTTCCACCATCGCCCATATGAGGTAGGATTGGTACCTGAAACGAGTTCAGTTGTTTTACAAAGAAACTGCTCCTACGACACCTAATTGACTCATAATTCTATCTTCACGACAGTAAACGGAAAATTACAAGCCTTGTCTCTGAAAACCAATAGCAAACCTTATATTAAGGAAATTATAAACACATATTAACTCCAGTTGGAGTTCTCAGTTGCCAAATTTCCGATTTTTATTGTTCTGTTCGGTTTAACGAGCAACTTTCATTCATTCTATGCGTAAGTGCGAGGTTAATTTTGTGCATTTTCTTTTTATTGTGCGAGTTTTACATCAGTATACATTTATCTTTTTTGTTATGTAGTATGCTTCAGTCTGTATCAACTTCTTCTATATTTCTGTGTATTGCTTTAATCTATATTAATGTAAAATAAATTGACACTTTATACACATTAACTCACTCTCATTAATAACACTCCATAAATGCGTTTTAAGGAGAGCCGTAACGGCATTCTGGGGTGAAATTTCACAAAACGAGTTACTGCCAAAATAATCTTATCTGATGTTTGTAGAAGCGAATAACGATATTTACTTTCCTGTCCCATAGTTTTAAAAGTCCTAAAGAGACTCATTTTGAAAATGCTGCACAGTGTGCCACGCCCCCTATTGGCCATTTGTAACTGTGTTCTCTCCTTGGTTGTAACCTTATTGAAGCTGTATTCTAGAACACACCCTTATTAGGAAAGGAAATACTTGCTTTTTCTATTAATATTAATCTGTGCATCTGAAGTTAATTCATCCATGCTTTGTTTAGTATGTTTTGAATTACTAGTGCTGTTTTCAAGATGGGAAGAAGCAATAATTTTTAATGCAAATTTATATTGAGGAATTAATCCTTAAAGAATTAATCCTTTTAAATACATTACTCCGGTATATGGGTGATTTTTGATTAATTAGAGCCAACTGAAAAATTCAATGCCATGGCCGGGATTTGGACCACGGATCTACTGGTTTCCGTCCAGTCGCTCTACCCTTGAGCTGCCATGGTCAACGTGCCTTCCTGACATTAAATTCTCATATAATGAGTCAAATCCCGGCCATGGCATTGAATTTTTCAGTTGGCTCTAATTAAGCAATAATTTTGTTGTAAGAAATCGGCATGTGAACCAGTATAAACAGTTTAAGTAATCTCGATTACATAATTAAAGAGTTACAACCCCTAAAATCGAAAAACTGTAGTAACACGTTACAAAATATTGATTTCGTCAAACCTAACCTCAAACATTGGCGATGAATGTGAAGTGACAATTATTTCTTCGAGGAAAAATTGGTTTCTTAATTGTGTCATGGTAGTGATGACAATTTAAATAAAGTAAATAATGATATCAGATCAACAAGTTTTCAGTTAGTAGATATAAAAACTTTGTACAGTGTACATTTTGTGAAAATGAAAATTGTCGTATCAGAGGACACCGAGAAAAGAAATCGGTTATTAGCTAGTTGTCACTCAGTTGCCAAAAGTGTAATAAAGAATAAACATTTGAAACATCCACAATTATTGAAAGTGGTACAGAAGTAAATGTAAGGTTTGCTCATGGCTTGAGAAGCATTGGCAAGGGAACTGAGGTAGGTTGATATTGTCGGCTGTTGTTCTCAACTTACCAGCCCCTCGCCCTCCAAATTTAACAAAATAATTAATAATACCATAGAGGAAGTGACCATGGAGTCTAGGAAGAAGAGAAAGAGTGAAAAACGAAAGAGGAAGGATGCTGATGTTGTAAAAGATTCAGAATATGGATCTGGGGAAATTCTGAGGAGTACTCCCAACATAACAAAACTTTAATGTTGTTTTTCTCGGGTTTTTTTCTTTTCTTTTTTTTTTTAAAACTTTAGGTGCGCTTATTTATAAAACTACTGTAGCTACGAGTCTAAATTTTTTCTGGAATTAAAGCAATACTTAAACTCTTTTCTAAATGTGCTTATAGAAAAATGAATGATAATTTGAATTTTTTTAAAAAAAGTATTGAATATTTTTAGAAGTAAATTCTAATAAATATATATCTAATTACTTCATCAATACAATATTATAGCTAGATTCCATTTATCATACCATCTTTGATTTTATTTAACTATTTAAGGGGACATCAAAACGTGAATTTGCAGTGATATCTAAATATGGAACTTTCGGGTGGAACATGGTACAGTAAATAAAAGCAAACGAGATGTTGAGCCATCCTTATACAGTAGCACATCATCAACATAAGTGTCAGATGAGAGCATATAGTCACGCAGACACAAAGCCCGGACCCGAAGATGTGAAATCTTTAATTACCAGTCTCAGCAGTAATAGAAGACCAATTACGTTCAACAGTGTTAGTGACAAGTAAAGTGACGATTGCGTTGTCCTCACAATATTTATTATTATTATTATTATTATTATTATTATTATTATTATTATTATTATTATTATTATTATTATTATTATTATTATTATTATTATTATTATTATTATTATTATTACTATTACTATTATTATTATTATTATTATTATTATTACTATTATTATTACTATTACTATTATTATTATTATTATTATTATTATTATTATTATTATTATTATTATTATTATTATTATTATTATTATTATTATTATTATTATTATTATTATTATTATTATTATTATTATTATTATTATTATTATTATTATTATTATTATTATTATTATTAAATATTATTATCATCATCATCATTATTACTTTTCCCCTGTAGAAAGTTACCTTTTTTTTTAAAAAAAATAAATACCTTATGTCATATCAGACCATGAAAGAAACAATGCTCAAATGAGCCCACGGTTCATACAGCTTACAGTTACCCTACATTCAACTTTTATAATAACAGAAAAACCGGAAAAATTCTCATCCAGATAACTTTGAGAGATTCGACTAGGGACCTCTTGACGCAGACACGATACCGCTATGCTACAGAGGCGGGCAGACAGCCGTATTAATAACAGTAGATGCATATGCTATAGAAAACATGTACAAACTTATGTGTTAATTGTTTAGACTTCGTACAGAAAATGAATAATTGATACATAGATCAATAGTAAATATTTATAAAATAAACCAAAAGGGCAGTCATAGTCGCTACATGGGTTGGTGCCACTTTGTACTCCGTGGCCTAGAGTCGCATTTCGCGCCAAGATCAGTATAGAGCTTTGGCACTGCTTTTGAGCGCTGATGCACTGTGATGTCTACCCTGTAGCTTCGGACCTCCCCGCTAAGCGAACGCTCTTACGTTCCATATATACTACACGTAGACTACGAATTGTATCCGCGAGAGTTTACAATGTTCAGTTACCTATTATAAATTAATGATTTCGTGTTTTTATGTCAGTGTTGCATTATTCGATTATATTAATAATTTTAAAACGTTTTATAAGTTTTATAAGAAACTGCGACTTTAGAGAACAAAGAACAGGAAGTAAAATTCTTCACCACGGATGAAAATATTAAATTTGGAACTCATAAAATAAGCACCTGTGCGTTTACATAGCAGACTGCTTGATCTTTTGAATCTTTATTAGAGGTATGGACATATCCCTGAAGAATGAAATACAGCGTTGGTGATACCAATTTTTAAGAAAGGCGATAGAGAAAAATGTGACAACTGCAGAGGAATTAGTCTGCTGTGCTCAGTGTATAAACTATATGCTAAACTAGTTGCAAGAAGAATTAGTACAATAGCGGAAGCATGGCTTCATGAGGCCCAAATCGGATTTAGAAAAGGAAGATCATGCACGGATAGTATATTTATAATTGAACAACTAATTGAAAACCACAAAGAATTTCATGTTGACACACGTATGCTTTTTGTTGACTATGTTAAAGCCTTCGATTCGGTTTTAAAGGATAAACTTCGGATAGCGATGGAGAATTGTGGAATACCAGCACACTTAATAGGGACTGTACAGGGTATGTATAAAAACACTACAATAGCAATAATAAAGAATGGAAGGAAAACAGAAGCAGTGGACATAAATAAAGGAGTACGACAAGGATGCCCTCTATCGCCTATACTCTTTAAGGGTATGTATGACTGAAATTTCATGAAAATCGTGAAAATAACGACTTTTTTATTTCAATTCTATAAAATAATTTAGACATTCCCGAATGTGAAAAATGCATAATTTGCCTCCGACGCCATTTTTAAATGCTTATTTAAATGTCGGTGGCCTTTAAACTCTGTCAGAGTCACGCCCTCTTTTGCCTACATCCACATTCTTTGTTTGTTTATCCGTTCTTAAATTTTCAATTCAAGAAAAGAAAAATAAGGATTTCAGACAAAATAGTTCCTAAAATGTTGCCAATATATCAGAGGCTGGCTTCTACAACATTACTAGAGAGGTGCAAAACAGGAAAAACACAGAATGCCAATGAATCTTTGCATCATGTCATAAGTGCCCAAAGGAAGTTTTCATATCAAAACAAAAATTGGATCTTGCTGTTATTAAAAGCATCAGTGAGTTTAACTTGGGTAGTCTCAAGTCATTGGAGCTGCAGCAAAATATCAGAGGTGAAAGTGTAGTAGACTCAGCAAGGAAAACTTCAGTGCATCGAGATCAGACTCGTATCCTGCAAAGCAAGAAGCGAAGTTGTGCAGAAGAAAAGCAACATCTAAAGAAGAAAAAGGTGGAAGAAGCAGCAACAGAGGAGAGGAAAAAGAAATCTGAGGGTCCAACCTATCAGCCTGGTGGATTTTAATGTGAGTTATGCAATCAAATCTTTAATGGCTGTTTTCTCAATGTTCATATTTTCAGCATTTTTCTTCCTGTAAAATGCTCCTTGCGATGCAGTTTTTGTACTACATGCATGACATTTCCTACACAGGTTCAGAATATCATGAGGAATGGAAATTGCCCTAGGTCTTGTTGTGAAATGTATATAAGCATATATTTTTAATTTTCAAACACAAAACTTACAGTTTTTTAGACAAAAAAAAAGAATATTTCTAAATTAAAAAAATTTTGTGACCTAAACTAAAGGAGACACAGAAAAACCCAGAGCAATTTCAAAAAGTATGTGTATTATGAACATAGGGTTAAAATATTAGACCAAAATTCAAAATATTTTGTCGCAAGGGACTTTTTAGTGACGTAACAAAAAACATACAACATTTATCATAATTTCTAAACTGCTGGAGAAAAATGGTTTGAATTTAGGTTGTAACATGTTTACATTATACTACACCTATGGTGTAAATTTGAAAAAGCTAGCATTATTAGTTCAGAATTTGAAAATTTCAGTCATACATACCCTTAATATCTATATTGATAATATTGTACAAGAATGGCAGCAAAGTATAAAACAAAATGTACTGAATGGAAACATATTTTTAAACACAGAATTATTTGCTGATGACCAAGTGATAATATTCCACTCAGAAGATGACATGCAAAGAGCAGTATATAGTTTAAACAACAGAGCGGAAACATAACCTTTCAATCTCAGAACACGAAACTAAAGTAATGGCCTTTAGAGGAAAGAACAATATAAGAGCAAAAATAGTTATAAACAATAAAATAATAGAACAGGTTAATAGTTTTAACTATCTAGGCCACACAGTAGCGGTAGCAAATAACCACAAGGATATGGAGGTGAAATTAAACAGATTCAATCAAATGTGTGGGACTATAATAAGAACGCTGAACAGGAAAACACGAAAGGAAACAGATGAAATTTTATAAGATAATGGCAGTCCCAACGTTAGCATACGCTTCCGAAATATGGACACTGGCAAAGTACCAACGAAAACATCTAGAATCGGCAGAGATGAGATTTTTGAGAAGCGTGGCAGGTTATAAGAGAATAGTCCACGTAAGAAACGAAAAAATAAGAGAAAAGCTTGGGATTTTTAATTTAAACAGTAAAATAATAAAGAACAAAAATGAATGGAAATATCATATTTTAAGAATGGACGCGGAACGACTTGTTCCAAGAAGAGTTTTAGATGATATGCCGAAGGGAAAGAGAGATGTGGGACGCCCAGCTCTACGCCGGAAGGAACAGTAGGCTCTTGAAGAGAACGGAACGGGTCACAGGGCTCAATCCCTGAAGATGATGATGATGATGATGATGATGATGATGATGATGATGATGATGACGAGGATGATGATGATGAACAAACTGCGAAAATCAGTGGTATCACAACTCAAACAGCAAACTGTATGATATGACTAGGTAGCGGATTTATATGCACTAAAAATGTATGAAATATGCAGGCAAACAGACACTAAAATGGGCAAAATAGGCATTTAATTTTGCTAAGTAAACACTTAGAAATACACAATTTTAGTAAAATGGCTCCCAAAATGCATTATAACAAAATGACAATCATCGCAACATATGCTGCAACAAATTCGCTAAACGGTTCCCTAGGCGAAATAGTTCTACATTTATTCCAAATGTCATAAATGGCTCCACAGCAAGTTAAAATAACAGATATTGTCGTATAATTAAAATACATTTAATCCACTTCACTGTGTAAGAACCATAATGTGCAGAAAGGTGTGAAGTAATTAACTACCTATGTCAAAAAAACAAAAACACTGGTTATGGGTGGGGGGGGGGGCACTTAAGGGTGAAAATTGAAATATCTGAAGCTTTTGTTCGATTTGTTTAAAATTTAAACCATTTATTTTTGTGATCGATCAAGAATGGGATAATACCAAGTTTCAGCTTTCTAGTTACAATAGTTTCTGAGGAATTAACAGTTTATGTCTAAATTACAGACGATTTTCAAAATGTCCCACATAATGTAATTTTAAAAATTAATGCTTGGGGTATAAGTTTCTGAACCCATTTTAACCTATTAATGACCTGTACCTATATGAAATATTTGTCTTTGCCATATCAACGAAGGGAAATAATAATCATACCTATTTAAAAAATATATTTTCCTAAGCGTTTTCATTAATAAGTAAGCAATGACAATACAAATAACAAAAACACAACAAATGTAAATGGGTACACTTAATATGCAGTTGCCCTTATAGGCATGTTTAGAATTTCATACAAATTAATAGAAAACTGCATCCTGTGGAACATTTTGGAGTTTGGAAAATGTAGAAAATATAGAATCTGAAAAATCTTAAGTTAAAATTACGTAATAGCAGCTACGATACAGATGTAGGGTTATTTAAATAGTCAGGTGACGTTTTCTGTAGTGCCGCGAGGAAAAAAAACCGTTATATTACTAAGGTATGTCTGTAAATTTTAATACCAAAAACCTAAATTTGGTATCGTTGTAAGTTTTGGGCCAATTTGTACACACGTGTCTCCTTAGTAAACCCTTTTTTATATATCCAGTGTGCAGCAGTAAGAAATTTTTCTTCCTCGAAAACTTCACGTTGAAACCAACACATACAAAAGTTGTTGTCACAAAGTACAAGCAGAAGAAATTGGCTAAAAAGGGAGTTTTAAGAACTAATAAGCAGAATAGGCACAATCGTATGAAATAGGCATTTATAGGCATTACAAAACTAAGAAATTAGGCTAATAATTGTAGGAAACGTGCTTATAACTTAAAAACCTACGTTTCTAAACAAAGGAATAAAATAGGCAAATAGGGCAAAATCCGCCGTAACGTTGGACGTTTCACGTTAACCTGTAAAATAAATGTTGGGAAACTCTAAGCTCCATGAACCTTGGACTCTTATGAACGACATTTCGTTCATCGTTTGTTAAGATTCAACGTTGTAGCTTGTCCCTTATCCTGAAAGATGAATGTCGGGTAACTCTAAACTCTATGGACCTTGGTCTCATTTACACATCATTTCATTCATCGTCCGATGTGACTTAATGTTGGAGGTTTCCCTTATCCTGAAAGATGAATGTCTGGTAACTATAAGCTCTATGTACCCTGGACTCATTTAAACATTATTTCATTCATCGTTCTGTATGGCAACGTTGGAGGATTTCCCTTATACTGAAAGATCTGGTTAATTCTAAGCTCTATGTACGCTGGACTCATTTAAACATCATTTCATTCATCGTTCTGTATGGCAACGTTGGAGGATTTCCCTTATACTGAAAGATCTGGTTAATTCTAAGCTCTATGTACCCTGGACTCATTTAAACATTATTTCATTCATCGTCCTGTATGGCAACGTTGGAGGATTTCCCTTGTACTGAAAGATCTGGTTAATTCTAAGCTCTATGTACCCTGGACTCATTTAAACATTATTTCATTCATCGTTCTGTATGGCAACGTTGGAGGATTTCCCTTATACTGAAAGATCTGGTTAATTCTAAGCTCTATGTACCCTGGACTCATTTAAACATTATTTCATTCATCGTTCTGTATGGCAACGTTGGAGGATTTCCCTTATACTGAAAGATCTGGTTAATTCTAAGCTCTATGTACCCTGGACTCATTTTAACATCATTTCATTCATCGTCCTGTATGGCAACGTTGGAGGATTTCCCTTATACTGAAAGATCTGGTTAATTCTAAGCTCTATGTACCCTGGACTCATTTTAACATCATTTCATTCATCGTCCTGTATGGCAACGTTGGAGGATTTCCCTTATACTGAAAGATCTGGTTAATTCTAAGCTCTATGTACGCTGGACTCATTTTAACATCATTTCATTCATCGTCCTGTATGGCAACGTTGGAGGATTTCCCTTATACTGAAAGATCTGGTTAATTCTAAGCTCTATGTACCCTGGACTCATTTAAACATTATTTCATTCATCGTTCTGTATGGCAACGTTGGAGGATTTCCCTTATACTGAAAGATCTGGTTAATTCTAATCTCTATGTACCCTGGACTCATTTAAACATTATTTCATTCATCGTTCTGTATGGCAACGTTGGAGGATTTCCCTTGTACTGAAAGATCTGGTTAATTCTAAGCTCTATGTACGCTGGACTCATTTAAACATCATTTCATTCATCGTTCTGTATGGCAACGTTGGAGGATTTCCCTTATACTGAAAGATCTGGTTAATTCTAAGCTCTATGTACCCTGGACTCATTTAAACATTATTTCATTCTTCGTTCTGTATGGCAACGTTGGAGGATTTCCCTTATACTGAAAGATCTGGTTAATTCTAAGCTCTATGTACCCTGGACTCATTTAAACATTATTTCATTCATCGTTCTGTATGCCAACGTTGGAAGATTTCCCTTATACTGAAAGATCTGGTTAATTCTAAGCTCTATGTACCCTGGACTCATTTAAACATTATTTCATTCATCGTTCTGTATGGCAACGTTGGAGGATTTCCCTTATACTGAAAGATCTGGTTAATTCTAAGCTCTATGTACCCTGGACTCATTTAAACATTATTTCATTCATCGTTCTGTATGGCAACGTTGGAGGATTTCCCTTGTACTGAAAGATCTGGTTAATTCTAAGCTCTATGTACCCTGGACTCATTTAAACATTATTTCATTCATCGTTCTGTATGGCAACGTTGGAGGATTTCCCTTGTACTGAAAGATCTGGTTAATTCTAATCTCTATGTACCCTGGACTCATTTAAACATTATTTCATTCATCCTTCTGTATGGCAACGTTGGAGGATTTCCCTTGTACTGAAAGATCTGGTTAATTCTAAGCTCTATGTACCCTGGACTCATTTAAACATTATTTCATTCATCGTTCTGTATGGCAACGTTGGAGGATTTCCCTTATACTGAAAGATCTGGTTAATTCTAAGCTCTATGTACCCTGGACTCATTTAAACATTATTTCATTCATCGTTCTGTATGGCAACGTTGGAGGATTTCCCTTATACTGAAAGATCTGGTTAATTCTAAGCTCTATGTACGCTGGATTTCTTTCAAAATCATTTCATTCATCGTCCATTATGACTTAACGTTGGAGATTTCTTCTTATCTTCAAAGTTGAATGTCTGGTTACTCTAAGCTCTATGTACCCTGGACTCCTTTAAACATCATTTCATTCATCGTCCGATATGACTTATCGTTGGAGGTTTTTCCTTATCCTGAAGGATGAATGTCTGTTAAGTCTAAGCTCTGTGTTCCTTCGACTCATTTAAACATCATTACATTCATCGTCCGATATCACAACGTAGTAGGTTTTCCCTTATCCTGAAAGATTAATTTCGGGCAGCTCTAAACTCTATGGACCCTGTACTCATTTAAACATGTTTTCATTCATCCTCCGATATGCCCGCCTCGGTAGCGTAGATGGTTGCGTGTCTGCCTCACGTTCAAGAGGTCCCGAGTTTGAATCTCGGTCAGGGTGAGTTACCTGGATAAGGCTTTTTCCGGGGTTTTCCCTTATCCTGGTAGACGAATATTAGGACCCTAGACCCCGGAAACAGCTGAGCATCATTTCACCCATTTCATTCGATGGCTAAATGTTGGAGGACGTAAATTACAACAAAAAAACAACAGCTCATGTTTCATATTACAAATATAGAGGTTATGGGAGAAATTTCACTATGAAAACCCTCTAGATCATTGTACAATAACTTCATAAACAACGAGGGGGGAGGAATACAACTAATTACTTTGTCAATAGAGTAGAAAAATCTAATCAGGTAAGATCAAAGTAGTTGCCGCTGCGAGGCGCTGTGTACCCGTCGCCAGGATAATAGAGCTCTGACACAAGTATACGTGACGTCATGTCGGAAGTGCTGCGAGCTATAATAGCTGCGAAGTAAAATAACACAGCTCTTGTTAGCAAGTACATGAACATGCACTCTGCAATAAAAAGTTAAATGTATAGCTGGCAGATCGTGACATTTATTTGCACACAGAATTTTGTCGCATAATTGTTTACAAAATTCTGACAGACAACGGGCACTTATCATAAACATCTGTACATCTATATGTAGTTAATGCTGATTAAAAACGAATTTTCAAATTCTGAAGAGATCAAAGTCTGAAATAAGAAACTTGTTAATTTTGGTAGAGTTTTGGTCTGGTCTGTGTACTTTGATCTATAAATGTGCACTTTTACAGGGTACAAAATAAAGTCTGTTTTTACAAACTGAATGTGACCTTCCTTGTTTGAGAAAGACAGTCAGATACTTTCTGTAAATACAAATACAAATTAATATCTTGTAGTTCCAGTTACTTAATGGACAATTTTAAGTAAATACACTAGAATGACTATTCACATTAATTATATTTAGAAATTAAGTACTAGAGTTGTTCAATATGGAATAATCTTTTTTTTTTTTTTTTTTTTTTTTTTTTTTTTTTTTTTTTTTTTTGGACAACGTACCTTTACTCATCGTCATAATTTTGATGGTCCTTCTCAAAATAGTCTCCCCTGAATGCGATGCACTTGTCCCAGAGTTTCTGCCAGTCTTCAAAGACATGCTGGAAACCATTTTTGAGAGGTCCTTCAAAATCGCCTCCGCAGCCTTCACCACTGCTTCTGATGATGGATAATACCTCCCACGAAGGCGTTTCTTCAAGTTAGGGAATAGAAAAAAGTCACAAGGGGCTAAATCCGGACTATAGGGAGGGTGAGGTATGCACTTCACGTTGGTTATTGCAAGATATTCAGCAGCCATGCATTATCGTGCTGCAGCATCCAGCCTGCTTCATGGAAATGTGGCCTTTTGCTCCTGACAATGACTTGCAATGTTTTCAGGACATCCCTGTAGTATTGTCCAGTTACTGATGTGTGTGCAGGTACAACATGCTGATAAACCATTCCATGAATATCAAAGAATGAGATGACCATAACTTTCCCAGCAGAAGCAACCACTTCTGATTTTTTGGGGGTTGGTGATGAAGTAGATTTCCACACTGAGCTTTGCTGTTTGCTCTCAGGATCAAAATGATGTAGCCAAGTTTCATCAGCAGTGATTACGTTGGAAAGAAACTCCGGATCTTACTCTAACACCAACATTAACTGCAAGCAGACCTGCAGGCGAATGTCCTTTTGTTCGGGAATCAACAGTCTTGGAACCCAGCGCGCACAAACACGTCTCATGTGTAATGAAAGTGAAAAGGAACAGATGTCACCGAAGTACGGTATTTGAATAATTAAAACCATAATAACGAAAAATAAAACGAGTGAGCTAATTGAAAACAAAAGTGTTAGGAATTCGTGAAAGAGATGTTTCATCTAAGACCTGGCTATTTTTATTGACAGTTTCTCCTTATTGTGAGTAGTAAAACGTAAAACATCAATAAAATAACACGTAAATAATAAAATTATCACGTATTAAAATGACGTTTTGCGTTTATTTTTATCTACAATTTATAGGTTATGTTTCTCCACAAACTGAAAGACCGACCGAGGGCCAAGTAAATGTTTTAATATCAGTGTCAATTGTGACAAAACATTTGAAATGAATATGACATGTAATAAAATGTGTATGAAAATATGTACGAATGTGTAATAAAATATGGAGTAATAAATATATGTACGGTTTGTAATAATAACATGTGTAAAATGTATACGTAACCAGACATTTCCGAATATTTAAAAAATATGCAAATAAGGAAATGAATATTATTTAAATATGTTATAAGATATGTATGTACTTGTATTTTTATTAAAATAAAAATGCAATTAAGCAGGAAGAAACAAAATATGAAAAATAGTTGTGATTTGAGTTTACTTCCTTTATACATCCTTTATATATAACCCTCTTCGCACGGTCGCAAGTCCGTGGTCATTCAGTTGTTTCAGAGCATTTTCATTTGGGAGCACACTTAGCGTAACGCATCAAATGTTTAGCTCGCAAATGGCCTCTTTGCCCAACAATGAGTGTCAAGCAGAAGAACTAGTGGAATGAATGGCGGGAGACGTCGCTCTGTCCACAACTCTCACATTCTGGGATCGAACCCCGGTCGCCTCTACCACAGATATACAAGAACAGAAATTCAAGGGTAAATACGTTACTCGTCTTTTGGAGCAGTTACGCCCCTATGTATTAATAAGTGTGACGATAAATTTAATAACTGGTTCCAATTGGTAACACGCTCCGCTCTAACAGTGATGTCATGTGCTTGCCTAGCACTCAAATGTTTTAAATAGACAAAGAAAATGTGTTCACGCCAGCAATCAATATCGAGGTCATGATATATACTTTCAGCCTATGACGTCACACTATAGGTGTATTACGTTACAGGGGTGGCTCAGTTATATCTTGTTTAACACCCACATGGTCTGTAACTGTCGTAGCATTTAGTTTCCCTAGCGGAAGTTCTGTATTTCATATCAACATTCTATAGCAAAATTTCACTGTTTGGCCGAAGAACCAAAATAGGGCAGTCTTTGAGGCGTATATTTTTCTAAGTCCACATCGGCCGGTTTACAATAGTGCAGGAGCGCGTCTCTTTAGATTTATTTATTTATTTATTTATTTACTTATTTATTTATTTATTTATTTATTTATTTATTTATTTATTTATTTATTTATTTATTTATTTATTTATTTATTTATTTATTTATTTATTTATTTATTTATTTATTTATTTATTTATTTATTTATTTATTTATTTATTTATTTATTTATTTATTTATTTATTTATTTATTTATTTATTTATTTATTTATTTATTTATTTATTTATTTATTTATTTATTTATTTATTTATTTATTTATTTATTTATTTATTTATTTATTTATTTATTTATTTATTTATTTATTTATCTTTTTTACATATTTGCTTTCAAGTCATAGAAACTACAATCAACATAACATAAGTCAAGCTAATACAGTTAAAAGTACAGTGTTAAGATTACAATTAAAACACTCAGAAATATGATAAAATGATTAAGAAGGTGCCAATTTTTCAAATTTTGTTTGAAGTATTTGAGGCTACAGTATTGAGCTTCTATAGTCAGTCTATTTTTTATTACATTTGCGTCCATCTGAGAGGATAGTCATTGCAAAGGATTACCTAACTATCTGAAGGAACACTGTTCTGAGAAACCAGTGTAATGGAGCTCAAATCGGATGATATAAGGTTCCATAGAATTACTGAGCCCCGCCGTGATTAGCTTCCAGCGTTCCCTTCGCAGGAATTCAAACCATTCCCTCTGTAATGCCACATTTCCAGGATTTTTATGAATTATCCAGTGTAATGTTCCCATTACCAACCAGATCGTACATCTGTAGAGCGCCGTGTTTTTAAAACTGAATTCCAGTCGCTGTAGCCTTCGAAGACCTGGTGGAAACTCCGGCGGACACCATTTTCCAATAAAGTCTCTGAGCACCATCCAGATATGATGCACCTGTTTGCAAGAGGCAATCCTATGTTCCAAGGTGTCTATTTGTGAACAAATTTGGCATATGTTACATGTTGCCCGGCCATGTCGCCATAATTTCTCCGCTGTTGGTATGGTCTCGTTTAATACTTCACATGCTGTCTCTTAGCTTCGTACTACTGAATCCTCACATAATAATGGACTCTAATTTACGGATACATATGACCAGAGGCAAGAGTTTCTGTTTTAGCGATTTTTTCGCGAATTTTTTTCTATTTTTGAGAGTCACATTTTTAGCGATAAATGAGAAAATGTTTATTATTTTTAGTCTGCTAGAAAAATTTACATTTATTTCAAATTGCATAAATATAACTTTGATTTACCATTCATGCAACAATAAACTGACACCACAGCATCCCACTGGTCCGTGATACAGAGAACTGTTTGCCGTATGTTAACTGGAAATGTTATTTATTGGATATCACACCGTGCAAGCCCGCTTCCGTAGCGTGGTGCTAGAATGTCTGCCTCACGTTCAAGAGGTCCCGAGTTCGAATATCGGTCAGGGTGAGTTACCTGGATAAGGTTATTTCCGGGGTTTTCCCTTATCCTTAAAGACGAATGTCGGGTAACTCTAAGCCCCATGGACCCCGGACTCATTTGAGCATCATTTCATCCATTGCATTCCATTCATCGTCCGATATGACTTAACGTTGGAGGAGAAGGTGCTGAGAAGGTTGAATTTCTTGGACGCTACTCTACAACATTACATTAACATGAAAATATCGTCCCTCAGGACTTCAGAATTTGTTCCGAAATGCCCGAAAGTTAAAAAACGAATACAAACAATACCTCAGTGAAAACCAGAAGCTAAACTGTTCCCATTGCCTGTACTGACACGCTGGTCTAGCCAGTTTAATTCAGTAGTTTACATTGCCAGGTATTTTGATGCAATTGTGGATTTCTTTTCTAAAAAAAGAAAAGCTTTCAGTTCCTGCGCAAAAATTGTTAAATGATCATCTTTGCTATGCCAAGTGCTGCAATATTGTAAAGGTACAACAGCACCAACATTTGTTTCTGAAAATTGCTGATTGATAACCGATTCCAGTATTAGACTTTCAATAAAAGAAACTGTGGCTCATCTTGTTTTATCCCGAATTAACTCGCCGAGAACCAAGAGAGTGGTCACTTTGGAAACAGAGTAAGTGCGCTTGTAGATCATATCATGGATCCCAGTGTTAGAGAAGCAGCAGAAGAGAATCTAAAAGTTTGCTGTCGTATGACTTTGTCTAAATTAAACTCCATTATGGCAGAAAAAACTAATGATGTAATAACCATAATAGCTATATCATTTGTTTGAACCTTCTAGGCTAGTTACTAGTGATTTAAGTCATGTAATGGCAGCATTTAAACAATTAAATACATTTAAAACAAGTTGTATTACGATTCTGATTTGCTTCTTTGTTACAAAGAGCTTTGTGACAATGTTGAACAGCAAAGCCTTGGTCGTAAAGATAACAGATTAGATGTAGTAACAGCACTCTTGGCATTGAAGGCAAAAGCTGATTCTTACAGCAATTTCTTTGAAAAGTCCCTTCATTGTCTTTGGTTGCCGATGTCAAAAGCTGACAGTGAGAGATTTTTCTCTACATATAACTTATCTGTGACGGACAAAAGAACAAGTATGAAAAGCGAAAATAGCACAACTTGTTGTATGCTGCAGTTCGGCGATGTTTGATGTGTCATATTTGATTTTATTCATGTTACCTACTCTCTGCTGATTTCAAATAAAATGCTTTAATTTGGAAAAAAAAAAACAGGAGTTTTAACAGACGTACTACTCTAGTTACCTGTTACTGTTCATTTGAGCCATGCCATTACTCATCAATTCTTCCCCAAAAATTTACGCGAAATTAATGCGAATTTTATAAATAATTGTCACCTATGACTGAAAATTTGAAATCCTGAACTAATAACGCTAGCTTTTTAAGATTTATACCACAGATGTAACGTAGTGCATACATCACACAGCCCAAATTTTATCAATTTCACTTTGATAGTTTATGTAAAATATGCCAAATGTATTTATTTTTGGTTACGTCCCCTAAAAAGTCCCTTGCGACAAATAACTTAAATTTTGGTCTAATATTTTAACAACAGGTTCCCAACACACCCATTTTTTAAATTTTCTCTAGGTTTCTCTGTGTCTAAATAACTTTATGCTCCAGAAATGTTTAAAGCTATGAATATGGCTTTTTCTGCCCAAAATTTGAAATGCTTGTGTTTTGAAGTAACGACAGTGTACTTAAATTCATCTCACAATAAAACCCAGGGCACTTTCTATTCACTGTGTCTCTATGAACGTGTGTAGCAAGTTTCATTAGTCTAACACTAAAACTGCGACGTAAGGAGCATCTTAAATTATGAAAAATGCTGACATTTTCAATAGCGAGAAAACAAGGTTAAAGAAATAGAATTCATATCTAACACTAGATTAGAACATTTAAAACTGGCTTGCGGATGCTATCTAAGCATTCTTTGGATTCAGGAAGGGTTACACTATTTTAAACACTAAAAAGTGGAAAAGGTTATTTTTTGAAAATGCAGTCATAGATATCCTTAACGTACGATGATAACGGAGTGGTTATAGACATATAGCAGTTAAACCTATAAAGTTTCGAACCCCAAACATCGTTTTGATTTTTTATTACAGAAATACGAAATATGTATTACGTACATAGTAATATAAATTCCACATGCTAAGGTTTACTTGATTTTATAGCTTTTATGCTCACACATAAACTGAAACACTCTACTCTGTTGTTAAACCAAATGAAATAATTTTATTCCTATATGTAAACTCAAATAAAAATGCAAATTAACTGACTGGGGGGGTGTGAGTATGCAAACCCTCTGTTTCTATTACTGCCCTCATTCTACCGGCCATGGATAAGACCAAATGCCTACTAACATTGCATTTATTTTGAAAACAACAGGAATATGTTATTTGTATTTTTATAAATGAAATGGTTTAAAATATTGTTATTTATCTACTTAGGAAACAGAAGTCTTTGCTATTAAAGTAACAATAACAAAAATTTAACTTCTATTAAAATAAATTTTGTATCCTAAGCGTGACCTGGCTTGTGAGTAGCTTGTTCACGGCTCCTAATACTTTTTTATGATACATTAGGCTTTCTGTGCCGTGATATAGCTGGTAGCGTGTCTACTTCACATTCAAGAGGTCAGAAGTTCGAATCTCGTCGTTTTAATGGGCCCGGAATGTTGATTTATTCAACGTTTTAAAATTATAAGTGTAATTCAACAGTGCAGCAAACACATAAAAGCACGCAGCCATTAATCAGTAATAACTGAAGATTGTAAGCGCTCGCGGATAGAAGAAACCCTTCACGTAGTATATATACAGAAGAGGAGGGCTGCCTGAGTGGGGAGGTCCGATACTACAGGGTAGCAAACCCGCCACGGTCTAAAACTGGCTTTCACCCCGCCAAGGTGCAAAAGTGGCGTTCAGCCATTGAAACCCTCTTGCAAATAACCACGCCACGGTGTCAAAAGTGGCACTCAGCCAGTGAATGTTACTTCCTACATACCCCGCAATGGTGTAAAAAGTGGCATTAGCCCATGTAGTGACCATGACTTCCCTTTTTATTTCTTTTATAAATATTTACTATTTAATTATGCATAGGGTTGGTGATTTGTTGCAAATGCGATAAAGTGCGAATTTGACTCAAAATGAGATATAAATGCGAAATAAAAGATTTTCGCAAGTAATTATTTTTTCCAAATGCTTTTTCTTCTTGAAAATTTAACTGAAGCGTCTGTAGAACCTCTGAATGTTTAGAAAGTTATAAAGTAAATGACCACTCTTCTGGAATGTGGAAAGCAGACCTTTCCGCTAAGTTAGCATGTTCTTCCACCATCGCCCATATGAGGTAGGATTGGTACCTGAAACGAGTTCAGTTGTTTTACAAAGAAACTGCTCCTACGACACCTAATTGACTCATAATTCTATCTTCACGACAGTTAACGGAAAATTACAAGCCTTGTCTCTGAAAACCAATAGCAAACCTTATATTAAGGAAATTATAAACACATATTAACTCCAGTTGGAGTTCTCAGTTGCCGAATTTCCGATATTTATTGTTCTGTTCGGTTTTACGAGCAACTTTCATTCATTCTATGCGTAAGTGCGAGGTTAATTTTGTGCATTTTCTTTTTATTGTGCGAGTTTTACATCAGTATACATTTATCTTTTTTGTTATGTAGTATGCTGCAGTCTGTATCAACTTCTTCTATATTTCTGTGTATTGCTTTAATCTATATTAATGTAAAATAAATTGACACTTTATACACATTAACTCACTCTCATTAATAACACTCCATAAATGCGTTTTAAGGAGAGCCGTAACGGCATTCTGGGGTGAAATTTCACAAAACGAGTTACTGCCAAAATAATCTTATCTGATGTTTGTAGAAGCGAATAACGATATTTACTTTCCTGTCCCATAGTTTTAAAAGTCCTAAAGAGACTCATTTTGAAAATGCTGCACAGTGTGCCACGCCCCCTATTAGCCATTTGTAACTGTGTTCTCTCCTTGGTTGTAACCTTATTGAAGCTGTATTCTAGAACACACCCTTATTAGGAAAGGAAATACTTGCTTTTTCTATTAATATTAATCTGTGCATCAGAAGTTAATTCATCCATGCTTTGTTTAGTATGTTTTGAATTACTAGTGCTGCTTTCAAGATGGGAAGAAGCAATAATTTTTAATGTAAATTTATATTGAGGAATTAATCCTTAAAGAATTAATCCTTTTAAATACATTACTCCGGTATATGGGTGATTTTTGATTAATTAGAGCCAACTGAAAAATTCAATGCCATGGCCGGGATTTGGACCACGGATCTACTGGTTTCCGTCCAGTCGCTCTACCCTTGAGCTACCATGGTCAACGTGCCTTCCTGACATTAAATTCTCATATAATGAGTCAAATCCCGGCCATGGCATTGAATTTTTCAGTTGGCTCTAATTAAGCAATAATTTTGTTGTAAGAAATCGGCATGTGAACCAGTATAAACAGTTTAAGTAATCTCGATTACATAATTAAAGAGTTACAACCCCTAAAATCGAAAAACTGTAGTAACACACACGTTACAAAATATTGATTTCGTCAAACCTAACCTCAAACATTGGCGATGAATGTGAAGTGACAATTATTTCTTCGAGGAAAAATTGGTTTCTTAATTGTGTCATGGCAGTGATGACAATTTAAATAAAGTAAATAATGATATCAGATCAACAAGTTTTCAGTTAGTAGATATAAAAACTTTGTACAGTGTACATTTTGTGAAAATGAAAATTGTCGTATCAGAGGACACCGAGAAAAGAAATCGGTTATTAGCTAGTTGTCACTCAGTTGCCAAAAGTGTAATAAAGAATAAACATTTGAAACATCCACAATTATTGAAAGTGGTACAGAAGTAAATGTAAGGTTTGCTCATGGCTTGAGAAGCATTGGCAAGGGAACTGAGGTAGGTTGATATTGTCGGCTGTTGTTCTCAACTTACCAGCCCCTCGCCCTCCAAATTTAACAAAATAATTAATAATACTATAGAGGAAGTGACCATGGAGTCTAGGAAGAAGAGAAAGAGTGAAAAACGAAAGAGGAAGGATGCTGATGTTGTAAAAGATTCAGAATATGGATCTGGGGAAATTCTGAGGAGTACTTCCAACATAACAAAACTTTAATGTTGTTTTTCTCGGGTTTTTTTCTTTTCTTTTTTTTTTAAAACTTTAGGTGCGCTTATTTATAAAACTACTGTAGCTACGAGTCTAAATTTGTTCTGGAATTAAAGCAATACTTAAACTCTTTTCTAAATGTGCTTATAGAAAAATGAATGATAATTTGAATTTTTTTAAAAAAAGTATTGAATATTTTTAGAAGTAAATTCTAATAAATATATATCTAATTACTTCATCAATACAATATTATAGCTAGATTCCATTTATCATACCATCTTTGATTTTATTTAACTATTTAAGGGGACATCAAAACGTGAATTTGCAGTGATATCTCAATATGGAACTTTCGGGTGGAACATGGTACAGTAAATAAAAGCAAACGAGATGTTGAGCCATCCTTATACAGTAGCACATCATCAACATAAGTGTCAGATGAGAGCATATAGTCACGCAGACACAAAGCCCGGACCCGAAGATGTGAAATCTTTAATTACCAGTCTCAGCAGTAATAGAAGAGCAATTACGTTCAACAGTGTTAGTGACAAGTAAAGTGACGTTTGCGTTGTCGTCACAATATTTACTATTACTATTATTATTATTATTATTATTATTATTATTATTATTATTATTATTATTATTATTATTATTATTATTATTATTATTATTATTATTATTATTATTATTATTATTATTATTATTTTTATTATTATTATTATTATTATTATTATTATTATTATTATTATTATTATTATTATTATTATTATTATTATTATTATTATTATTATTATTATTATTATTATTATTATTATTATTATTATTATTATTATTATTATTATTATTATTACTATTATTATTATTAAATATTATTATCATCATCATCATTACTTTTCCCCTGTAGAAAGTTACCTTTTTTTAAAAATAAATACCTTATGTCATATCAGACGATGAAAGAAACAGTGCTCAAATGAGCCCACGGTTCATACAGCTTACAGTTACCCTACATTCAACTTTTATAATAACAGAAAAACCGGAAAAAGTGTCATCCAGATAACTTTGAGAGATTCGACTAGGGACCTCTTGACGCAGACACGATACCGCTATGCTACAGAGGCGGGCAGACAGCCGTATTAATAACAGTAGATGCATATGCTATAGAAAACATGTACAAACTTATGTGTTAATTGTTTAGACTTCGTACAGAAAATGAATAATTGATACATAGATCAATAGTAAATATTTATAAAACAAACCAAAAGGGAAGTCATAGTCGCTACATGGGTTGGTGCCACTTTGTACTCCGTGGCCTAGAGTCGCATTTCGCGCCAAGATCAGTATAGAGCTTTGACACTGCTTTTGAGCGCTGATGCACTGTGATGTCTACCCTGTAGCTTCGGACCTCCCCGCTAAGCGAACGCTCTGACGTTCCTTATATACTACACGTAGAGTACGAATTGTATCCGCGAGAGTTTACAATGTTCAGTTACCTATTATAAATTAATGGTTTCGTGTTTTTATGTCAGTGTTGCATTATTCGATTATATTAATAATTTTAAAACGTTTTATAAGTTTTATAAGAAACTGCGACTTTAGAGAACAAAGAACAGGAAGTAAAATTCTTCACCACGGATGAAAATATTAAATTTGGAACTCATAAAATAAGCACCTGTGCGTTTACATAGCAGACTGCTTGATCTTTTGAATCTTTATTAGAGGTAGGACATATCCCTGAAGAATGAAATACAGCGTTGGTGATACCAATTTTTAAGAAAGGCGATAGAGAAAAATGTGACAACTGCAGAGGAATTAGTCTGCTGTGCTCAGTGTATAAACTATATGCTAAACTAGTTGCAAGAAGAATTAGTACAATAGCGGAAGCACGGCTTCATGAGGCCCAAATCGGATTTAGAAAAGGAAGATCATGCACGGATAGTATATTTATAATTGAACAACTAATTGAAAAACACAAAGAATTTCATGTTGACACGTATGCTTTTTGTTGACTATGTTAAAGCCTTCGATTGGGTTTTAAAGGATAAACTTCGGATAGCGATGGAGAATTGTGGAATACCAGCACACTTAATAGGGACTGTACAGGGTATGTATAAAAACACTACAATAGCAATAATAAAGAATGGAAGGAAAACAGAAGCAGTGGACATAAATAAAGGAGTACGACAAGGATGCCCTCTGTCGCCTATACTCTTTAAGGGTATGTATGACTGAAATTTCATGAAAATCGTGAAAATAACGACTTTTTTATTTCAATTCTATAAAATAATTTAGACATTCCAGAATGTGAAAAATGCATGATTTGCCTCCGGACGCCATTTTTAAATGCTTATTTAAATGTCGGTGGCCTTTAAACTCTGTCAGAGTCACGCCCTCTTTTGCCTACATCCACATTCTTTGTTTGTTTTCCGTTCTTAAATTTTCAATTAAAGAAAAGAAAAATAAGGATTTCAGACAAAATAGTTCCTAAAATGTTGCCAATATATCAGAGGCTGGCTTCTACAACATTACTAGAGAGGTGCAAAACAGGAAAAACACAGAATGCCAATGAATCTTTGCATCATGTCAATAAGTGCCCAAAGGAAGTTTTCATATCAAAACAAAAATTGGATCTTGCTGTTATTAAAAGCATCAGTGAGTTTAACTTGGGTAGTCTCAAGTCATTGGAGCTGCAGCAAAATATCAGAGGTGAAAGTGTAGTAGACTCAGCAAGGAAAACTTCAGTGCATCGAGATCAGACTCGTATCCTGCAAAGCAAGAAGCGAAGTTGTGCAGAAGAAAAGCAACATCTAAAGAAGAAAAAGGTGGAAGAAGCAGCAACAGAGGAGAGGAAAAAGAAATCTGAGGGTCCAACCTATCAGCCTGGTGGATTTTAATGTGAGTTATGCAATCAAATCTTTAATCGCTGTTTTCTCAATGTTCATATTTTCAGCATTTTTCTTCCTGTAAAATGCTCCTTGCGATGCAGTTTTTGTACTACATGCATGAAATTTCCTACACAGGTTCAGAATATCATGAGAAATGGAAATTGCCCTAGGTGTTGTTGTGAAATGTATATAAGCATATATTTTTAATTTTCAAACACAAAACTTACAGTTTTTTAGACAAAAAAAAAAAGAATATTTGTAAATTAAAAAAATTTTGTGACCTAAACTAAAGGAGACACAGAAAAACCCAGAGCAATTTCAAAAAGTATGTGTATTATGAACATAGGGTTAAAATATTAGACCAAAATTCAAAATATTTTGTCGCAAGGGACTTTTTAGTGACGTAACAAAAAACATACAACATTTATCATAATTTCTAAACTGCTGGAGAAAAATGGTTTGAATTTAGGTTGTAACATGTTTACATTATACTACACATATGGTGTAAATTTGAAAAAGCTAGCATTATTAGTTCAGAATTTGAAAATTTCAGTCATACATACCCTTAATATCTATATTGATAATATTGTACAAGAATGGCAGCAAAGTATAAAACAAAATGTACTGAATGGAAACATATTTTTAAACACAGAATTATTTGCTGATGACCAAGTGATAATATTCCACTCAGAAGATGACATGCAAAGAGCAGTATATAGTGTAAACAACAGAGCGGAAACATAACCTTTCAATCTCAGAACACGAAACTAAAGTAAATGGCCTTTAGAGGAAAGAACAATATAAGAGCAAAAATAGTTATAAACAATAAAATAATAGAACAGGTTAATAGTTTTAACTACCTAGGCTACACAGTAGCAGTAGCAAATAACCACAAGGATATGGAGGTGAAATTAAACAGATTCAATCAAATGTGTGGGACTATATTAAGAACGCTGAACAGGAAAACACGAAAGGAAACACAGATGAAATTTTATAAGATAATGGCAGTCCCAACGTTAGCATACGCTTCCGAAATATGGACACTGGCAAAGAACCAACGAAAACAGCTAGAATCGGCAGAGATGAGATGTTTGAGAAGCGTGGGAGGTTATAAAAGAATAGACCACGTAAGAAACGAAAAAATAAGAGAAAAGCTTGGGATTTGTAATTTAAACAGTAAAATAATAAAGAACAAAAATGAATGGAAATATCATATTTTAAGAATGGACGCGGAACGACTTGTTCCAAGAAGAGTTTTAGATGATATGCCGAAGGGAAAGAGAGATGTGGGACGCCCAGCTCTACGCCAGAAGGAACAGTAGGCTCTTGAAGAGAACGGAACGGGTCACAGGGCTCAATCCCTGAAGATGATGATGATGATGATGATGATGACGAGGATGATGATGATGAACAAACTGCGAAAATCAGTGGTATCACAACTCAAACAGCAAACTGTATGATATGACTAGGTAGCGGATTTATAGGCACTAAAAATGTATCAAATATGCAGGCAAACAGACACTAAAATGGGCAAAATAGGCATTTAATTTTGCTAAGTAAACACTTAGAAATACACAATTTTAGTAAAATGGCTCCCAAAATGCATTATAACAAAATGACAATCATCGCAACATATGCTGCAACAAATTCGCTAAACGGTTCCCTAGGCGAAATAGTTCTACATTTATTCCAAATGTCATAAATGGCTCCACAGCAAGTTAAAATAACAGATATTGTCGTATAATTAAAATACATTTAATCCACTTCACTGTGTAAGAACCATAATGTGCAGAAAGGTGTGAAGTAATTAACTACCTATGTCAAAAAAACAAAAACACTGGTTATGGGTGGGGGGGGGGGGCACTTAAGGGTGAAAATTGAAATATCTGAAGCTTTTGTTCGATTTGTTTAAAATTTAAACCATTTATTTTTGTGCTCGATCAAGAATGGGATAATACCAAGTTTCAGCTTTCTAGTTACAATAGTTTCTGAGGAATTAACAGTTTATGTCTAAATTACAGACGATTTTCAAAATGTCCCACATAATGTAATTTTAAAAATTAATGCTTGGGGTATAAGTTTCTGCACCCATTTTAACCTATTAATGACCTGTACCTATATGAAATATATGTCTTTGCCATATCAACGAAGGGAAATAATAATCATACCTATTTAAAAAAATATATTTTCCTAAGCATTTTCATTAATAAGTAAGCAATGACAATACAAATAACAAAAACACAACAAATGTAAATGGGTACACTTAATATGCAGTTGCCCTTATAGGCATGTTTAGAATTTCATACAAATTAATAGAAAACTGCATCCTGTGGAACATTTTGGAGTTTGGAAAATGTAGAAAATATAGAATCTGAAAAATCTTAAGTTAAAATTACGTAATAGCAGCTACGATACAGATGTAGGGTTATTTAAATAGTCAGGTGACGTTTTCTGTAGTGCCGCGAGAAAAAAAACCCGTTATATTACTAAGGTATGTCTGTAAATTTTAATACCAAAAACCTAAATTTGGTATCGTTGTAAGTTTTGGGCCAATTTGTACACACGTGTCTCCTTAGTAAACCCTTTTTTATATATCCAGTGTGCAGCAGTAAGAAATTTCTCTTCCTCGAAAACTTCACGTTGAAACCAACAAATACAAAAGTTGTTGTCACAAAGTACAAGCAGAAGAAATTGACTGAAAGGCAGTTTTAAGCACTAATAAGCAGAATAGGCACAATCGTATGAAATAGGCATTTATAGGCATTATAAAACTAAAAAATTAGGCTAATAATTGTAGGAAACGTGCTTATAACTTAAAAACCTACGTTTCTAAACAAAGGAATAAAATAGGCAAATAGGGCAAAATCCGCCGTAACGTTGGACGTTTCACGTTAACCTGTAAAATAAATGTTGGGAAACTCTAAGCTCCATGAACCTTGGACTCTTATGAACGACATTTCGTTCATCGTTTGTTAAGATTCAACGTTGTAGCTTGTCCCTTATCCTGAAAGATGAATGTCGGGTAACTCTAAACTCTATGGACCTTGGTCTCATTTACACATCATTTCATTCATCGTCCGATGTGACTTAATGTTGGAGGTTTCCCTTATCCTGAAAGATGAATGTCTGGTAACTATAAGCTCTATGTACCCTGGACTCATTTAAACATTATTTCATTCATCGTCCTGTATGGCAACGTTGGAGGATTTCCCTTATACTGAAAGATCTGGTTAATTCTAAGCTCTATGTACGCTGGACTCATTTAAACATCATTTCATTCATCGTCCTGTATGGCAACGTTGGAGGATTTCCCTTATACTGAAAGATCTGGTTAATTCTAAGCTCTATGTACGCTGGACTCATTTAAACATTATTTCATTCATCGTCCTGTATGGCAACGTTGGAGGATTTCCCTTATACTGAAAGATCTGGTTCATTCTAAGCTCTATGTACGCTGGACTCATTTAAACATCATTTCATTCATCGTCCTGTATGGCAACGTTGGAGGATTTCCCTTATACTGAAAGATCTGGTTAATTCTAAGCTCTATGTACGCTGGACTCATTTAAACATCATTTCATTCATCATCCTGTATGGCAACGTTGGAGGATTTCCCTTATACTGAAAGATCTGGTTAATTCTAAGCTCTATGTACGCTGGACTCATTTAAACATTATTTCATTCATCGTCCTGTATGGCAACGTTGGAGGATTTCCCTTATACTGAAAGATCTGGTTCATTCTAAGCTCTATGTACGCTGGACTCATTTAAACATCATTTCATTCATCGTCCTGTATGGCAACGTTGGAGGATTTCCCTTATACTGAAAGATCTGGTTCATTCTAAGCTCTATGTACGCTGGACTCATTTAAACATCATTTCATTCATCGTCCTGTATGGCAACGTTGGAGGATTTCCCTTATACTGAAAGATCTGGTTCATTCTAAGCTCTATGTACCCTGGACTCATTTAAACATCATTTCATTCATCGTCCTGTATGGCAACGTTGGAGGATTTCCCTTATACTGAAAGATCTGGTTCATTCTAAGCTCTATGTACGCTGGACTCATTTAAACATCATTTCATTCATCGTCCTGTATGGCAACGTTGGAGGATTTCCCTTATACTGAAAGATCTGGTTCATTCTAAGCTCTATGTACCCTGGACTCATTTAAACATTATTTCATTCATCGTTCTGTATGGCAACGTTGGAGGATTTCCCTTGTACTGAAAGATCTGGTTAATTCTAAGCTCTATGTACCCTGGACTCATTTAAACATCATTTCATTCATCGTTCTGTATGGCAACGTTGGAGGATTTCCCTTGTACTGAAAGATCTGGTTAATTCTAAGCTCTATGTACGCTGGACTCATTTAAACATCATTTCATTCATCGTTCTGTATGGCAACGTTGGAGGATTTCCCTTATACTGAAAGATCTGGTTAATTCTAAGCTCTATGTACGCTGGATTTCTTTCAAAATCATTTCATTCATCGTCCATTATGACTTAACGTTGGAGGTTTTTCCTTATCCTGAAGGATGAATGTCTGTTAAGTCTAAGCTCTGTGTCCCTTCGACTCATTTAAACATCATTACATTCATCGTCCGATATCACAACGTAGTAGGTTTTCCCTTATCCTGAAAGATTAATTTCGGGCAGCTCTAAACTCTATGGACCCTGTACTCATTTAAACATGTTTTCATTCATCCTCCGATATGCCCGCCTCGGTAGCGTAGATGGTAGCATGTCTGCCTCACGTTCAAGAGGTCCCGAGTTTGAATCTCGGTCAGGGGTAGTTAACTGGATAAGGGTTTTCCGGGGTTTCCTTTATCCTGATAGACAAGATTGCATTCATCGTTCGATATGACTTTACGTTGGTTTTCCCTTATCATGAAAGATGAATGTCTGCTAACCCCCAATGTTATGTTGGAGGACGTAAACTAAAAACATAATTTACACTGATGTAAATATGGGAAATGTGTAATAAAGCCATACTATACAAAGTAGAAAAAGTGTTGATAGTGTAACGTTTTGATTTGTCAGTTATATTTAATAAATAATTTACATTTGGAAGTTTATAAACGAAGTTCGTATGTGATAACTATAGCAAAAGTTTAATTTTGTATCCTAACCGTAACCTGGCTTGTGAGTAGCTCGATCACGGCTCCTAATACTTTTTGTTTATGAAACATTGGGATTTCTGCTCTGTAGTATAGCTGGTAGCGTGTCTACCTCACATTCAAGAGGTCAGAAGTTCGAATCTCGTTATTTGAATGGGCCCGGAATGTTAATTTATTCAACGTTTTAAAATTATCAGAGTAACTCAACAGTGCAGCAAACATATAAAAGCACGCAACCGTTAATCTGTAATAACTGAAGATTGTAAGCGCTCGCGGATAGATGAAACGCTTCACGTTCTATATATACAGAAGCCGAGAGTTGCCTGAGCGGGGAGGTCCGATACTACAGGGTAGTCGCTGTGTAACATGCCTGTCAGCCATTTCACCCCTAGTGGTTACTAACCACCCCACTCTCTTAAAAGCGGCGTAACCCATGTAGTGACCATGACTTCCCCTTTTGTTTATTTTATAAATATTTACTATTTAATTATGTATAGGGGTGCTGATTTGTCGCGAATGCGAAATCGAATATTTTCCTTAAGTAATTATTTTTTTCCCAATGTTTTTTCGTCTGGAAACTTTAACTGAAGAGTCTGTAGAACCTCTGAATGTTTAGAAAGTTATGAAATAAGTGACCACTGTTCTGGAATGTGGAAAGCAGCCCCTCCCGCTAAGTTAGCCTATTGTTCCACCATTGCACATATGAGGTAAGTTTGGTACTGAAGCGAGTTCAATTGTTTAACAAAAGAAACCCCTCCTACGACACCTATTGACTGTCATAATTCTATCTTCACAACAGTTAACGAACAATTTCAATCCCTTTCTCCGAAAACCAATAGCAGTCCTAATTTTAAAGAAGTGATAAACACATATTAACTCCAGTTGGAGTTATCATTTGCTAAAGTTCCGATTTTTATTGTTCTGTTCTGTTTTACGAGCAACTTTCATTCATTCTATGCGTAAGTGCGAGGTTAATTTTGTGCATTTTCTTTTTATTGTGCTAGTTTTACATCAGTATACATTTATCTTTTATGTTATGTAGTATGCTTCAGTCTGTATCAATTTGTTCTATATTACTATGTATTGCTTAATCTATATTAACGTAAAATAAATTGTCACTTTGTGCACTTTAACTCAGTCATTAATAAGGCTCCATAAACGTGTTTTAACTCTCATATAAATAATGTTAATATTCATCATTTAAAAAAATTATCTCAAAATAAACCTTTTTTAAAAATGCTATAAAGTGTTAAATTGCAAATGTATAAATGCTATAAAATGCTAAATGTAAAAATCAAAATGAAAAATTCTGATTTCAAACAGCTAAATCCAGTACCCCTAATTATGTATCATATCTAAACATTTTCGATGTCTAGTGCCCACAGAAACTTGTATATGTTATCGCATTTACTGTTATTTTAAATTAATCTGAACATTGTACGAGGGCTGTTTCCGTTAGGGGCGGGGCTAGCGCGGCCATCTTGGGGCCAGAGCGTTGCGCAGCTCAGTCGGCATCTAGCCGTGCTAGTGAGAGGTTCGTGCTGTGCTCCGTTCAGATACTGTGACGGTTTGAAATGTCTGCGTTAATTGAAAATCCCGCGAGCTGCGAGGTGCGTGCAGTAATAAGGTTTCTGACTGCAAAAAACTGTAAACCGATAGAAATCTATCGGCAGCTTTGTGAAGTGTATGGGGACAACATTATCACTGAAGGTGGAGTGCGTCAGTGGGTCATCAGATTTAAAAATGGCCGAACCAATGTTCACGACGAAGATCGAAGTGGGAGACCCAGCATAGTGACTGCCGAACTTGTCGAAAAAGTCGATGCTAAAGTCCGTGAAAATCGAAGGTTCACAATAACGGAACTTTCTTTGAGTTTTCCACAAATTTCGCGAAGTTTGTTGCACGAAATCATAAGCGAAAAGCTTGGTTACCACAAGTTTTGTGCAAGATGGATTCCAAAAATCTTGACAGAGGACCACAAAAATCAGCGAATGGCTGCAGCGTTGAACTTTTTGGACGTTTACCATAAGGATGGTGACTCTTTACTCGATCGCATCGTTACTGGCCCCACACGGCAAATGTCACTCGTGAAGTTCTTGAATCTTTTAAGTGGGAGTTGTTTCCTCATCCGCCGTACAGTCCCGACCTGGCACCGAGCGACTTCCACCTATTCCCAGCAATGAAGAAGTGGCTGGCTATGCAGCGTTTTGATGACGACGCACAGCTGCAAGAAGAGGTAACGAAGTGGTTGAAGGCGCAGGCGGCCGAATTTTTCGACGAAGGAATTTCCAAGCTCGTACATCGCTACGATAAATGCCTTAATTTGAATGGTGACTATGTCGAAAAGTAGTATTTGAGTGTGGCTTTCATCTGTATATAATACAATTTGTTTCCTATACTTTGTTTACTTTTCATTCCAAAACGTAATCTACTTTCTGGATAGCCCTCGTATTTCAAACCGCATTACCTTGAGTTGTGTCGCGAAACGGTTTATTGTAGTTCTTCTGAAATAAAATAAAATATGAATGAATATGAAATAGTGTATATCATATGCTTCGTTTAATGCAATTAAGATGGCTGTCTACTCGCCTCTGTGCCCGCCTACGTAGCGTGGTGGTAGCGTGTCTGCCTCACGTCCAAGAGGTCCCGAGTTCGAATCTCGGTCAGGCTGAGTTATTTGGATAAGGTTTTTTCCGGGGTTTTCCCTTATCCTGAAAGATAAATATCGGGTAGCTCGAAACTCTATGGTCACTGTACTCATTTAAACATGTTTTCATTCATCTCACGTCCAACAGGTCCCGAGTTCAAATCTCGGTCAGGGTGAGTTACGTGGATAAGGTTTTTTTCCGTGGTTTTCCCTTATCCTTACAGACGAATGTTGGTTAGCTCTAAGCTCCATGGACCCTGGACACATTTGAGCATCTTTTCACCCATTTCATTCACCGTCCTATATGACTTAACGTTGGAGGATGTAAAATTAAACAAACACGTCTCTGTAGCTTAGTGGTAGCGTGTCTGCCTTACCTTCAAGAGGTCCTGAGTTCGAATCTGGAGTTATAGGGCGTAGGATTTATGTCATGGCCTTTTTTAAACCTTAAAAAGTATTTGAGATATTCTTTGTTGTTTTGTTTAAATTATAACATGAAATCGTTATTCTTTTTTTTTAATAACCTGGCTATGGAAACAACAGTAGATATTTTAAAGCCATCACATAGTGACGAACTCTTAAGAATTTGAGTAACGTTGAAGTTTACTGTATTGTCGTGTTCCCATAATGACTTTAATAAAACAATTTCTTCAAATATTTAGCTGGACAAGTAATTTTGTACAAAAATGAGTAGAGTTCATGAGTGCACGAAGCTCTGTCAGAAGAGCCCCTGCCTGCCGTGCGATGGGTCCCGGGTTCGATGTTTGTCTAAGGGTGAGGATCCTATCTTCCCCAGAGTCTGGAAGTATGAATAAAAGTGCAAATGTGTACGTGATCTAATGATTAAAACCCAACCTGGAACCCAACTATTACGAGTTAACACCATCGCTAATAACACTGGGGAACAAAAAAAAAAAAAATTATTTTCATATACCCGAAACAAAATAGGCAAATTCTTATGTAAACTGATCTGCTGATTCCAAAAATGCCCCTCAAAATGTTGTATCACGTAACGTTTTTTAGGTATTCATAATTTTTTATGAAAACTTACAGAAATGCGATGTGATAACTCATATTTGATTAATTGAAAATAATAGGTATTTTATTGCCAAATAACATTGAAAATAATAATAACTATTATTAATTATTATTATTAAAATAAATAAACACAAGATAATGAAGAAAACCAAATACCTGAACTATCTCATAAGTATTTCACTGTTGATTTTGTGTGTGTGTGTGTGTGTGTGTGTGTGTGTGTGTGTGTGTGTGTGTGTGTGTGTGTGTGTGTGTGTGTGTGTGTGTGTGTTGACATGTACTCTCCCTTTTGAGGAACCAACAATAGTCTCCCAACATGGCTGAATCCCTACGACCCTGGTAACGTCTTTCTATCCAGAAATGTCCTGGTGAAAACGCTCACCTTGCTCATCACTTACAGCTCCTGGGTTTGTAGGCAAACTAATCAAGGTGAGAGTGCAAAAAGTTGATTTTAAGTGACATACGGCAACCCATTTCTTTGTAGCTCCTTAATAGTTCGGAGACTAAAGTTTCATAATTTTCTTCTTTGTTGTTGCCCAGGAAGCCTTCCACCACTGATTTAAATGATTTCCATGCTGCAAGTTCAACACGTTTAAGCTTTGATTCAAAAACACTGTCTTTAAGAAGTAGTCTTATTTGAGGACCGAGAAATATACCTTTCTTCAATTTAGATTCACTTATTTTGGGAAAGATACTTCTTAAATACTCAAATGCACTTCCACTTTTGTCCATACCTTTAACAAAATTCTTCATTAACCCGAGGTTTATGTGAAGAGGGGGGAGAAGAACTTTGTTTGGGTCTACTAGTGGCACATACTTAACACTGCTTGCTCCAGGGGTATAGTCTTCCCTTTCCCCCCACTCTTTCACTATAAAATGCTTGTCAGTTGCCCTACTGTCCTATGAGCACAAAAACAGCAATATTTTGTGAAACCTCCCTGCAATCCCGTTAGCAATGCAACTACCTTGAGGTCACTACAAATTTCCCAGCCATGGTTTTGATAACTAATAGCATCTAAACTGATGGACATGGAATCATATGTCTCCTTCATTCCTATGGCATGAAATAAAGGTATTGAAGGTAGCAAATTGCTATTATGAAGCAACACTGCCTTTAAGCTGAATCAGTAGTTTATGTCAACTTTATTTATTTTGAGTTGGCACACCCATGTAAATACAATTTTTATAGTAGACTCTAAAATTAATTTTACTAATAAATCTTACGTGATGGAAAATTTTTTCTAGTTATTTCGAACAGTATTCATATTCTTTACATGTATAGAAATATTATTTAATAATAAAATGGCTATTATTTTAAATGAAGTCAATATGAGTTGGTATCATACCTCATTTCTGTAATTTTATATGAAAGAATAAGAATATCTCAAAAACGTAACGTGATACAGCATTTGCAGAGACATTTTTGGAATCAGCGAGTCATTTTGCATAAGAATTAGCCTATTTTGTTTCGGGTACAAAAAACGTGTTCCCTAGTGTAAGCGATATGTTCCAGAGGAGAACGGCCGCTGATATGGCCATTGCAGTTAAAGGCGGGGTATAAATGGAACAAATATTTAGGTCCTTTTAATATCCGATTCTTGATTAAAAATGGCAATACTAAAATCTGAGAGAAAGGACAAAGGCATTTTCTGATTAATATTTTCCATACACGTTGTGTATTTTAATTAATTACTTGTTGTTTTAAAATATCAACTGCGTAATTATGTTTGCCTTCAGTGATTAAACATTTTAAAATGCGGAACTAAATTATGTATTTGAAATTAAAATATTGAATAAGGTTGATAAAGATAATAATCCACAAAGTTGAATCAGAGTAAAAGTGCCATAAAACGTAAATATGTTATTCATACAAATGAAGGGTCCGCCCGCCTCTGTAGCGTAGATGGTAGCGTGTCTGCCTCACGTTCAAGAGGTCCCGAGTTCGAATCTGTCAGGCTGAGTTACCGGGATAAGGATTTTTCCAGGGTTTTCCCTTATCCTGAAAGAGGAATGTAGGGTAAATCTAAGCTCTATGTACCCTGGACTTATTTGAGCATCATTTCACCAATTCCATTCATCGTCCGATATGACTTATCGTTGGGGGACGTAAATTGCACAAAAAATTACCCATTTAAAACTAAAACTACCAACTATTAACTATTAAAAATAATTAAATTAATATTATTTATTATTAAATTAATTTTTGTTACTATTATTATTAAATTATTACAAAATTTGTTGCTTTCACTGAATGTATTATTCCCATTACTTTTAATATTATTAAACAACGTTATAAAGTTATTGGCTTTATCATTATCTACTTTATTAGTATTACATTTATTATTTATGCTATTATTTTATTTTTATTGGCCGCGCCATGGCTCAGTGGTGAGACCGCTTGGCTTTCACCTAGGCGGCCTGTGTTCGATCCCAGGCGACCGCAAAGTGGGATTTGTGATGGACAACATAGCGCTGGGGTGAGTTTCCTCCGCGTCCTCCGGTTTCCCCCACCATCAATCATTCATCTCACGCGCTGGGCCGCGTTTTCTATATTTGAACTATTTTTATTTTTAACTTACATATTTATTTCAATACAATAACAAAATATACTGTTGTCCAGTAAACTATAACTGGTAAGAGTGCAAAATCTACAATAAATGTGTAATATGAAATTCCAGTTATACTAACCGAAAAACTTTCAAAAACCAAACGGAACAAAAATTTCACTGTAATAAACAAATTTTTATGCTTCAGTGTAGCAAAGAAGTGAAGCAGGTCACCCTACAATGATGTAGGAGAGGGGGAGAATTTTTTTCCTTTAAATAACAGGTAATATATAACAAATTGGCATTCACAGGATAACGTGCTTTTGTTGGCATTATGCTTTAGCTTTAACCATTTCCTAAATATTCATCTTCATTAGTTAAAATTATCAAACACGTTTGTTCTTTTGAAACAATAACTCTCGACTACTACATGACAAAGCGAGAAGGCGTATCGGCAAAAATTCGCAACACAGATATGTTTACCTCAGCTAATCGCACATACACAGCGACTCCAGTGTATGTGCACTCTCTTCAGATACAACGTGTCATACATGGGCAAGCGCGAGAAATGATATACAAAGTGATTGAATATTGTTACAAACAGAAAGTCGGAATCAAAATCCCTTTGTGATTTCTCAGTAGATACTGCTGATCAACTGTCTGCCATTGTATCTATAACACTTTAACCCTGCAAGTACATTGAATCAAAGTCAGTAGAATTGTTGTTTCTCTTTTATTTCTAAGGCATGTTTTGCATTTTTTTTTTAATTTTTTTACATAAAAAATATATCTATGCACATAGATATATATTTTTCTTTTCCTTATTTAACCGTTTTTTTATTGTTTCCGTTTAATTACCTGTCTGTTTTCTATAGATTCACACACATACACTATACACATAAACACCCATGCCCAGGGCGGGACTCGAACCCGCGACCCTCTACGTAACTATCTCGGCGGCGGGGGGGGGGGTGATTTAAACCAAACCTATGAATTTGACGTTATTTTATTTATATGTTTTCATTCAGATCTATCATTATTAAACTAACAAGATATTGTTTTTCATTAACTGCAGTAATAATAATGGTAATAGTAGTAGTAGTAGTAATAATAATAATAATAATAATAATAATAATAATAATAATAATAATAATAATAATAATAATAATAATAATAATAATAATAATAATAATAATAATAATAATAATAATAATAATAATAATAATAATAATAATAATAATAATAATAATAATAATAATAATAATAATAATAATAATAATAATAATAATAATAATAATAATAATAATAATAATAATAATAATAATAATAATAATAATAATACAAAATTATATACCCATCATCTTCTATAGCTTAACATTGTGATGCATTCAAATCATGTATTTATATTACGGCAATGGCTTATTTGTACAGACTGATGACACTTTAGACTTTTTTTGTTGTAATTTAATTCCTTCAACGTTACGTCATGTCGACCGATGAATGGAATGGGTGAAATGATGCTCTAATGAGCCCAGGGTCCACAGAGCATAGAGTTTCACGACATTCGTATTTCAGGATAAGGGAAACCCCGAAAAAACCTTATCCAGGTAACTCACCCTGACCGAGAATCGAAAAATAATTATTTTACCATATACTGCCTATAATTACAGAAATTATGTAATACGAAAAGGTTTCCTTGAATGACATAGGTTTCTTTTTTTAACCAAAGGACTAAAATAATTGATAATTATTGTGAAAAGGAATAGATTACTGAAACAAGAAGTTAGAGCTTGATGATTTGTATACGATAATATCGACAATGACCGACATCTTTCAGTGACGTAACATCACTAATGATATATTTGACATTAGGCATTTGGCAGTTTAGTAAATCACATTTTTAGAAATTATTCCGTGCTACAGATTGATCACACTAGAAAATTAGTTATATTACCGCGCGCTTGCTGTAGTTACAATAGTCATTTAATAACAAAAGTGTAATAATTAATTTAGTTGGTTTTCTTTCTTTTCCGTAATGAAAATTGCTGAATGTTTACCCTCATCTTCAATATTTCAAAATATTACAATAAATAATTACGTGGGTACATATTTAATGCATTTATTATCATCATCAAGATTATTTTTTTATTATTATACACCCGTGTTGTGTAAAATAATTGGCTGACTTTTCATATCAGACTCACAGCTTCCAAGTGATCTATTTGTGTTTCGTCACTTACTGTACGGCAACTTACTATGATGTCACTCTTCGTATTACCAGATAAGATGGGCGATGACAGCGCTGATCAGTCAAGGTCAATACGCCTCAACGCTTTGTCGGGTAGTATATACATTTCTTCTTTAATTTTTTTCTTTGCCTTACTTAACCGTTTTTTATTGTTTCCGTTTACTACCTGTTTCCTTTAGTTTTACACTATACACATAAACACCCATGCCCAAGGCGGGATTCGAACCCGCGGCCCTCTAAGCGGCGGAACGGTAGAGACAGACACTCTAACGACCGTGGCTACGAGGGCCGGCAAATTTGAACACGTGTGCAATTTAATTAGCGACTCGCTAATCACGTACCCGTTTTGTATACCACTATATTCAATTAGATGTGTGAAATTGGAGATTGTGGAAACGAGTACTGCCAAAGAAGGTGTAGAGATAAGAACAGGTGTTGGGACAGATACCCGACCACACCACCTGTTGCTGGTAGTGATGTCATCGGTGTCGTCATCACATGGAGGATACCAATCGATAAAGTTGTTTCTTTGCACTACAGGGGGCACATCATACGAGGCAATAGAGTTACATTCCCTGCCCTAAGACTGGGTCCCATTAATAAATATACTGAAAAGTGACTGTCTGCCCACCACGAGAGGGCAAGCTGGAGGAATGTGTAACGCAATCATTTTTGCTAGCCTTCCGAATATGATAAAGATGCTAGGTTATCAGAAATACACAGTGTTGTCACGTAACTCCTCTATACATAATACCTATCACTGCAGTTACTGAAATGAGCTTTAGTGTCCACCTACGTAAGTCCCTGAAAAGAATGCGCCCCCTTACACAGTGGGACAAGGAGAGCGAATGTGTCTGACAGAGAACGCACGATACACAAGGAGCAGAACCGTTATAAAAAAACCATGCTCCCTATTCACTCTGTACACTAAAACTGAGAAGATTCATTCACAAAAGTAGAAGCCGTTAGAATGTTTTAATGGTCTGTAACTGTACTGACGTGGGGTGTCATAAACTACCTAGGGAGGTTGTAGAAACCCCCTGTGTCTCATTCTTCATTCTCCGGAGACTTTCTTTCCTGTGGTATACTATAGATCTGGCAGCAAGGGTCACACATATGTACTCTCATACAGTCATTTCGTAGTAAACAGATCCACAACCAGAGCAGATAAAACGTTCAATCCCCTCTCCCTCTTCATGACCCACTTGCCTTCTTGTGCTGCGTAGACAATACCTATCACTGCAATTATTGAAAGGAGCATTAAATCCGGCAGCATGGGTGCCTCATAGATCGACTACCAGAGCAGATAAAACGTTCAATCCCCTCTCCCTCTTCATGCCCCACTTGCCTTCTTGTGCTGGGTAGACAATACCTATCACTGCAATTATTGAAAGGAGCATTAAATCCGGCAGCATGGGTGACTCATGGACTCCCATACACTCATTTCGTAGTAAACAGATCCACTACGAGAGCAGCTAAACAGTTCAAATGCCTCTCCCTCTTCATACCCCACTTGCCTTCTTGTGGTGGGTAGACAATACCTATCACTGCATTTATTGAAACAAGCATTAGATCTGACAGCATGTGTGACTCATATGTACCCTCATGCACTCATTTCCTAGTTTACAGATGCACTACCAGAGCAGATAAACAGACAGCGCAAGTCCCCTTCCCTCTTCATGCCCCACTTGCCTTCTTGTGGTGGGTAGACAATACCTATCACTGCATTTATTGAAACAAGCATTAGATCTGACAGCATGTGTGACTTATATGTACTCTCATGCACTCATTTCCTAGTTTACAGACCCACTACCAGAGCAGATAAACAGTTCAAACCCCTCTCCCTCTTTATGCCCCACCTGCCTTCTTGTGGTGGGTAGACAGTACCTATCACTGCATTTACTGAAACGAGCATTAGAGCTGGCAGCATGGGTGATTCATATGTACTCTCATATACATTCATTTCGTAGTGAGCAGATCCACTACCAGAGTAGATAAACAGTTCAAGACCCTCTCCCTCCTCAAGCCCCACTTGCCTACATGTGTTGGGTAGACAGTACCTATCACTGCAGTTACTGAAACGAGCAGCATGGGTGACTCATATGTACTGGCATACAGTCATTTCGTAGTTAACAGTTCCACTACCAGAGCAGATAAACAGTTGAAGCCTCTTTCCATCTTCAGGCCCTACTTGCCTTCTTGTGATGGGTAGACACCATCTATCACTGCATTTATTGAAACGAGCATTAGATCTGACAGCATGGGTGACTCATATGTACTCTTATATACTCATTTCGTGGGTAACAGTTTTGCTACCAGAACAGATAAACAGTTCAAACCCCTTTCCCTCTTCATGCCCCACTTGCCTGCTTGTGGTGGGTAGACAGTACATATCACTACAGTTACTGAAAGGAGCATTAGGTCTGACAGCATGGGTGACTCATATGTACTCTCATACACTCATTTCCTAGTGAACAGATCCACTACCAGAGCAGATAAACAGTTCAAGCTCCTCTCCGCTGGCACTCCTGTGGTGGGTAGACAGTACTTCCGTATTCACTACAGTTTTTCTGCAGATGTAAGTTTATGTTTAAGCACCGTGCTTTACCCATTAGTATTACGTCAGGTATAAGGTGACTGATTAGTACGTCACGTTTTTCTGCTGTTATGATATGGTGGGTGAGACTTCAATAGTTTTGTTAGGATGCGCCGTGTTCGCGTGGTTAGACCGCTCGACTCTCACCAAGGTGGTCCCGGTTCGACCGCAAAGTGAGATTTGTGGTGGAAACATGGTGCTGGTGCGGGTTTTCTCCGGGATTTCCGGTTTCTCCACCATTATTCCATCAGTAGCTCCATTATCTTCTTTCCTTTCCTCCACTTCACCCTCTACTTCCCTCACTCTCATTCCGAGGACCAGGCTGATCACCCATCCCTGGATTTCTCTCTCTGATGCACAGTTGTGGCTCCCTTCCTCCGAGAAAGTAGCTAGTGTATATCAACCAAAAATTATTTACCAAGATTTCACCGGAAAGAATACATGTTTTGAGGGTCTCTGAAAAAAAACTTTTTTGCTTTTTCTACTGTTTATCTATAATAAGGTAAGCATATACTGAACCCAGAAATTCGATAATGCGTGTTCACTAGAAATACTCGTTTGGATATAGGCGAAATAAAAAAAGATTGCAAGTTTTCGTCGTCTATCACCTAAAGTAATAGTGAAAGCTGACAATTGTCGCGACTGGCGATGACGCACACGAAAGGGCAGATAGTGCTGCGCGGGAGATAAAGGGCTTGCCGAAACAGATAAAGATAGATAACTAGAAAGTTCTAGTGATATCTTGATTGATAGAGAACAATTCACAACCGTCTGGAATCATGAATGGTCGTATAAAATGGAGCCGCAATCGCGAGTTAGAGTGAGAGTGTAATCGGAACTGAATCGTGTACCTGCAGTAGTGTTTTGAAAGTGAACGCTTTTGTTTGTGGACGGCGATTTTGGAAGATTGTAATTGTGTATGTGACGTAATTCTGCAACTGTAAGGGTCGACCAAAGTGTATTTCTACGGAAATAAAGAACATTTTCAATTTCTGCAAATTGGACTTCTAATTATACGTACGCACAAAGTGACAATATTGTCAAAATGGCTCTAAAGAGTTTTCTGAAAATACGATTCCTTTAAGTAATGTACAAGAAAAAAAGGTTGAATATTCTGAGACTATTAATGTGTTTCAAATGGGAAGGTGTTTGTCCTTGAGCGCTATTAGGCGAGCAACCAATGGGAGTCCTGCGGTGTTGTCGTATTGCATTCCTGCTAAGTGGTGTTTGACGAGCGCCAGACTACTCAATCTGTATGAAATACTATTCGCGCTGAGACAAAAACTCAGATTTCGCCAAAACTGATCCTTGTGGAAGTTAGAGAGTAATGTATCTAACATAACCATGAAAACCCCATATTTTTAGCTCAAATAGTTTTTCTAATACAAATAAATAAAACACATTACCTGTATTATAACCATAAATCGCGACGTAAGCACTGTATGAACATCACTATTAGTTGGCATGTATGCGTGTACGTATATTTGTAATTACTCAAAACTGAAACGTAAGTGTTTGACATGACGTGATAAAAGAATTACTTTGAATAATCCAATTCGAGCGAGAGGAAAGAATAAATTTCCTGCTGCCCTGGCAGAACGTGTCTGGTCACATTATATCTTTGTTTATGGTTAGTTCGTAATCTCTATTTACTCTAGAGAGTTCAAAGTGGTTGGTGTGTATGTATGTACATATACTTTTCATTACTCAGAACTGCAATTTAAACTACTGCATGACGTGATAAAAGAATTACTGTGAATAAGTCAAGGTGTTAAATTCGAGAAAGAGCAAACACTTCATTTCCTGTTAGCCGCTGGAATGCTGCATGCTTATGTTTATGAATGAATGCTGGATTAGAAGTGTTTATTTACTCTGGAGAGTTCAGATCGATACCATTCAGTTCTTCTTTGCACAACAGTAGAATAAGAGTTAAATAGTGCAATGGCTTCTTGCGGTGAATTTAGTGGCGAGACAAAAAGGCAATTATTGCTAAGTCAGGCTCGAAATATTGTTTTTAAGTTGTACACGTTCTTCAAAAAATTGGGCAATGAGGAATATAGAAATCAGCTCGATTTCAAAAATGCTCAACGGATTACTGCTGAAGCGTGTGGTGTAGGTAAATCAAGTGTGCCCCGCATTTGGATTAGAAAAGCAGGTAATTCATAAACTATAATATAGTTATAGTATTTAAAAGTATACATAATTTGCGAAAACGCTTTTTCCAATTTTGATTTTGGCAACTGCATCATTGTAAAAGTTTGTAAAATATAATTCGCTTACCCTTACGTCTGCACCAAGCAGACCTGCATGTTGAGTGTGCCAGAGAGAGAGGGAAATATAAAAGGAGTGGGGCAACAAGCTGGCAACGCTGAGCGTGTTACGACATCTGATTAGCTGGACTCCAGAACCCTTTCGATTTTAAATACATAATAGACTGTTAGGTCTATATTCAGAGGAAATTGTGTATGAGAGAGAGAAAGTGTCAGTCTCGTTAAGATGTAGTCAATGTCATGTTACCGTTCTTTTGTTTTTGGCGAAGTCACCTTCTGAACATCTGACAATGGCTTCTTCATCCTCCTTTATTCCTCTTTTACAACGAAACGTATAATGAAAATATTTCTGCACGCGTTTATCATGAAGTAGACACAAAAATATGTAGCGTGGAATGCAGACGCTCCTCTACCGTAGTTGCGAGGCAGAGATAAGCAGCCTGACACTGATGAGCTATTAGACACGCAGTGACAAAACACGCTCGCACTCTAATTACGCCACAAGAGAAGGGGGAATGTATATGAAAAGTAGTTAAATGTGTGACTTTAGTGTTGTTTCCTAGAACTGTGTGTGGTCTGCTTACGTCATCCATAACGGGCTGTTTACATGAAGTCGCACCTGCTGCTCCTGGAAACTGTTTTGCTCAAAAATACGAGTGCGGTCCGGTGTTCGATCCCTTGAATTATCATTTCACTTCACCTTTCATATACCTCTCAGCTGTAGGATTTGGATTAGGGTTCCTATGGAAGAGACAATAAAAAAATAAAAATAAGTAAATAAATAAAAATCTGCAATATTATACCCTGGCATCTAATTTCTCAAGCCAGGGTATAAATATTTCAGATGTTTATATTTATTAACTTTTATATACGAGGACCAGTCAAATGAAAACCTTAAATTTCTAATAACAAATCGAAATTTCGCGCCGTTAGCCTGTAAGTTGGTAAGCGTCCTACACACAGCGTGCAGAATGGCCTGTAGGTGGTAAGATAGTGCAGATGTACACATAACGTCGCATTATCAGTATAAAGATGGCCGCCTGACTTTCGACTTGCACCAGGTAAGACCAGCGTTCTGTTCTTCGGTTTTTGCGTAGTGAACGTGTGAAACTATAGAAATTCATCGACGAATGAAGGTTCAGTACGGTGATGCATGTTTGTCACAGTAGCAAGTCTACGAATGGAGTAGGAAGTTCGTAAACTGTGTGACTTCAGTGGAAGATGCTCCACGTCCGGGTCAGGCACAACGAGTTGTAACTCCACAGAACATTCCAGCAATAGTGAAGGAAAACCGCTGAATGTGACACTGAATGACATTGCAGCATGTTTACAGATTAGTCATGGGCCAGTACACCACAGTGTGCATGATGTGCTCCTGTTTCTGCAAGATGGGTGCCACGACAGCTGACTCGTGAAATGAGAGAACGACGTGTTGATGCTTGTGAAGAATTTCTTCGGTGCTTTGAACGGGAAGGTGATGGCTTTCTTGCAAGAATCGTTTACTGGGGGCGTAATCTGGGTTCATTTCCACCAACCGGAAACGAAGAGAGCGAGCAAGGAATGGCGCCATCCCTTACCACCAAAACCAAAGAATGTTCGAACAAAACCATCAGCAGGGAAGGTTATACTGACTCTCTTTTGGGACGAAAAAGGCGTCATTTTGGACACAAATCATTTCAAGGTTTAACTGCTCATTCCCATGTAATCTAAGTTCAACAAACTATTTTTTACATAAACTTAGTTTTATTTATCTACTAGATGTAGAAATTCGATATGGAATTTCCATAGGAAATATGTATTTTGAGAGCTCTTTAGTAAAGAGGGGTAGTTATTAGATAAAGGTCCCTGTGTTTGTGTAAACAACAACTCAAAAATGAAAAGTTGTTTAAAATATCAAATTTTGTTTTTAAGTAAGTGCATGTAAAATACATAAATATTGTTTCGAAAAATTATTATTTTCTAAAGGTGATTTTGTCCTGCGCCTTGGCATAGTGGGTTTAGAGCAGTGTTTCTCAAAGAGTGACCCCCCACCCAAGGCGAGGAGATGTCAGGGGCTCCGCGAGGGATCCATTAAGTCAAGTTATAATGTCGAATTAAAACAATAGAAAGCGTAGAATTGTATTTACTGAATCACCTATCTGCTCTGAGCCGAAATACATACGTTTTACTTAACATAACAAAAACTCAACAACAAAAGTATCTTATGTCATTATTTAAATCCCAATTATAAAATAAACCAGAAGTCGACTGCTTCATATAAATTGAGTTGTCAAACTATAGGGGTCCGCGAACAAGTTGTTAGATGATAAGGGGATCCTTGAGGTAGAAGAGTTTGAGATACACTGGCTTAGAGCGCTGTGCTTTGGTTCCCTGCCACGGATTGCGTGAGGAAATTGATAAGCTACGACAGGTAGCGAACCTTGCTCTAGAAAGCCAACTTTCCAGCTGGGGATGCCGTGATTGTGATCACATCTACTCTCCGTATCATTTGGGTGAACGCCCACCTTTCCCTTGCGTATGTGAGCGTGAGGTCGGCATTCGGGTTGGCAGGTGCAGATCCAATTTGGACTAATACGCCATGGGTTACGTTTTTAAAAGTGGGTTTCATACTTTTAATTAAAATGCCATATTATTTAGATGACATGACAAATGAAATGTACATCTTGAATTTTCTGGGGATATCTTTAGAAGTCCTCTTCATCCTTGATAATTTTTGTATAACTGATGAACCTCAAGAGATAAAAAGATTACACAAAAATATAGTTATTGATGTAGTACACAAGTTATTTTTTAAAGCTAAACATTTCGAAAATATTCGGTGTAATTAGTTTGAATTTTAAAAATAGTGTACGTGTATCTATTGGGAAGTCGTTATTCACTTTTCTTTTTGTTTAATCCCTTGCGCAAACCAAGACAATTGAATGTGAAAACCCACACATAGCGAGGAGCTCTTAAAGACGTTTAACTATCGCTTACAACATCGTAGCACTTATAAAGTAAGTTGGTCGTAAAATAGTGATAGGAGAACGTTAGCACCAAAATGACGTAACTGACTTTAGCACATTGCTGTCAGAACGCTTGCAGATAGAACCAGTCTCATTGAAATGAGATTGGCAACAGATCTTCGCTGTCAAACGTTACGCAAGCATCTTGATTGACGAAGTAAAACCAAACACTTCAGACATTTGGCAAATGTTCAATCTGTTCCACATCTGTACAAGGTTTTGCTGATCAGAGAATATTTCAACCAAAGCAACAAATCTAGCACTTAAGTTCACGTTAAGTTAAGCTGAAATATATATTAGTGCTGCGTGATTTAATCGATTAACCGAAATGATTAATCGATTAATTCTTTATTTTAGATTAAAGATTAAAAATGTAATTGATTAATCGAGTCGATAAAATTAATGGATTGCAATAAATATTAATCAAAAGTCTTTTAGCCAAATTTGGCCCTGTTTGTTTTGATGTATTGCTTCCAACCTAAATAGCCTTTCCAACACATCAAGCTTTCACTAGAGACGTAATGTTCTTTGAACTTTGAGATAATATAACTCCTGATAGCTAAAAGAAATCACTGTGAACCCCGAGAGAGTCTAAATAACACTTCTGTTGTGAAATATTCTAAGAGGTACATAACTACATACAGATGCTGACAGAGAGGTTTCTTTCCTTACAGCTTGTGTGTATACAACTGATTATTTATCATTTGCTAGCATAAACTGAGCTGTACAACCTTGAACCGAACAGTTCGATTACGCAGCTATGGAAACAATAGCCGATCGCTCTTCTCAGGGCTGGTGCTGGTGTAACTGTGCCGTTAACATTTTTTTTTTAATTCACACGAAAAATGAAATGGGTGAAGTGATGCTCAAATAAGTCCGGGGTCCATGGAGCTTAGAGCTACCCGACATTCGTCGTTTAGGATAAGGGAAAACCCCGGAAAAACCTTATCCAGGTAACTTGCCCTGACCGAGATTCGAACTCGGGACCTCTTGAACGTGACGGACATGCTAACACCTACGCTACCGAGGGGGGCTGTGCTCTTAACTGCATTAAGCCAGTAACGTTTCTGAGACCGTGACCGTGAGTGAAAGTTTTGTGTTAAAAAAGTTAAAATAAGGAAAAACGTTATATAAAACAACTGCATGTCAGTCTCACAAATCTTAGTAGATATTGATATAATACATTACTGATAAAAATATTGTAGATCTAATTCAATACATATATAAACAATTGGCACTTGTTGCAAACATAAATTTTGAATCTCAATATTTAAAAGTTTCATAAATAATGAAATGTACAGAGCATTAACGTACTTTATATAATCCTTTCACCTAATTTTTAAACAGATATCTCGATTAATCCATAGATTAATTGATTAAAGTAACACGGTTAATCGACTAAAATTTTGATCTATCTACAGCACTAATATATATATATATATATATATATATATATATATATACTCTATCCAACGAGAGAATAAAGTACCGTAAACAAAACACCGTTCACGGATCAATCAATCACCGACCAACGTGAAGCAGTGAAATGGTGCAACAACTTACAAAGGCTCGCCTTTACAGAGACTCACAGGCAGCAATTGCAGCTTTGAAAGATACGAAAAACAGCAGTCCTATTGCAGCTGAAATAAGAAGTCAAGTAGCTCTCATGTGTGTATTAAATGGGTCAGAGGACACGTAGGGATTGCCGGAAATGAACGTGCAGATGAGTTTGCAAAGAGAGCTGCGACTTCAGATCTTCCAGAAATTTACACTCTATGCCCCATTTCTTATGTGAGGCAAACACTAAAGTAGATTATCATCAGCGACTGGAATGAATACTGGTTAAAAAGTGATTGTGGTGCTTTGACTAAGGATTTATATTTCCCAACAGTTTCTGACAGACATAAATGTGAATTCGTTAATGCTATGTTCTCACTCAATTCTTAACTGGACATGACAAATTTTCAACTTACTTATTTCGATTCAAAATCAAATCCACGTGTAATTGTATTTGTGGAAATCATCTTCAAGATGTCCCTAACATTTTATTTGATTGCTCGTTTTTCTGTTTCGAAAGATACGAACTTGAATTATTGCTTCAGTCCTTAGGTTACACTTTCTCAAAACCAATTACACATATCTTGAGGAATTACAAAACTTATCAATATTTCCTGGCTTTCTTAAACAAAATACTTCTTAAGGTATATAATTCATCTTGATGGATAGAGTCAACATGAAAAATTCAATGCCATGGCCGGGATTTGAACCACGGATCTCCTGGTTTCCGTCCAATCGCTCTTAACCTTTGAGCTACCATGGTCAACGTGCCGCCCTGACATTAAATTCTCCAGTTGACTTGTATGTTTCCCCGGTAGACCACTAGGGGCTCTCGCATCCGAGATACACCGTTTGTGGCGACTTACTATCGTAAGTACTTAAGTCCCAGGCTTCATAATTTAACTCTTATTATTTTAGTTAATTGATGGAAATTAATCATTTCTTCACACTAGCCGTATATAGGCTAAGATATTTGATGGAGAGAGTCGACATGAAAAATTCAATGCCATGGCCAGGATTTGAACCACGGATCTCCTGGTTTCCGTCCAATCGCTCTTAACCTTTGAGCTACCATGGTCAACGTGCCGCCCTGACATTAAATTCTCCAGTTGACTTGTATGTTTCCCCGGTAGACCACTAGGGGCTCTCGCATCCGAAATACACCGTTTGTGGCGACTTACTATTGTAAGTACTTAGTCCCAGGCTTCATCATTTAACTCTTATTATTTTAGTTAATTGATGGAAATTAACTAAAATTCATCTTGATGTTTAAAGCTCGTCAGCTTGATATTGCATTTGTTATGTTTTTTGTAAATTGTATTACATTCATAAATTTGTAAACTATATTCCTAATATACCTTTTGGGTAAAATAGGAATCAAAAAATTGGATAATAATTAAATAAATAAATAATAAAACACCGTTTTGTATCACTCCGCGTCCACGTATGTTACCGCTTCGTTAAGTATAATATGAATATGCATTATCAACACAAAAACACGTATTTATTCAAGCCAACCACTTAATCGCTTCGTTCAGTATAATATTAGTATAAATTTTTGACACTAAAGGCACATTTTTCGAGCTAAGTATCACACTATTAAAACTAACTGCTACTTACGTCATTTGCATTCCTCTAATCTGAGCTGGAAATTGGCTGATTGTACGTTAATATTGGGATAACGATGAAGAAGTTTTTAAGCTGAACATCTTTTATCTTTTGTCACAATCAAGAGCTATATTATTTTATTTCGCTATAAATATTCACATTAATACAGAAATTACAAATAACATTAGCTGTAGCACTCCCAACGTGACGCCAAGGCCTGTAGCATGGCGTACGACATAATTGCTTTTGTCTTCAGATCATCCAGTAATATTATTTGAAGTAAATGAGATAAATAATTTTGCCACAAGGGTTGGTACAGTTGTTCAGGATGAAGCATGTCTAAACCTTGCATACGTATTTAAAACTGATATTTTAATTAAATGTCAGAGCAGTTTATGGTGGACGGTCGGTACGTGTGTCACTCACTCAGTTTGCAAGACAAGTGATGCTGGATGAATTAACATCTGAATGATGCACGCTGTCGGGAGATGTAACAAAAGCTTGTTAACAATGAGAGTAAATCTCCTTTACATAACACCGAGCGGATGTCAATCAAATGGTCCAATGATTCCATTCGGTTGCTTAGTTGCCTTGGTGACCTGTTACTGCCTTGCATTTCTGTAACACCGTCATCATACGATTGCATATTTGTAGTTAGAGCACGGATTTCTAAGCAAAATGCTTGTAAATGTTTTTTTTTTTTTTTTTTTGCTCAAATATGGCGTTTGCTTGCTTATTTTATGCTTTTTAATTAAAGTAGCTTATTTTATCCAAATCATATTAATTTTAAAGCACATTTTCACTCCTGGCCATCATCGTCTCGCCGAAAGAGTCACGAGCCGATATAAAAACGTGGATCTTCTTGTCTCTGGCGTAAAGAAAGTCTTTGTACAGTATGCGCAATTTATCTTGAGCGTTCGTCTCCCAAGTCCTCACTCGGTAGGTTTCGGCTAACTCCGTAAACACAGATGACAACTTAGAAACATGAAATGCGCTATACTAATCCTTGATTCACGTAAGCTTGCCCCGTATCTCTTAACGGCCACGTGACCTTATCACTTCTCATTGGCTGCTGTTGTGGTGCAGCCTGTTGTGCGGTAAAAATTAATTCGTTATTTAACATGGTGATATGTCTTTATATGTTGGAAGATGTAACGGGAATTTGTTGGACTATTCGTAGTTAATTCTGATTTCTTTCTTGGATCCTCTTGTACAAGGCATCCACGCCAACATCAGCTCCAAAATTATATTCATACGTTCACTTTCATGATTATTTTGAAGTATCAATTGAATTGTAAATAAGTCATGAGACATACGTGTTTCAAGGCATGGTGCAGGATTTATACAGATTCAAATTATAACTTAAAATGTTTTTGTTCTTGCATTCGTCGTTACAACAAGAATCTCTTTCTCTTTATAACAAGATTATTGAGGCTGGCCCCGTAGCTCAGTCGGTAGAGCACCTGCCTGCCGTGCTAGGGGTCCCGAGTTCGATTCCCGGCGGTGGGGGCGGGGATTTTTCTCCAACCAAGATAATTCTTCCACAGAGTCTGGAAGTATGAATGAGAGTGTGAATGTGTGCGTGATAAAATGATTAAAACCTAACGTTTACGAGTTAACACCTTCAACGTGTTCCAAAGGAGAACGGCCGCCGATATGGCCATTGTAGTTAAAGGCGTGGTATACATGGAACAAGTATTATTGACTTCTCGTCACTAACGTTACTTCTACTTAATTTTGTGATTGGCCGATCCAATGGCACGTCACCACATTACGTCATATTACGTCATACCATTATTATTTCGGTCAATCATACAATTACATACATTTTTACATATTTAAATTATTAAATATATTTACATAATCAGTTTTTATAAATTTATAAACTTTTCATACTTCAAACATAACCCAAAAGTACTGTTACAAATGCCCGTTCTTGCAGCGGTATAAATATAACTAATTACAGCATTTGACTTCTTTATTCCGGACCACGAGTTGAAACACGTATGTCTCATGACTTATTTAGAATTCGATTGATACTTCAAAATAATCATGAAAGTGAACGTATGAATATAATTTTGGAGCTGATGTTGGCGTGGATGCCTTGTGCAAGAGGATCCAAGAAAGAAATCAGAATTAACTACGAATAGTCCAACAAATTCCCGTTACAAAGAGAAATGTGAAATGTATATTTTCGTAACTGTTTTAATTAAATATATTACGCAACAGAGTTGATTTATCTGAAATGCATGTTAATTCTTAAACGAAGTAAAGAGGAGGTTCCTTTGCTCTCAAGTACATAGCACGATAGCACGTGATTTAGCGGTAGTGGTGACATTTGTTTATATGACTTTTATCACTGACCTTGTTTTGTACTGGATTACTCATATATCGCCATTCGAAGGTGTGTTGTGCCCAGTGCGAGAGCCCCGTAGCTCAGTCGGTAGAGCACCTGCCTGCCGTGCTAGGGGTCCCGGATTCGATTCTCGGCGGGGATTTTTTCTCAGACTAAGATAATTCCCCATCTTCCCCAGAGTCTGGAAGTATCAATGAGAGTGTGAATGTGTGCGTGATCTAATGATTAAAACCCAAAGATAACGAGTTAACACCTTCGGTATGTTCCAAAGGAGAACAGCCGCCGATATGACCATAGTAGTTAAAGGCGGGGTATAAATGGAACAGGGGAGGGGGAAGAGGAAACCAAAAAGGAAAGTAAGAGAAGAAGAATGATTTTTAGAAAAATGTCTCAGCAGAGCATATCTCATGGTTAAATACCAAACTTGGTACTTATTTCTCTCTTTGATGAAAAAGGGCTTAAAATTATTTACTATGGAGTCATATATCCACATTTATTATACGGAATTGAAATTTGGGGCTGTGCTGCTGCAACGCATATGGGAAGGTTATTTCTATTGCAAAAAAAGGCCATCAGAATTATTTACAATTTGAGTTCCCGAGAATCATGTAGGGAAATATTTAGGGATAAAGGAATATTAACAGTATATTCTCTGTATGTTTATAAAGTAGTAACTTATGCAGTACAAAAGGAAAATCTTACTATTAATATTCATAGTCCTAACACTAGGGACAGGACGATTTTTTTAGGCAAAGTTTTAATAAGAATATTTCCGACAGGGATCCAAATGTGATGGGCTTATTGCTTCACAAAAAATTGCCAGCACATCTAAGGTCTTGTAAAGGCAAGCAATTCGAGGGTGCTCTGAAGAAGTACTTGTTAACAAAAAGTTTGTGTTGTATTAATGAATTATAATGATTGTACCACATTAATTTATTCCTTAATTTGTAATTAAAAACAATTGTATTTATATATGTATTTATATATATGTCAGAAACTGCAAAGTCTATTGACAATAAATTATTATTATTATTATTATTATTATTATTATTATTATTATTATTATTATTATTATTATTATTATTATTATTATTATTATTATTATTATTATTATTATTATTATTATTATTATTATTATTATTATTATTATTATTATTATTATTATTATTATTATTATTATTATTATTATTATTATTATTATTATTATTATTATTATTATTATTATTATTATCATCATCATCATCATCATCGTCATCATCTTACAAAGAGGAGAGAGGAATGTCTCCTTCAACGGTTTTCTCCTCCCCAAACTACACATTTTCAACATTTTCTCTGAGATGTAAATAGTGTAATGTAACCCCCCAATTATGTATTATATTCTCCCAAAGTTGCACGTGTGTCCTATTAAGAATACAGTCTATTCTAGAAAACAATAAAATTAGTGAGGAAATTTCCGATAAGAAAGAGCAAAAATTGCTACAAAGTCAGTAAAACCTGGAAGCGTAGTATGTGAACACGAAACTGAGTGACGTCACATACCTGAACTGCACGACCTACGTTTCAATTCCCGTAGTGGAAAAGTTCACAACAGGTTTCTTGTATTACAGATGTGGAAACTTGCATGAGATGCTGTTTTATTGCTAACGATGACCTAAGTGTAAGTTTAATAAACCGTCAACCAGTTTGTGCACCAACACATGCAATAGCGAGGTCTCACATGAGTTTCTCTACTTCTAATGCACACAAACCGACATTGCCCTGCGTAGTGATTGTCAAATCTGTTTAACACTGGATACTTTTGAAAGAGAATTATAAATAGATGAAAACACAGACTACTATCAAGGGCAAAGAAAAGCATTTGACGTTAACTGTGTATTTTAACAAGATCTGCATCTTTCCCAACTTTGTAGCATAGTGTGTCAGCCTCACGTTTAAGAGGTCCCGAGTTCGAATCTTGGTTAGGGTGGGACGTCTAGATAAGGTTTGCTCCACGGTTTTTCTTTAACCTGAACTATGAGTGTTTGCTAATTCTAAGCTCTATTTACCCTGAACTCATTTGAACATCATTTCATTCATCGTCCGATATGACTTAACGTTGGAGGTTTTGTCTTATCCTGAAAGATGAATCTCCGGTAACTCAAAGCTCTATGTACCCTGTACTCATTTAAACATCATTTCATTCATCGTCCGATATGAATTAACGCTGGAGGTTTTGTCTTATCCTGAAAGATGAATGTCTGGTAGCTCTAAGCTCTATGTACCCTGTACTCATTTAAACATCATTTCATTCATCGTCCGATATGAATTAACGCTGGAGGTTTTGTCTTATCCTGAAAGATGAATGTCTGGTAGCTCTAAGCTCTATGTACCCTGTACTCATTTAAACATTATTTCATTCATCGTCCGATATGAATTAACGCTGGAGGTTTTGTCTTATCCTGAAAGATGAATGTCTGGTAACTCTAAGCTCTATGTACCCTGTACTCATTTAAACATTATTTCATTCATCGTCCGATATGAATTAACGCTGGAGGTTTTGTCTTATTCTGAAAGATGAATGTCTGGTAACTCTAAGCTCTATGTACCCTGTACTCATTTAAACATCATTTCATTCATCGTCCGATATGAATTAACGCTGGAGGTTTTGTCTTATTCTGAAAGATGAATGTCTGGTAACTCTAAGCTCTGTGTACCCTGGACTCGATTGAACATAATTTCATTCATCGTCCGATATGACAGCGTTGGAGGTTTTCCCTTATCCTTAGTGTTACCCGACTTTCGTCTTTCAGGATAAGGGAAAACCCCGGAAAAAACTTATCCAGGTAACTCACCCTGACCGAGATTCGAACTCAGGACCTCATGAACGTGAGGCAGACTCGCTACCACCACGCTACCGAGGCGGGCTTTTCTAGATCTAAAGATAATAAGAAGTAATAATAAATTAAACTTTGATAGTTATAGGAAGTCTACTCATATTGATAATTACATAAAAAATAAAAGTTTTAACCCTTTCTCACATAAATTTGCTGTTTGCAATAGTTTGATTTATAGATTAATAAATATACTCCTGAATAAAGATGAATATAATAAAGAATATGAACATATTATTAATGCTTCTTTAATTAATGGTTTTAATAAAGACTTTATAAATAAAAGGCTGAAAAATTCAAATGATATTTCTACCCTTAAAAATAAAAGAGGACTATAATTTTAAAAAAATTACTTACCATCCTTGGGTTAAACATTTTCGAAAAAACTGTAAAGAGTTTGGTATAACTTTAGATCCTCAAAATAAATATGGTATTAAAAATTTATTGCATTTCTCTATAAAAGATAAAATTCCTAATAATAAAAAATCTGCTATTTATCAGTTTAATTGTTTCGATTGTGATAAAGTTTATATAGGAAAGACAAAACGTAATTTGGAAACCAGAACAAAAGAACATTTTCGTAACAAAGTACAAACTGATAAATCGGCCGTAGCAGATCATTTTTGGTCATTTTACCATGAAATAAATCCAGAAGTTAAATTATTAAAACAATTAAATGGTCCGATAGATTTAATGGTTTATGAAAATACATTCATTTTAAAAAACAAACATCGCGTACTGTATTTTGGAATACCGGCAGTCGATTCTGTTTTTAAATTTGTTTCATTTTCAGATTTTGGTAGTACTAACAAGAACATATGAACATCTAAGTTCGTAACGATGGCGACAGCTTTGTTTCAGGCTGAAGATGTGTAAAAGTTTTACATGAAATCGCGATCTCGGAGAATTTATAAGAATTATCATCATTTCTTATAAGATAAGTGAAGTTTTAAGTTACAAATTGTTATATTTGTATATATTTGTTTGCTTCACTGTTAATAGCTTCATATTTTACGTATTTATTTGCTTGTGTTGTAGTTATTCTGTCTAAAAGGACATATAAATTCTGTTTAATTTTACTCCGAAATCTACCAACGTATTTTAGGTCGACAGAATTTCCTTTTGCGTATCAACTTTCATTCTGTTGTTGCTTCGAGCCTGTACTGGAAAGAGTTCTTGGAAGCGAGCGTGCCGTATCTAATGTTTTGTATTGCAAACAAATCAGAAGCGAAACAAGTGCATGGAGTTCAAAAACAAATGCCGACGTTGCCTTGGAAACACAAGGTATATAAATGCGCTGTATGAAGCCGAAATTCATTGAAATAAATGACTTGTCGCGCCAGCTGATTCTTTTCACACAATTCTGGATGCTTTCCAAATACAGAGGCAATTCAAATCAATTCAGAAGAACCCTTCTGCGTGGGATTAATCAAGTTCCTCTGCCGCCGCGAGACAAAAGGATGTGACGGAGCGATGAAAAAATACTGCGATAGGTGCTGTTGGCAAAAATTCTTTCATAACTTTCGGAAATCTCTTACCTCGGTGCTGTCGCTCTTAAATTTATTTGAATTCCAATCATTATTTCAAACTTCAATATTTAAAATGTAAGATTTTTAATGCATAAGCAATGTTGGATGCAAAGAAAACATATCGCAGTCACATGACCTTCGGACTCATACAAACTGTTCTTATTGCCTGTCTGATGAATGAGTACAGTTGGAGAAGATCTCTGGTGTAGCGTGGCTCGGTTTAGAGAGGTCAGAGAAGGCGGGAATATACAATCTAATCTCCAAAACATCAACACAGCGTATGTAACACGTATCTTTCTACTTTAGAAATTGATATCTCATGACTAAGTATTCTCCAGAATGTATCTTTCTGCCATCGAAAGATATCCCATGACTAAGTATTCCCCAGAATGTATCTTTCTGCCATCGAAAGGGATCTTTCCTTTAATATCATTCATAAGTTTATGTACTGTAGGAATATTTTTGTCTGTTCGTAAAACTCGAGAAAAGTTCTGCACACATTACATTTTTCAACTCATGGAGCTCGAACCTTTTTGGATGTGGGCGATTTTGAAAGTTTTTCACCCGTTCTCTTTGAATTTTGAACCTCTTTCGGTATACATAGGTGGTTTGAAAAGTTTCCGACCTAATAAAGATACAAGACATTTTTCAGAATATTTCATTTAATTTTTTTTTTCAACATAGTCTCCTTGTAACTCTACACACTTCTCCCAGAGATCCTCCCATCTCTGTAACCCGTCCAAATAATACTCCGTATTTTTCTCTGCAAAATAATTGTTCACAAACATGATTGCCTCTTCATTTGATGAAAATTTCTATCTTCCGAGCGCAATTTTCAGATTGAGGGAACAAAAAGAAGTCGCTTGAGGCTAGAGGTGGTGAGTAAGGCGGATGGTCAAGTTGTTCAAACCGTAATGCGTGGATTTTCGCCATTTCAACCGCTGAGGTGTGAGACGGTACGTTGTCTTGGTGAAACAGGATTTTCTTTTTCTGCATATGTGGCTCCCCCTTTTTTTTCGCAAGTTCTGCCTTCACCTTGCCAAGTAATGATGCGTAGTGTGCTCCTGTAATGGTTTTTCCTTTTTGAAGATAATCGATTAAAATAACTCCACGACTATCCCACAAAACAGTCGCCATCACTTTCCCAACCGAAAAAAACAGATTTTGATTTTTTTTGAGCCGGTTCCCCGTTTGCAGTCCACTGTTTGGTCTGTCTTTCTGTTTTGGGCGTATAATGGTGTATCCAAGTTTCATCTCCAGTAATTAATCGGCGCCAAAACTCGGATTTGCCCGCCTCGGTAGCGTGGTGGTTTCATGTCTGCCTCACTCTCAAGAGGTCCCGAGTTCGAATCTCGGTCAGGGTGAGTTACTTGGATAAGGTTTTTCCGGGGTTTTCCCTTATCCTGAAAGACGAATGTCGGGTAACTCTAAGCTCTATGGACCCTGGGCTCATTTGAGTATCATTCCATCCATTCCATTCATCGTCCGATATGACAACGTTGAAGGACGTAAATTACAACAACAAAAAAGAAAGAAAGAAAACTCGAATTTATTGCACCTAAACTGCGCCAAAAGAGCGTTGGAAATGTTCATTCGAACACGTTTTTGGTCTGTCGTGAGCAAACGCGGCACCCAACGCGCGGACACCTTTCTCATGTCTAAATGTTGATTTAATGTGTGATAAACACGTTTTTATGACATGTTCATAGCCTCTGCTATCCCTCTCACTTTAATTCGGCGGTCGTCTTAGCACCATTTGGTGAACTTTGGCGATTTTTTCGTCGGTAGTTGTAGTTTTTGGACGTCCCGAACGTTCATCGTATCCCAATCTCTTACGACCATCTTTAAATTCAGCTGCTCAAAATTTCCCCATACACAGAATCCAACTCATCTTTGATTTACGTAGGTGTATTGCCTTTCAAAACTCGATTTCGTCCATTTTCATAAAAGCACTCACATCAACTCACTCAAACGACTGATACATTACAACTGAGCGTCCAAAATGGCTGAAACTTTGGTACGTAACAGTCAACAGATGGACAACGAAATGCCCTAGCTTTTATTTACAGTGCTGCCATCTTCATGTTGAGGTCGGAAACTTTTCAGACCACCCTCGTATTATGTACAGTTTGTTCATTGTCGTTGCTATAATATTATTTAACATAATAATTAGACTTAACAGTTTGTCTTATTTATAAAACTATAACATATTCTACTTTGTTAGCGGCGGTGTTTGCATTTTGAGTGGATTGGAATCCGTCCAATGAAAGAGATTCAACTGTCGAACGGTACAGGGAATGATGACGTTCGTCTGCAGTCATTCTTCACATAGGTTGTATAAGCACATATTGTTAATCTACAGCGCGATCCATATAAACGTGAACCATTTCAATAGGCCAATAATAGGACACACGTGCACCGTTGGGAGCATATAATACACAATTGGGAGATTACATTACACTATTTACATCTCAGAGAAAATGTTATTTCCCTCCCTCCGATTGAGCAAGAATGGACTCATAGTTGACTGGTGAGTCTATCTTGAAATCATAGCGCCCTCTACGGAGAAGAATCGGTAATTTTTGCGGAACAGTAAGCAAATTACAGGGCTCTCAATGTGGTTGCGCTGGTAACTAATACAACTAGCTTCCCCTGGATATGAAAACAGAGCACCGCGTCTTCATGGTTGAATGCTACTTTCGTACCGGCATTAAAATTGCTGCCACATATAAATATAACTGAAACCGCAGAATAGAGGTGTTTATGTAACGCTATCCAGCATTCAGACAACTTCCTCCAAGCGTAATGTTGTCAAAAGTGTCCAGGTAACGTCAAATTGACATACTTTTGTTTGCAACGTAAACATCTTACGTTTTATCAGTATATAATATAAAGCTTTTGTCATTCTCACGCTTAATTAAAATGTCCATTAATATTGGCATCCTTATGTCTTTTAAAACCAATAGGTGCATTAAACATTTCCAAGATACAGGATTAGTTACTCTCAGAAAGAGAGACACTGGACGCTATAAAGTGACTGGTCCCAATCTAGAAGTAATCCTGGCAATACAGACAGTGTTTAAGGGGAAGAGAGAACGGAAATATAAGAAATTGGACACATAGACTATGTACTAGAGATATTTTCTTGTTTAGACTTGGATAAAAGCTTTGTACATATTGTAACACTAATTTATTTTTCATTCCTAGAACATGTTCTGCTAATTTTCTGGTTTGTAATGAAGTTACGTTGTGAGGAAACTGTGGGTGATAGAAAAGAATTGAGATCAAATTAAAATATTTCTATTTTATGTGACAGGTTTACTATATGCATATATGTCTACTATGACAGAAAAAACAATGTTCATTGTGAAGAAATGTTTATTGACTTATCATTTCGTATATTCTTCATGGTATACTTCTATGGCTGCATAATTAGCTTTGCAGTGCATTGCTTTGCAGTATATAGTTTTTTTTTAAACAGTTGTCGTATCTACGTACCAGACGTAGGCAGACGTGGGCAGACCCACCTCTCCAAGAGTATATTTACCTGTCAGTAGAGGAAGGCCTCAAAGCTGCTGTCAACACATCTAATACGATCGCAATCCGCTAGGGAAATGTATATAAATTCGCTCTATCAGCGATGCTATTGATGACGTCACATTTTGCGCGGTAAAATTACAGATAAAAATGAACACCGTGTATATGCAGCTTGGTACTCCTGACGTCGCACGCACCGCAGGACTGAAATACATCACAACTCTCGAAGCTGTCCTCCTCTGGACCACACGCCTCTTGGGTTCCTACATCTCATCCGTTGCTCCTGGGGGTACACACAAGATGCTACATGTCCCCTTTACACTCTCCCGTTTGACAGAAGTATACTTTTTGAAGATTTAAACGTATAATAAGAGTTTTTCGGAATTGAAGTGAAAGAAAAGAACTAAATTTTCTTAGGAAGAATTTCCGACTTACACCTTTTGTAAAAGTTATTTATAATGGATATTTTCATAAACTATTCTCAGAAAATTTAATATGGCTTGAAAATATCTTAAATATACATTTTAGTCGAAAACGTTATGAACCTTTTAAACAAATGTTACGTATAAAGTGGCTACTTTTAATGCTATGGTTATAGTCAATAATGACAAAATGAATTCTTTAAAATAAACGATTTAACAGACAGCTAATGTTAAATGATCAGGTTTTTATTATTATTTTTTTCTAATTAGTGAGCTTTCGGATGCAGATGTTGACCTTTCTGTATTTTCGCATACTATTCATTACATCCATTGGTATGGGAACAGTCATAACAATACAACATAACGCATTTATTTCATTAAAACAATTTCCGTTATGCAGTCATTAAACCGTAAAAAAGCAGGCAAACGCGCAGTAATTGAGTAATTATTATTTCTCTCTCATCGAAAATGTACATTTGATATGATGAAGATTTCTAATTGATGCCTCCATGTCAGATATGACACCTAGCGTTGCGTGCTCCAACTAAATGCACATGCATGACCTACATTAACATTACAATTACTGCATTGCGGTTACTTTTTAATGACGTTCGCATGTTTACACATGATAATCGCGTTTATGATGCTCCTAAACAAAGTGATGAAAATTCCAGTAAAGTCTGCACGAACAGGATTGGTTACGAAGTGTCAACAAAATTAACTGCACAATTAATAATGTCTGACCATCCTGGGCAGAAAGTAGCACGACTTGTGTCCAGTAAAACTTGAAGATGAAAATCAGTACTGAGTTTAAAAAGTGTCATCAATGTTAAACGACGTGCTGTCAGAACTACGACCATACTAAGAATTACTGTCACTTACACCAACACCAACTCCATTACTCAGACCATAATACAGAGTCCAAGATGGCGGCGTCGAAGCCCAGCGACTCTCGTTACACAGTAGCTTACCAGGGGTGGTTCCTCCATAAGGTTGCAGGTTTGCGCTACACCCACTGATTCTGAATATACAACAGATGCATTTTGCACATTAAAGCTGTACTTATTTGCATTGTTTTATATACAACCATGTTTCAGTTACGCTTATCGTCTGTAGCTGCCCATGACCGCAGAAGTCGTAATAAACAGTGATTAGCTGTAGGAACCGCAGGTTTGCAGTGAAGAGTTAACCTAAGATTTCACCCAAATGTAGACTCTCTGAGGGGGTTGCGACAAGATGAAGAGATGAGAGGGGCTTCTTATACATTGCTTAAATGGATGTTTATAAACCTAGCTCTTCCTACTCTTAGCAACGGCTATAGCGTGACCTTCAGGCTTAGCTTCTGTGTGCTCTGCTTTTCGAACACAGGGAGAATTTAATTAAATGCATGGAGGTTATTCAGAAGAGAGCTCTGTTAAAGAACAACGCCACACCTGTTCAGGCTTCTGGGTTTATGGCCAGCTTGAAAGATTATAATTTTGTATTCTGGCTGTCTTTCTTTTACAAGATCATGCCACATGTGGACATTTTGTACAATCAGCTGTAGAAACGAGACTGCAATGCAACATTTGCCATCGCCAAGCTAAACTCATTTAAAAGGGAAGTGCAAAAGCTAAGAAATAGCGTGGATATAGAGGAACACGAAGAAACTGCAATTAAGAGGAGAAGAATAGGAAATCATAATGTAAAAGAAGAGAAGCTCTTGAAGTATGTGTCATTCTTAGAGAAGCAAAGGACATATTTAGCTTCACGGGGCATCTGGTAGCCTCAACTTTGTTTCATCAAGAAAACTTCTAAGACATTTCCAGAGAATTCCCTTAGAGAAACAATAAGGTTCTATCCTTTTATCATTGGAACAAAAATTCGTAGAGAACTGACTGTAATTTACAGTCGAGAGGAATTTCGTGGAATGTCCGGCGCTTTGTATATGATGGACTTCAATAAGCAAAACAATTTATGTGCTACATTCAGCGAATATGTCAAACTCCTCCGAGTATTGTTAAGTATGCCAGTGTCTACCGCTGAATGCTGTTTCTCAACTTTAAAAAGAATAAAAACTTTCCTTAGGAACACAACGTCACAGGACAGATTGACAGCATTAGCAATGCTTTCAATTGAGAGAGATTTTGTTATGAAGATCAGCGACTTCAACGCAAAAGCTATCGATAGATTCGCCAAGTCTAAGGAGAGTACAGCAGAGAATCTCTATAAATAGGTGAGTCATTACTACTCTGTATTTTATTTTTCATTTGTGCACCACCAATAATTTAACCCACCAGCCGCCACTGGTAGCTACAAAATAAGAATGAACATGGGAACAACCGATACAGTTATGTCCGATTTCACCAACAGATATTAAGACTTAACACGGGCTTAACAATAGTTATAACAAAAATTGCATTTCACCAACAACTGTTAGCTTAACACTCGTGTTAAATCTCTTGTTATACTAACAATTGTAAACAGCCAAGATGGCAGGCGTGAACGCAGCTGTTGTTGTCGATTTGCTATATTTAAGACCGTCTGGTTTCTCTATTTTCCACTTTCTTGAATAAGTGTTTAGACCATTTTTTTTTTAATTTAACATTTTGTGTAATTGTTTATGGATATGTTTGCCAGCAATTTCACACACTTCTTCACTTTGACAAGTAAAGGCTCATCTACCAGGGCTGTTCAGTAAAGAATGATCATAATTTTTTTACGGTGATAATTTTCGCACTAAAATTCAATCTTATAATATGAAACAAACACGCCGTAATAGTTTAATTGTTGGTACTCCTGGTTCCCGCCTGTGAGAACCAAGCAAGTTCATACATGTTCAGTATCGTCTACCGCTGTAATGGAGTTTATGTTAGAGGAAGATCCGGAGTTTCTTTCAAACGTAATGACTGCTGATGAAACTTGGCTACATCATTTTGATCCTGAGAACAAACACCAAAGCTCAGTGTGGAAATCTCTTTCATCACCAACCCCCCCCAAAAAGCAAAAGTGGTTGCTTCTGCTGGGAAAGTTATGGTCATCTCATTCTTTGATATTCATGGAATGGTTTATCAGCATGTTGTACCTGCACAAACATCAGTAACTGGACAATACTACAGGGATGTCCTGGAAACATTGCAAGTCCATATCAGTCGTAAAAGACCACATTTCCGTGAAGCAGGATGGATGCTGCACCACGATAATACGTGGCCGCATATTGCCAATGTTGTTGCTGAATATCTTGCAAAAATCAACGTGAAACGAATCCCTCACCCTCCCTATAGTCCAGATTTAGCCACACGCCACTTTTTCTATTCCCTAGCTTGAAGAAACTCCTTCGTGAGAGGTATCCATCGTCAGAAGCAGTGGTGAAGGCTGCGGAGGTGATTTTGAAGGATCTCTCAAAAATGGTTTCCAGCATGTCTTTGAAGACTGGCAGAAACGCTGGGACAAGTACATCACATTCAGGGGAGACTATTTTGAGAAGGATGAGTAAAGGTACGTTGTCAAAAAACTGTGACCATTCTTTATTGAACAGCCCTCGTATATTGCGTGCGTGTCCTAAGCCATGAGTGCTTATCCATCTTTGTTAAAAATTGCCTTAGATACACAGGATGTGGTAATGTCAATACATTAGTTTTTCTTATTGTTTCATATGCTCCTTGATATGCATATGAAATGTTTGTAGCCCATACCAAAACATCTGGAGAACGTTTAACCTGGCTAGCACAGGTTAGCTCCAGCTGTTCTAAAGCAAACTTTACTGTCGCTGACCCATTGTTGCGACGATGCGCGGCCAGCGCGCACAAAGAGACAGATATGGTAGCGCGGAGATAAAAGCTTGCCGGCATAGATAAAGATAGATGACTGGAAGGTTCGTGTTTCGTTTGGTGCCGTCTTAGAGAACATTCCACAAATGTTTAGAAATATAAGTAGAGGTATATAAGGAAGCCGCGACTCGCCGAGAGAGTTGCAATCGGAACTGCGTGTGCCTACAGCTGTGTTTTGAAAGTGAACCCTTTTGTTTGTGGACGGCGACCTTGGAAGATTGTATTTGTGTATGTTACGCAATTCTGCAACTGTAAGGTTTGACCAAAGTGTACTTCTATGAAAATAAAGAACATTTTGAATTTCTGTAACTAGGACTTTAAATTCTAGGAACCCACAAAGCCACATTATCTTACTGGACTGTATCATCCTCTGTATCAAGTAATAAATTTTCCTCTGTATTGTTTACACAGTAACCTTTTCTGGTTAGGACATAGTGCTCATACTGTAATATTTAAGAGAATCCACCAGATTGTCCAGTTTACTCCAATTGTCACATATGAAGGTGTCAATTCCGTCACACTGCAAGATCCATCTAAAATTTTCCACTGGTAGACTCATAATGTTGCAAAACACACTCGCTTCTAGGTTACGAAATACTTTGTAACTCACATTAAGAGAAGGAACATCAGTGAACCTGGGATCTTGAATGTTATTGAAAAGAATATAACTAATCATCTTTAATAATGACTATGAGTGGGTTAAAATCTTTCATCGCCGCTTCGGTTTTTAAGGACTCAAAACTGTCAATAACATTTTGTGCACACCAATTATTAATTTTTTTTTTCACTTTCTGCAAAATATCTTGGATGAGTTCTGCAGGATTTAGTCTTTTATTTCTGGTTGAGCTTTACTGTGTGATAGAATGGCTGATTCTTAAAAATCCTGGGGTAGGCATCATCAGTTAATTTTGGTATTTTTTTTTTATAGGGACACGAATTGGTTCACCATCATTTTCTGGAAAAAATGCCTTCCTTAACCTCAAAGCTCTGTTAAAAATGATGAATACAAACTACAATTTTGTCATTTACTTCAAAATATTTAAGATGTATGTTCCTGATTCACTTACCCCTTAAAGATTTTTCTTTAGGAAATTTAAACATTGTCGTATGAGGTGCACTACCATAATTAGATTTGCAGTAGGGAACATAAAGGAACGACCCATTTCGACAATATTTCACACTATTGTATATTTACATAAACTTTATAACTTAATGTTATGTTAAAAGTGAATATAAACTCGTTAGTCACTAATTGCCACTTTAATATGAATTACATTAATTTTGCAATCACACAATCAGAATAAACAAACACAACAAACACGTTGGATATAACTTAACATATGCTGGGCCACGAGCGCCGCCGTTTTTCCTACAATCGATTCTCGTATTATGGCCTGAGTAATTGGACTTGGTGTCACTTACACCACGACGTGTCCATTTCTCAGAATGCCACCACTCCGAAGAGTGTGAGCTGATCCAGCCAACTATACACAACCTACAAGTAAAGGAAAAGTATCCTACAGCACCTCGTTCTGTTCTTAGCTCTTTTACTCGGCACATCCAGCATTCAATTAACATCTGCAAGGTCGTACCAATAGAGCTATTCGTCAAGGACTGAAACAACCTACTTCAGATATCACAACATATACTCTACCCACTTATCTCATTACTAACCTCAGCTCCATCATCAGCTTTACAAAATGGCGGCACGTAACATCAACATTTCAAATTGTAGTTGTTCATTTCCGTAATTATTGAAAATCGTATTGTAAATACCGTATTAAATGCGTATTATAATGCTACATATAATATATTTTATGATTATTAATCAGATTATCAGTTTATTTATTATGCTAGAGGAACTTTATGGCGGCTCGTGCCGTAAACTAACAGCGTGCTGCGGGAGAAAAGTCCATGCAACTCACCTAGTTTCGAAAAATGAAGTCCATGCGCCCATATTTCTTCATGATATATACAGAATCCTTACTTCCTTTCGCTTTTTGCTCAATTTTGACATCGGTTGTTGGTCGCCGTAATATTTTTATATCAACCCTTTCTTCTAATGCTCTCCTTGAAAAGGCAGTTTTCAGAAGTACATTAACCGTGTTCATTATTTATTGGTTAAAGTTTTCGTTACTCATACATTAAATAAAATAAATTTATAACATATTTCACACTCACACACAGAGTAAAGAAACTGATATAGCCATAAATAACGTTACACAGAGAACTACTTGGATACAATGCGAGCATGCAAACCACATTCATTTGTTATGAGGGATTCTCGTTATGGTCGCGTGCCAACATGACAGATGCATTACAAACAATCTGTTCTCCGATTTAATAACCATTAGGAATTGGATCTGTTTATGTAAGGAAGATGGAATTAGTTTCTAGAACAAATCTAGAACTAACTAATGATAGATTGTTAAGTGATATTCGATGCATATTCAAGTTCCACAGCTATAACCATGAGTGTTGGTGGCCCTGCTTTACCGCGCAACACCCAGATGCAGCACGCATTTGTGCGAAAATCTCGGGAACTTAGGACATCAGCGAGGCAAGAGGGGAAGGTTATACGCATGCGCAATAACTGATTACCGAGCTTGCTGGCTCTCAACACGTTGACGTCACGGATGCGTTCCATTAGTTACACAGGTGTTTTCCATGCATCAAGAGTTCCTTATTGGTCGTAAAGTCTGTCTAGTCAACACGAGTGCAGTTGCCTCACAAAGGAAACGCACCCTACCGCCCACTAATGACCGTCGTAAATCTCTCCACACTTCAGAAATGGAACACTGTCGTGGAGGACCAATAGCAACCCTGATTTCCTCGAAGTAACAGTCGTATGTCTACTCCACGTGGAGTCTCAGTTGCCAAAGTTCCAACTTCCAGTTGATCTGTTGCATTACGTGCAGAAATTCGTTGTGTGTCACAATGTGGAGACCGTGGGAGGGAAATGCAGTGGTAAATGCAAATGAAGTAGTAGATCACTTTCAGTCAAGTGAAAATCAAAGTGAAGACAAAACTGTGAATAAATTGGAAAGTGTTGCTGGGCCGAGTTAAGTTATAACGGGAACTCTTTCTAAGCAAATTCAAGCGCTTGTTTTGAACACATATAAATATTTGCTGAAAAATAATCATGGTAAGGGGTCATGCGATGAACCTGATGATAAATTCTGGGTATTTATAGAAATACAGTAAGAAATATTGCGACGAAAGGAATACCAAAGACGCCGATCAAGTGCGAAAGTAAATCTCTAAAGTAGATAATTTCACATGCGATTTAATTCGCCGAGAAATTTATAGATTCTATGCAAAAGGGGGAGCACCCACCTTAGACGAATTGGTTGCACATTTGCAAGAAATTTGTGATTTTCCTTATGAGCACTGCACTTTGCGCGGTCTCAAAGGAGCTGGGTTTCAAATACCGCACTTTGAATAATATAAGGGTTATTATGGAATGCAGTAGAATTGTAGCTTGGCTATATATATATATATATATATATATATATATATATATATATATATATATATATATATATCAAAACTAAGGAAGTTTTGCAGTAATCGACACAACATAATTTATTTAGACGAAACCTCGAACGATACCCATGACGTATAGACAAAGGTGGCAACCTTGCAGAAAGGAATGGTAGAAGGAGGGTCTGTGTTTTAAAAGGATTATAAGGGTTCGTCAAAAGAAGCAGCCGACGTGCACACGAGATAACTAAACAGATTTTACTCGATTTCTTATAAATACAAAAATGGATTGTTATTTTTACGGTCTTTTGAAATTTTTACAATGTCATTTATAAAACACAGAAGAGCGTGCTGCAGCACTGCGGCGCGTAAGGAGGCACTCTTTTTTCACATAAACGAAAAAAAGGGGCAGACACGATATTAAAGCGATTTGACAGTATCTCACCGAATTATATGTTACTGGTGAATAAATCAATATTATTATTTTTGCGAATTTTCAGGATAAGAACAAAATGCAGCGAAATACTCTCTTTTGCGAAATTCCAGGGATCCTAAGTATAAAATTTAGTGTTCACTTTATCTTAAAATTATTCCTTGAACTATTAACCATTACAATTAATAATCAAATAAAGTTATCAGTTACACAAATCGTGAAGTGAGAGGTTAAGGACAGTTTTCTACTGCCTTGCTTCTTTCACTCTGTTAAGAGTTGCAGATGTCAAAATCCACTTCTAATTGGAGGAAAGTTTAATATTCTCTGTCATTAGTGAAGTAATAATTAGTCAAGGACAGAGTAACATTCTTGTAAAACGACCTGACAAGAGTACAGATTAAGGGTGAGTCGGGAAGATAAGTACAAAAGAACATGTAATACCGAACACCAAATAGTTCACACATCCCCCCCCCCCCTTCAGAGTTTCATTATTTAGTTTTAAATAAGGATTCCTAAGAGCGTGTATTTAGTTGCAAAGTTGGATCGGATAGCGAATGTTACAGTGCATAGCTGAGCGAAAGAGTTTGCTAATGATACAAAGGATTTGATGGCCCACGTAGCCATGGTCGTTAGAGCGTATGTCTCTAGTGTTCCGCCACGTAGAGGGTCGCGGTTTCGAGTCACGCCTTGGGCATTGGTGTTTATATGTGTAATGAATATTTGTGAAACTAGGAAAACAGATAAGAAAATAAACGGTAATAATGAAAAGTCGGTTAAGTAAGAAAAAAAAATATATATACACATAGATATATATTTTTTTTTTTTTTTGAAAAAAAGGTTGATCAACAAACATTGAGACTGTTTTTTTTTTCACACATGTTTATTACTAGGGAGCGGATATAAAGACACTAAAAATGTGTGAAATAGGAAGACAAAAAGGCACTAAAATGGTCAAATTAGGTACTTAAATAGGCACTAAAAATTTTCTAAGTAAACACTTAGAAATACACAATTTTAGTAAAATGGCTCCTAAAATGCACTATAACAAAATGACAATCATCACAACAAATCACTGCAACAAATTCGCTAAACGGTTCCCTAGGCGAAATAGTTCTACATTTATTCCAAATTTCGTAAGTGGCTCCACAGGAAGTTAAAATAACAGACATTGTCCTATAATTAAAATACATATAAATCCACTTCGCTAACTAAGAACCACAATTTGCAGAAAGGTGTGAAGTAATTAACTACCTATGTCAAAAATAAAAACATGGGTTTTTTGGGGGGGCCTTAAGGGTGAAATATCTGAAGTTTTTGTTAGATTTGTTTCAAATTTATACCATTTATAAATAATAAATGGAATAATACCAAGTTTCAGCTTTCTAGTTACAGTAGTTTCTGAGGAATTAACAGTTAATGTCTAAATTACAGGCGATTTTCAAAATGTCCCTCATATTGTAATTTTAAAAATTAATGCTTGGGGTGTAAGTTTCTGCACCCATTTTAACCTATTAATGACCTGTACCTATTTGAAATATTTGTCTTCGCCATATCAACGAAGAGAAAAAATAAAAACAATTTTTATTTCCCTAAGTGTTTTCAGTAAGAAGTAAGCATTATAATCCTTTTCAATACAAATAACAAAACCACATCAAATGTACATAGGTACACTTAATATGCCGTTGCCCTTATAGCCATGTTTAGAATTTCACACAGACTAATAGAAAACTGCATTCTGTGGAACATTTTGAAGTTAGGAAAATGTAGAAAATATGGATTCTGAGAAATCTGAGGTTAATAGAAGCTACGATACAGGTGTAGGGTTATTTAGTCATGTGACGTTTTCTGTAGGGCTGCTAGAAAAAAAAATTAAGTATGTCTATATTAATTTTAAGACAACAAACCTAAATTTGGTATTATTGTAAGTTTTGGGCCAATTTGTACAGATGTGTCTCCTTAGTAAACCCTTTTTTGTATATCCAATGTGCAGCAGTAAGAAATTTCTCTTCCCCGAAAACTTCACGCTTAAACCAACAAAAGCTGTTGTCACAAATTACAAGCAGAAGAAATTGGCTAAAAGGGCAGTTTTAGGTACTAATAAGCAGAATAGGCACAATCCTATGAAATAGGCATTTATAGACATTATAAAACTAAGAAATTAGGCTAATAATTGTAGGAAACGTGCTTATAACTGAAAAGCCTACGTTACTGAACAAAATGCGCCCTCTATTTATTACTGCAATTCAATGTTTACATGATATTTTTCAAAGTAATCCCCTCCTACTTCAATGCACCTTTTATAGCGTCTCTGCCAGTCGTTGAACACGTGCTGCAGACCATTCTTTGTCAGGTCCTTGAGAATCGCCTCACTTTTCTTGAGCACTGGGTCAGATAGGTTGGCCACGAGAATCGAACCCGAGACTCCCGAATGCCGGCCACAGCCGAAACCGCTTGAGCCATGCCGCTCGGTGACTTGTTATACAGTAACTTTGCTTACAAACAATAGACGCACGAGGCTGTGAGTGGGCGGCAGTTTTCGGAGGAGAGATCGCTGTGAAACCTTTTGGGCACGTAACTATTTTCCAGTTAGGGTAAGGGGAAACGGCAACCGTGTCTGAAGTCTAGTAACGACTGTTCCATTTGTGTGACCTTGAGAAGAAAATAACAAGAATTTCTAATTTGAGAAAAGTATTACATTTTTTTTAAAAAAAAAAGTACTAGTGGAAATATTTGACAACATAAAAATGTTTAATTTACTCGTAAATTATGTACCTAACCGAATTGTACGAGGACTGTTCAATAAACAATTATCACAATTTGTTTGACAACGTACCTTTACTCATCCTCATAATTTTGATGGTCCTTCTCAAAATAGTCTCCCCTGAATACGATGCACTTGTCCCAGCGTTTCTGCCAGTCTTCAAAGACATGCTGGAAACCGTTTTTGAGAGATCCTTCAAAATCACCTCCGCAGCCTTCACCACTGCTTCTGATGATGGATAATGCCTCCCATGAAAGTGTTTCTTCAAGTTAGGGAATAGAAAAAAAGTCACATGAGGCTAAATCCGGACTATAGGGAGGGTGAGGCATTCACTTCACGTTGATTTTTGCAAGATATTTAGCAACAACATTTGCAATATGCGGCCGCGCATTATCGTGCTGCAGCATCCAGCCTGTTTCACGGAAATGTGGTCTTTTGCGCCTTATATGGACTTGCAATGTTTTCAGGACATCCCTGTAGTATTGTCCAATTACTGATGTGTGTGCAGGTACAACATGCTGATAAACCATTCCATGAATATCAAAGAATGAGATGACCATAACTTTCCCAGCAGAAGCAACCACTTTTGCATGTTTGGAGGTTGGTGATGAAGGAGATTTCCACACTGAGCTTTGCTGTTTGCTCTCAGGATCAAAATGATGCAGCCAAGTTTCATCAGCAGTGATTACGTTTGAAAGAAACTCCGGATTTTCCTCTAACATCAACTTTAACTGCATGTTACCTACATTTCAGCGGTAGGCGATACTGAACATGTCTGAACTTGACTGTTTCTCACAGGCGGAAACCAGGAGTACCAACAATGAAACTACTATGGCGTGTTTGTCTCACATTAAGCTAACAGAATATTAAAAGATTAAATTTTAGTGCGAAAAATTATGACCGTAAAAAATTAAGATCGTTCTTTATTCAACAGCCCTAGAACATATTTTTGTGTAGTTTATCTCTTACAGCTTACCAGTTATAAAAAAAAAAGTCGTTCAGAATGGAGAGTATGTCCAGAATATTCAAGATGTACATTTCTTTTTTTTTTACGAGAATATTTTAACATATAAATGAATCTCAGTCATTAAAGGCATTTTTCAGAAAATCAAAATATTTGAAAAAGAATTTCATATACGTTGGGGGAGTTTCTTAACAATTTTGGTAAATCCGACATTTCGTTTTTGACTTGATTATGCTCTCCACAGTCAGACGTACTCACATACGAAGGCCTTTTTGTAAAAATGCTTTCTTTTGAGGTCAGGGAGTTTTAAAACATATATTTCGGTTGACATGCAGTACTTTCGCTACTTCATATAAGTCCATTGGTCCTCAAAACATGTATTTTGATAGTAACTCGTGGTGCTGGTAGCGGTGAGTGAATGTCTTGCAGAGTGAGAAAGCGGCCCCGGGGTCGCATGACCCTACACTTCCTCGTTGGCTAAATTAGGCTCAATGAAACAGTACGGGTAACATGTGATAAGTCACATCCTGCGTTCACACTCTCTAGGTCACAAGGTCGAAATCTGACCCTTCTCTTCCGGCTAAGTAGTGCCGGACCATAAGGATTGCTAATTAAAGCTTACTTCAAAATTATCCCAGGACAACAATAGCAATTTGTTCTAGTTCAATAGTTGTCACTAGATACCACAAATGGTAAAGGAGCTGCATTCTACATAGCACGGTGGAGAAGAAGAAAGAAATACACAAAACACACACACACACACACACACACACACACACACACACACACACACACACACACCACAGTTTTATTCGTTATTTCCCGCCCTCCGATTCAGCATGAATGACGTCATAGTTGATTGGTCAGTCTATCTTGAAATCATAGCACCCTCTACGGAGAAGAAGCGGTAATTTTTGCCGAACAGTAAGCAAATTACAGCGCTGGAGGTGTGGTTGAGCTAGTAACTAATACAATCAGCTTCCCATGGATATGAACACAGAGCACCGCGTCTTTATGGTTCAACGCTACTTTCGTACCGACATTAAAATTGGTGCGATATATAAATTTAGTTTAAACCGCTGCATAGAGGAGTTTATGCAACACTATCCAGCATTTAGGCAAGTCCCTCGGAGCGTAATGTTGCCAAAAGTGTCCAGGTAACGTCAAATTGACATACTTTTGTTTGTAACATAAACGTCTTAGGTTTAATCAGAATACAATATAGTTTTTGTCATTCTCACGCTTAATTAAAATGTCTATTAATGTCGGCATCCTTATGTCTTTTAAAACCAATAGGTGCATCAAACATTTCCAGGACACAGGATCAGTTTACTCGCAAAAAGAGAGACCCTGGACACTATAAAGTGACTGGTCCCAATCTAGAAGCAATAAATAATGTTATGACAGAAAGACCTCAAGCATACCTTCTCGCAATACAGTGTTTAAGGGGAAGAGAGAAATGAAATATAAGAAAATGAACACATAAGACTATGTACTAGAGATATTTTCTTGTTTAGACTAGGATAAAAGCTTTGTACATATTGTAACACTAATTTATTTTTCATTCCTAGAAAATGTTCTGCTAATTTTCTGGTTTGTAATGAAGTTACATTGTGAGGAAACTGTGGGTGATAGAAAAGAATTGAGATCAAATTGAAATATTTATATTTTATGTGATAGGTTTACAATATGCATATATGTCTACTATAACAGAAAAACAGATGTTCATTGTGAAATAAGTGTTCATTGACTTATCATTTCGTATATTCTTCATGGTATACTTCTATGGCTGCAGAATTAGCTGTGCAGTGTCATATCATTGCAGTATATAATACTTTTTATAAAAAAAATTATATCTACGCGCCAGGCGAAATTGCGCAGTTTTATATTACGCGGGCAGACCCACCTCTCAAGTAGTATATTTACCTGCCGGCAGAGGGAGTTCTCAAAGCTACTGTCAGCACATCAAATACGATCGCAAGCCGCTAGGGCAATCGTATATAAACTCGCCCCATCAGTGATACTATTGATGACGTCAAATTTTGCGCGGTAAAATTACAGATAAAAATGTGGAAACGTAGAGTCAGACTGAAAAATTCAATGCCATAGCCGGGATTTGAACCACGGATCTTCTGGTTTCCGTCCAGCCGCACTACCATTGTGCTATTATGGCCAACGTACCGACATGACATTAAATCATCCAACTGACTCGTATTTTTCCCGGTAAACCACTTAGGAGTTCTCATAAACACATGAGACAACTACCTTAATGGCGACTTACTACATGTAATTAATTTACAGATAAAAAATGAAAACCGGGTATATATATTGTAATTTACGTCTTCTAGCATTAATGCAAGGCTACACTAAAAATTCCAAATTCTATAATAGCAAACCTATCATTATGAAAATTTAACCACAAAATTAACGTATCATTTTAAACTTGCATGCAAATTTTTTTATGTTGTTACTACAAATACTTCATTAATTATTAATTATTTTTGTGAAAATATTGTAAAAATGAAAAATGTCCTACGCGTCAAAAAATTGTTTTTTTGCTTGTTCCATTTATACCCCGCCTTTAACTACTATGGTCATATCGGCGGCCGTTCTCCTTTGGAAGATACTGAAGGTGTTAACTCGTTATCTTTTGGTTTTTAATCATTACATAACGCAATCATTCACACTTCCAAACTCTGTGGAAGATGAGGAATTATCCTGGACGGAGAAAAATCCCCCACCCCCACTGCCGGGAATCGAACCCGGGACCCCTAGCACGCTAGGCAGGTGCTCTACCTACTGAGCTATGGTGCCAGCCCTAAATCAAATCTTTGTTTTTGGCTAGTACAGAGCAATTTTAAAAGACCCACATTCTTATTGTTTGGAATACTCTTGTAGAATTTGTTCTAAAATATTTTCTTCGTGTTAGCTCTCAAAATTTTCAAAATATTAACTTATTTTATTACTTAACACCAGATAATTTTCAAAACATGAGCATTAACACAAAAAAAAAAGAGGGAATGTGAAGTTTCTTATTTACATATTATGGACCGTGGATCATTTTGTATACTCAAAAGTGTTAGAAAAATAGTTTCTCAGAAAATCAATTTTAATGTTATGATTGTTACTTTTAACGATTGTTAAAGGTCTCTTTAAATTGTTACGTGATTGCCTAAAGTAGTGCAATTGATAAAAATAGCATGTCATCTATTACTACATGCTCTAAGCTACCAAAAATGCCAAAAAAGAAAAGAAAATTCCATGATTATCAATATTTTCGGCGAATTTTAAGTGTAGCCTTGCCTTAAGTCATACCGGACAATGAGTGGAAAGGGTGAAATGATGCTGAAATGAGTCCAGGCTCCATAGAGCTTAAAAAAGCCTTTTAGAGCCCTCTGCACTTGGGATGGTTGCCCTCTGTCTCCTCTCGTCTCATCCTTCCTCACGGAGGTACCTAACTTGGGGGCACAGGTACAATGGAGCAAGTTTGGACCTCCCTGTTGAATCTCCAGTCCAGTCTAACGTCAATTCACGAGGTATAGCTTGCTATTGGTTTGACTTTTCAAATACTTCCACGTTTTTCAAGTCATTTGATATTCTTTCGTGATCATACAAGGAAAACGAATTTCAAAGCCAACACATAGCGAACCCCTCTCAAGATATTTGAAACATAAGCCTATTGAATTTTCGTATTCTCACTGTAATTGTAAAAAAGTATGAAATATAATCATTCCGACAAATGTTTCTCTCGATAAACATAAAGTAAATAGAAGAATGGAGTAAGGCCTGAAGCTTTCCTGGTGACGAATATGTTTCAGATCTTCTAGGGAAACAAGCCAGGTGAAAAGACGATTAGAAATCGACGCTTCGAGAGTGTACATCTCTCCCATCATCAGGATATTTTACGAGGGCTGTTCAATAAAGAATGATCACAATTTTTTTTGACAACGTACCTTTACTCATCCTCATAATTTTGATGGCCCTTCTCAAAATAGTCTCCCCTGAATGCGATGCACTTGTCCCAGCGTTTCTGCCAGTATTCAAAGACATGCTGTAAACCATTTTTGAGAGATCCTTCAAAATCGCCTCCACAGCCTTCACCACTGCTTCTGGTGATGGATAATGCCTCCCACTAAGGCGTTTCTTCAAGTTAGGAAATAGAAAAAAATCACATGGGGCTAAATCTGGACTATAGGAATGGTGAGGGATTCGTTTCACGTTGATTTTTGCAAGATATTCAGCAACAACATTGGCAACATGCAGCCGCGCATTATCGTGGTGCAGCATCCAGCCTGCTTTACGGAAATCTGGTCTTTTGCGCCTGATATGGACTTGCAAAATTTTCAGGATATCCCTGTAGTATTGTCCAGTTACTGATGTGTGTGCAGGTACAACATGCTGATAAACCATTCCATGAACATCAAAGAATGAGATGACCATAACTTTTCCAGCAGAAACAACCACTTTTGCTTCTTTGGGGGTTGGTGATGAAGGAGATTTCCACACTGAGCTTTGCTGTTTGCTCTCAGGATCAAAATGATGTAGCGAAGTTTCATCAGCAGTGATTACGCTTGAAAGAGACTCCGGATCTTCCTCTAACATCAACTTTAACTGCATGTTACCTCCATTGCAGCGGTAGGCGATACTCAACATGTCTGAACTTGCCTGGTTCTCACAGGAGGGAACCAGGAGTACCAACAATGAAACTACTACTGTGCTTGTTTCACATTAAGCTGACAGAATATAATAAGATTGAATTTTAGTGGGAAAAATTATGATCATTCTTTATTGAACACCCTCGTATCAAATGTTATAACCAAAAATTGTATTAATGGATATAACACAAATATCAACAAAGACAAAACTTTACCAATATTCGCATTACTGAACAAAAGACCGTTTTCAGTAAATTAAATGCCGGGTCAGGAGATGGCATGAGAGTAGAAAATTAATTGGGTCAAAGAAGCGTAACTACTTAACTTAATGATTAAGCTGTGTAGATCTGTGCTTCTTATACCGACGGATTTCCATTTTAAGGCTGCTTTCCAAGAGGAGCTGAACTGAAATCCAGGATCACGGTTATATATGTGTTCTGGACTCGTGACCTCCGTGGGATGAGGTGTGGGGGTGAGGGGAAGCGTTGGCCGGTTACACAGCGAGTGAGCAATACAGTAAACATTCAGCAATCACCTGCAGAAAGTCACGTAACCTACTTGCGTAGCAAGATGCAGAACTAGTTTGGTGCAGTAAGATTTGCATATCTTCTCACCATGCCTGAAGATCTTAAGAAATTTAAGGTTGTGCATTTGGAAGGGCATGAAATTATAAGTAGCATTATAGATAAATGTGATGAAGAAGCTTTGAAAAAACAATATTCATATCCAGTGTCACAAGCTACACAACGGGCTGTCTTTGTGTAATACGTAGGCTACATATTATCTTCCCAGCGTTTCTATCTGTGCGCAACTCGTATATCATTACGTCACCTTGTCTTTACGTGCGTATGTCTGTAGTGAACGCATTCCTTTCAGAGTTCATGAGGCCAGAACATAACACTAAGCGTGCTCCTCTCGGAGGAAATGGCCAAAGCCTCCTTAACTCTCCGCTCCCAGTAACTATTGCATTTTGCCAAGATGGTCGTCTTCCCAAAGTGGGCTCTGTGGTCGTTATCAAAGCAGTGCTGACCTGGCATTTAATTTACTGAAACAGATAGAAGAATGGAGGTTCATAAGATAGTGTGACTTTGTGGATTCGTAGAAAAAAAGTCCGAGTTGCAGAAATTTAAAACTTTCCTTATTTGCGTAGAAGTACACTTTGTACACCAGGAGAATTACGTAACACACAAATACGAGGGCTGTTCAATAAAGAATGATCATAATTTTTCGCACTAAAATTATTTTACTATGTTAGCTTAATGTGAAACAAACACGCCGTAGTAGTTTCGCTGTTTGTATCCCCGGTTCCCGCCTGTGAGAACCAGACAAGTACCGACATGTTCAGTATCGCCTACCGCTGCAATGGAGGTAACATGCAGTTAAAGTTGATGTTAGAGAAAGATCCGGAGTTTCTTTCAAACGTAATCACTGCTGATGAAACTTGGCTACTACATTTTGATCCTGAGAGCAAACAGCAAAGCTCAGTGTGGAAATCTCCTTCATCACCAACCCCCAAAAAAGCAAAAGTGGTTGCTTCTGCTGGGAAAGTTATGGTCATCTCATTCTTTGATGTTCATGGAATGGTTTATCAGCATGTTGTACCTGCACACACATCAGTAACTGGACAATACTACAGGGATGTCCTGAAAACATTGCAAGTCCATATCAGGCGCAAAAGACCAGATTTCCGTGAAACAGGCTGGATGCTGCACCACGATAATGCGCGGCCGCTTATTGCCAATGTTGTTGCTAAATATTGTAAGTTTGTGGGTTCGTAGAATTAAAAGCCCGAGTTGCAGAAATTAAAAATCTCCTTTATTTCCGTAGCAATACACTGTCCAATTCTCACTTAACAACATTACATCACACAATCTTCCAAGGTCGAGGGCAATAACAAACATTTGCAGCTGATTACATTAGCTCTCGTTACAACAACACTCTTGTTACACAACAACTACTGTCCTGGTGGCGTGTCACAATCCCTTTTATATCTCCATTCATGATTACCAGACTGTTCTGTCAATCACTAGATGTTTCTGGAAAATAAGGCATCTAATTGCATAATTCGAACATTCTGTCACCTTCGAGAAACGTAACTTATTCTACGCCGGCGAGGCCTTTGCCTCAGTTATCTTGCTTGCCGGCGCTATCTGTTTACACAAGTTCGTTATCTACGTGAAACCTATCCATCTATTATCTATTTGCGCCGAAACTTTAATGCCCGTTACCGCGACACTATCTTGCAAAAATCAAAGTGAAGTACGATACATCCCTCGCCCTCCCTATAGTCCGAATTTAGCCCCATGTGACTTTTTTCTATTCCCTAACTTGAAGAAACGCATTCGTGGGAGGCATTATCCATCATCAGAAGCAGTGGTGAAGGCTGCGGAGGCGATTTTGAAGGATCTCTCAAAAATGATTTCCAGCATGTCTTTGAAGACTGGCAGAAACGCTGGGACAAGTACATCGCATTCAGGGGAGACTATTTCCAGCATGTCTTTGAAGACTGGCAGAAACGCTGGGACAAGTACATCGCATTCAGGGGAGACTATTTAGGAAGGACCATCAAAATTATGAGAATGAGTAAAGGTACGTTGTCAAAAGAAATGTGATTATTCTTTATTGAACAGCTCTCGTACAATCTCCCAAGGTCGGTGACCACAAACAAAGAGTTCACTTCTAAAACACACCAGTTCCAATTACCACTCTCTCATTACGACTCTGTTTACAACTGCTTGCTGCCGTGTCGCGATCTCTTGTATATACCTGCATTGATAATTCTAGACTGCTCTAAAACAAACAAGAAACCGAATGTTCTCTATCAAACAAGATGTCACTAGAATGTTCTATTTATCTCAGTTGATCTGTTTCGGCAGACCTTTATCTCTGTTTATCAGTTCCTCTGAGTGTACAAGCCGCGCTATGGCGATAACGGGTTTGTACAAGAATCGTGTGAGAGTAACGTTGGACCTGTGTAGTGCCCTCGTTTGAAGATGCAGTAAGGCGTTGTGATTTAGTTAGTAGCAGGTATATTGGATTTGTTCACGTTTGGCTGTGACGAAGGTCCACTAATTCGCCTTCAGACTGTGAGTGAGTGAGTGGTACACAAGTCAATACTCTTGTACTTGTGCCTTTCAACCTTAGGCACCAAAATTGCTTGCGAACGTCATCACCTTTCTTCCACTCTAGTGCTTCTTGTCTCTTCGGATACAGATTTCCATCGTCGGTTTATTACCTGTAGCGTTTCAAACTCATTTCAACTATAGCCTGTCTCAACCTTAAAAGACAGCATAGAAGTAAACGTGATATCTCTCTCTGTCTAACACACGCATTTTCTCATTAGCTTCGTCCTTTATTACCCTCGCGTTGTTAACACTTGGTAATAACATACCTATAAATAATGTCGTTGGCCATAGTAGCTCAATGGTTTAGAGCGGCTGGACGGAGACCATAAGATCCGTGGTTCAAATTCCGGCTATGGCATTGAATATTTCAGTCTGACTCTACACTTTCATAGTGCGTCCTACACACGGCTTGTGTGAAAAAACAATTAATTTCCATTAATTGTACGTAATAATGGTCCGAACTATAAAGCCTGGACCTTAAAGTACTTACAGCATAGTAAGTCGCCATTAAGGTAGTTGTCTCATGTGTTTATGAGAACTCCTAGTAGTTAACTGGGAAAAGTACGAGTCAGTTGGAGAATTTAATGTCATGTTGGCACGTTGGCCATAGTAGCTCAATGGGTTAGAGCGGCTGGACGGAGACCAGAAGATCCGTGGTTCAAATTCCGGCTATGGGATTGAATTTTTCAGTCTGGCTCTACCCTTTCATAGTGCGTCCTACACACGGCTAGTGTAAAAAAACAATTCATTTCCATTAATCGACCTAATAGTGGTTAAGCATAAAACCCGGGCCTTAAAGTACTTACAGCATAGTAAGCCGCCATTAAGGTAGTTGTCTCGTGTGTTTATGAGAACTCCTAGTGGTTTACCGGGGAAAAGTACGAGTCAGTTGGAGAATTTAATGTCATGTTGGCACGTTGGCCATAGTAGCTCAATGGTTTAGAGCGGCTGGACGGAGACCAGAAGATCCGTGGTTCAAATTCCGGCTATGGGATTGAATTTTTCAGTCTGGCTGTACTCTTTCATAGTGCGTCCTACACACGGCTAGTGTGAAAGAACAATTAATTTCCATTAATTGTACGTAATAATGGTCCGAACTATAAAGCCCGGGCCTTAAAGTACTTACAGCATAGTAAGTCGCCATTAAGGTTGTTGTCTCATGTGTTTATGAGAACTCCTAAGTGGTTTACCGGGGAAAAGTACGAGTCAGTTGGAGAATTTAATGTCATGTTGGCACGTTGGCCATAGTAGCTCAATGGTTTAGAGCGGCTGGACGGAGACCAGAAGATCCGTGGTTCAAATTCCGGCTATGGGATTGAATTTTTCAGTCTGGCGCTACCCTTTCATAGTGCGTCCTACACACGGCTAGTGTGAAAGAACAATTAATTTCCATTAATCGACCTAATAGTGGTTAAGCATAAAGTCCGGGCCTTAAAGTACTTACAGCATAGTAAGCCGCCATTAAGGTAGTTGTCTCTTGTGTTTATGAGAACTCCTGGTGGTTTACCGGGGTAAACACGAGTCAGTTGGAGAATTTAATGTCATATCGGCACGTTGGCCATAGTAGCTCAATGGTTTAGAGCGGCTGGACGGAGACCAGAAGATCCGTGGTTCAAATTCCGGCTATGGCATTGAATTTTTCAGTCTGGCTCTACTCCTTCATAGTGCGTCCTACACACGGCTAGTGTGACAGAAGCTTTGAACACACTGTCGTATGCAGAATATTTTCTCTATCAGATTATGTCATTTTTACAATCGATTTGTGTTTATGCAAATGTTTCGAAAATGCTTGCTTTTCGGTAAAAGTCCGATATTTGCTATTTCTCTGTTCATCACGCGGTAACTATAAATCTTACTGCTATAACACTACAACAATTTTTTATTAGGTAGAGAAGACGACAGTGCTCCTACCTGCCAAGTTTTAATTCTCCATCTTATATCAGACGAGTTTTATAATTTTTACATTAATTAATTTTGGAAAATTTTATATTTACGCACTAGAAATAGTTAAATAGTTGAATGTGATGTTCTTGGAACTTTATTTTCTTTGTGTAGAAAATCGTGGGTGCCCAACTTGTTAGCGTAGATGGTAGAGTGTCAACCTCACATGCAAGAGGTCCCGAGTTCGAGTCTCGGTCAGGGTGAGTTACCCGGATAAGGTTTTACCGGGCTTTTCCCTTATACTTAAAGGCGAATGTCGTGACTCTAAGCTCCATGGACCTCGGAGACTCATTTGAACATAATTTCACTTATTTCATTCATCGTCCGATACGACTTAACGTAAAAAAAAAAATCTTGGGTAATTTTTTAGAAAATTGACACTTTTATAAATATGTTGTATGTAAAGGGTGGTTGGGGGATTTAGTTGGAAATCTTTGTGTGGAATCTTTATAATTTACGAAATTAAAGACCAAGTTTGGTACTGATATGAATTTTGGTTTTTAATTTAATGATGTTCAAACATAGATTGGTTTCTAAAAATACTTTTTTTCTATTCACAGCGTATCAAAACACGCATTCCGGCGAAATCTCGGTGTTTTGTGGAACACAATACTTCCACCATATAAGGAGAAAAGCTACAAAAAAATCTGAGATGGTTAAATGATGATTGGAGGTTTTAAAAGCTACCGGTGGTGAGAAAAGAGTTTTGGCAGCCACAGCATCAGGTAGACGTTTCTGGCTTGTGGTCAAATAACCGCAAAGGAATTGGAGAGATTGTTCCCGTGGCGTCATCCTTGTCTGACGGAAGTTTGCACAGACGAGATAAGACACAAGACATCAAGTTCAGGGTCGTGTCCAACATAGCTATTCACTTACAGGTTTATTGAGTCGTGCTGAGGCTTACCACAAATACCTCTCTCCTATCTCCAAACTATTCTTACGAATGACTAGAGCCAGACTGAAAAACTCAGTGCCATAGCCGGGATGTGAACCATGGATCTCCCGCTCTCCGTTCGGTCGCTCTAAACCACTCAGCTACTATGGCCAACATGCCGACATAACATTAACCCGTAACCAGTATGGTGCACAATTTTTACCACAAATGGTGTAAGGGAAAACCTCCAATGTTAAGTCATGTCGAACGTTGACCGAAATGATGCTTAAATGAGTACAGGGTACATAGACCTTAGAGCTACGCGACATTCATCTTTCCGGATAAGAGAAAACCTCCAATGTTAAGTCATGTCGAACGTTGACCGAAATGATGCTTAAATGAGTACAGGGTACATAGAGCTTAGAGTTACGCGACATTCATCTTTACGGATAAGAGAAAACCTCCAATGTTAAGTCATGTCGAACGTTGAATGAAATGATGCTTAAATGAGTACAGGGTACATAGACCTTAGAGCTACGCGACATTCATCTTTCCGGATAAGGGAAAACCTCCAATGTTAAGTCATGTCGAACGTTGACCGAAATGATGCTTAAATGAGTACAGGGTACATAGAGCTTAGAGTTACGCGACATTCATCTTTACGGATAAGAGAAAACCTCCAATGTTAAGTCATGTCGAACGTTGAATGAAATGATGCTTAAATGAGTACAGGGTACATAGAGCTTAGAGTTACGCGACATTCATCTTTACGGATAAGAGAAAACCTCCAACGTTAAGTCATGTCGAACGTTGACCGAAATGATGCTTAAATGAGTACAGGGTACATAGAGCTTAGAGTTACGCGACATTCATCTTTACGGATAAGGGAAAACCTCCAACGTTAAGTCATGTCGAACGTTGACCGAAATGATGTTCAAATGAGTACAGGGTACATAGAGCTTAGAGTTACGCGACATTCATCTTTACGGATAAGAGAAAACCTCCAACGTTAAGTCATGTCGAACGTTGACCGAAATGATGCTTAAATGAGTACAGTGTACATAGAGCTTAGAGTTACGCGACATTCATCTTTACGGATAAGAGAAAACCTCCAACGTTAAGTCATGTCGAACGTTGACCGAAATGATGCTCAAATGAGTACAGGGTACATAGAGCTTAGAGTTACGCGACATTCATCTCTCCGGATAAGAGAAAACCTCCAACGTTAAGTCATATCGGACGATGAATGAAATGATGCTTAAATGAGTACAGGGTACATAGAGCTTAGAGTTACGCGACATTCATCTTTCCGGATAAGAGAAAACCTCCAACGTTAAGTCATATCGGACGATGAATGAAATGATGTTAAAATGAGTACAGGGTACATAGAGCTTAGAGTTAGGCGACATTCATCTTTACGGATAAGAGAAAACCTCCAACGTTAAGTCATATCGGACGATGAATGAAATGATGTTCAAATGAGTACAGGGTACATAGAGCTTAGAGTTACGCGACATTCATCTTTCCGGATAAGAGAAAACCTCCAACGTTAAGTCATATCGGACGATGAATGAAATGATGTTAAAATGAGTACAGGGTACATAGAGCTTAGAGTTAGGCGACATTCATCTTTACGGATAAGAGAAAACCTCCAACGTTAAGTCATATCGGACGATGAATGAAATGATGTTAAAATGAGTACAGGGTACATAGAGCTTAGAGTTACGCGACATTCATCTTTCCGGATAAGAGAAAACCTCCAACGTTAAGTCATATCGGACGATGAATGAAATGATGTTCAAATGAGTACAGGGTACATAGAGCTTAGAGTTACCAGACATTTATCTTTCCGGATAAGAGAAAACCTCCAACGTTAAGTCATATCGGACGATGAATGAAATGATGTTCAAATGAGTACAGGGTACATAGAGCTTAGAGTTACGCGACATTCATCTTTCCGGATAAGAGAAAACCTCCAACGTTAAGTCATATCGGACGATGAATGAAATGATGTTAAAATGAGTACAGGGTACATAGAGCTTAGAGCTACGCGACATTCATCTTTCCGGATAAGAGAAAACCTACAACGTTAAGTCATATCGGACGATGAATGAAATGATGTTCAAATGAGTACAGGGTACATAGAGCTTAGAGTTACGCGACATTCATCTTTCCGGATAAGAGAAAACCTCCAACGTTAAGTCATATCGGACGATGAATGAAATGATGTTCAAATGAGTACAGGGTACATAGAGCTTAGAGTTACGCGACATTCATCTTTCCGGATAAGAGAAAACCTCCAACGTTAAGTCATATCGGACGATGAATGAAATGATGTTAAAATGAGTACAGGGTACATAGAGCTTAGAGTTAGGCGACATTCATCTTTACGGATAAGAGAAAACCTCCAACGTTAAGTCATATCGGACGATGAATGAAATGATGTTCAAATGAGTACAGGGTACATAGAGCTTAGAGTTACGCGACATTCATCTTTCCGGATAAGAGAAAACCTCCAACGTTAAGTCATATCGGACGATGAATGAAATGATGTTAAAATGAGTACAGGGTACATAGAGCTTAGAGTTAGGCGACATTCATCTTTACGGATAAGAGAAAACCTCCAACATTAAGTCATATCGGACGATGAATGAAATGATGTTAAAATGAGTACAGGGTACATAGAGCTTAGAGTTACGCGACATTCATCTTTCCGGATAAGAGAAAACCTCCAACGTTAAGTCATATCGGACGATGAATGAAATGATGTTCAAATGAGTACAGGGTACATAGAGCTTAGAGTTACCAGACATTTATCTTTCCGGATAAGAGAAAACCTCCAACGTTAAGTCATATCGGACGATGAATGAAATGATGTTCAAATGAGTACAGGGTACATAGAGCTTAGAGTTACGCGACATTCATCTTTCCGGATAAGAGAAAACCTCCAACGTTAAGTCATATCGGACGATGAATGAAATGATGTTAAAATGAGTACAGGGTACATAGAGCTTAGAGCTACGCGACATTCATCTTTCCGGATAAGAGAAAACCTACAACGTTAAGTCATATCGGACGATGAATGAAATGATGTTCAAATGAGTACAGGGTACATAGAGCTTAGAGTTACGCGACATTCATCTTTCCGGATAAGAGAAAACCTCCAACGTTAAGTCATATCGGACGAAGAATGAAATAATGTTCAAATGAGTACCCGGGACATAGAGCTTAGAGTTACCAGGCATTCATCTTTCAAGGTAAAGGAAAACCTCAAACGTTAAGTCATATCGGACGATGAATGAAATGTGGTTTGCCATAAAATATGCGACTGAGGACTGCACATTTAGGGTACAAATGTCTATAGTTTAATCTTCATTAAGAAAATAGTGGAATTTAGTACATTTAATATATGTTATATTGACGTTTGAGATTTGTTTACTGCTCTTTCTATATTTTTAAGTGGTAAATCAATAAATTATTGCGTCTACCTCTGTGATTATTATTTTTGAGCGTGCTTTTATAGCGTCTGGTTTAGGATTTTATAAGGTCTATTGCGCTAAGCTCTAGGTAAGAGATATACAACTAGTCCAAAATGAGTAGTTAAAGTAAGCACATAAATATTTCAGTATGAGGAAACAGCATAAGAGGTAAAGAATAAAAAACTGCGTTGAATGGGCGTGGCTGTCATGCCAAGTGACATTATGCCATTCTGACAGATATACAGCTCGCTTTTACTCAATTTGCTAGCTGCATGTACGTATCTGGAATTAAAATGGTTTGTCTCGCCTGTTTTACGTTTTCCAATTTCATGACTCATTTTCTCGAGAGCTAATGAAGAAATCCCAATGTAACTGAATGACCTTTACGTTTATGTCGACTTATGTAGGGAACTTCTCTATGTATAGCATACAGGAGCTCCAAAAAGTATTCGTCTAATCGTACCACATAGAATATAACAACCACAATCAGAAAAAATAGATAAGAAATTACAATAACTATTTCCTTACATCGGTTCATATCTAGATTTAAAAATAAAACACAATTTGAGTTCATATATTGCTTAATTAGTGAACAGCTCTACGTTATTTAAAATCATGTCCCATTTGATGTCAAACAAGTATTCGTGTAGTAAACGAGATCCCAGGTACGGTGCCTCGCCGACACACATCCCTTCCCTTTTCTCATGCAGTTGTGTTTCATACACTGTCATTGACAGTTCCAACTCTGATTCCAAAGCTCTTGACTGTTATTTAAGCCATTGGGTCGAAAACGTCGTGAAACTACAAAAGAAGAGAGAGAAATTTTCATCAGGTTGTTTAAAAAAGAAAAATCTATTCAAGAAATTGGAGAAACCATTGGAAGACCTAGCAGCACTGTGAAGACTATTATATACAGGTTTGTTCAGAACAAAACTTAGGAAAATCAATCAAGAATCAGTCGTCTTGCAGTTATATCCGAGATGGAAACATGACAGTTACATAACATCAGAAAGTTTTCCAAGGCAACATTTTTCAAAATTTGTTAACTTCTCAAAAAGGCTTTTTAATTATTTTCATTAAATTATCTTTGTTGGAGATTTTTATGTACATGATAAACAAATTTATTTCTTGAATTTTCTAGAAATAGCCTAAGTTTTCTTCATTTAACACGAATTTTATATTCTGCTGCCTAGCTGGTATGCAAATATTAAATGATACACCAAAACCGTACTGCACAATAAATATAGACCTCTTTAATTTCACATTATCTTTTCTCTGGCGTCGGCCATTTCTAAGATATTCATAATTTGTTTTGAATTGTTCAGCATCTTGTCGTTAAAGCCCTGTCGAGATTTACTTGTTTCTCGCGATTGTATGCAGAGTATGAAAGCAGTTTAGAAAGAGATCGTGAGCACGTATTTCTTTCTCTTTCTAAAAACCTGGAGCCAAGTTAAATCTCGTGCACTATAGCACTCAGTGCACGGCATGATAATTGTTACAAAATCACAGCGGAAACACACTCACTATGTTGTCAGTCCCAGAACATTCTAGAGCCAGAGAGAAGGGAAACTTCCAGACGTCCAATGTTTACTTTGGGCGAGAGCGCTCTTTATCTCTACAGCTCCGGCACCACGTTTGCAACGCTTGGATCATAACCGCTGCGTCACATCATAATAGAATCAAAATCATTGAAATCGTTTTTGAGAAAATAGAAATGCCTACCTTTCACGGGACCTCCAATCGCTTATTCCTAACTAAATCTTGATTGCGAATTTAAGACAAGTGCAGATACGTTGTATATATAGTGGGGATATTGTTCAGCAGAGTAGTTTTAGAATCTGACTTATATGCAGTGCTGGAGAATATCTGATGAAAATCCCCCCACGCAGATCTCCATATTTATTACATTTTCCTTGCTGAGAGGGAGTTTTGTAATATTTCTATCTTCAATGTGTGATCCCTCCCCCCATCTCTGCCACGTTCCAGAAGAGAGGGGTGAAACTGTCTGCGTCTGAAAGGCTTTTGGAGCCTCTTGGACTACTGAGTGATCTGTTACATTCTTCTGGAAATCTCTAAAGCCCAGTTTCAATTTGCTTCCTTGTTGTTTAGTTTTACTTTCTGTACCACATACGTAGTAGGTGGAGAAGTATTGCATTGCACCCGAAAACAATACCGAAATTAAACTGGAAACACACGTTTTGACGTCTTATAGTAATTTTTTACTAATTTGATGAAGCGATTCTTCCTTTTGTGTAAAATTCTTCGTGTAATTATATCGAAGCCCCAGTTTGGGAAGCCTTTTGTGGAAGGTTCTAAACTTTCGTTTTAATTTTTTTATGGAATCAAAAGATTCTGCATCAGGGCGCGGTGATATGCTCGTAATTGAGCTCCAGCTATTCATATTTATATTTACTGCAACTTAATACAGTTGTTTGAACGCAGTTAATTTTTTTCCTTCTAATGTTACGTCCTCCAACGTTAAGTCATATTGGACGATGAATGGAATGGGTGAAATGATCCTCAAATGGGTCCAGGGTCTGTAGAGCTTAGAGTTACCCGACATTCGTCTTTCAGGATAAGGGAAAAAAAACCAGAAAAACCTTATCTATGTAACTCTCCCTGACCGAGATTCGAACTCGGGACCTCTTGAAAGTGAGGCAGACACGCTACCACCACGCTACCGAGGCGGGTGAACACAATTAAGCCATGTCATTTGTAATACATACTCTCTCTTAAACGTAGACAAATAGAAATATATAAAAGAAATGTCATTCATCCTCTCTCTCTCTCTCTCTCTCTCTCTCTCTCTCTCTCTCTCTCTCTCTCTCTCTCTCTCTCTCTCTCTCTCACACACACACATATATATATACATACATACAAAACATAATTATTTAAAATCATCGGAGTTGTCATTAAAATATTCGTCTATACTGTAATAGGCTCTGCTTAACAAGAATTTAGTCAGTTTAGATTTAAACTTAGGAGCTGACACAGAATTTTTTAGGCTTTCCAGAAGCTTATTAAGTAGTCTTGGACCAAAGTATTTTTTTTTTTTAATTTACGTCCTTCAACGTTAAGTCATATCGGACGATGAATGGAATGGGGGAAATGATGCTCAATTAAGTCCGGGGTCCATAGAGCTTAGAGTTACGCGACATTCGTCTTTCTGGGTAAGGGAAAAACCCCGAAAAACCTTATCCAGGTAACTCAACCTGACCGAGATTTGAACTCGGGACCTCTTGAACGTGAGGCAGACACGCTGCCACCACGCTACCGAGGCGGGCGACGAAAGTATTGGGGCTGATGATCAAAAAGTTTTAGCCTGAGGTTATGATGAGACGTTACCTCGGATTCGAAATGTAATATTTTTCTCAAGGTCGTGGCCTCGAATCAAGATGGAAAAACTTGTCGTGGTTTAACAAATAATTATGATTTGAATTATTCTTTTCACATGCTTGATATTTACTAAGTAAGTACATTAAATATTGTGACTGCTGGGTTTGTAAAATTAAAAGTCTAGTTTGGAGGAGTTTAAAATGCTCTATTTTTCAGTAGAAAGCCGCTTTGTCCACCCCTTACAGGTCCTTAAATGACGTGTCATACACAAACGCAGTCTCTCGTTGCTTCACCACAGGTAAACAAAAAAGAAATCACTTGCGGTACACTTCAAATCACTACACAGCTGCACACCTAATTAACAACTGCAACTAAAAAAATTGAATAAAATAAAATGTGCATATCTAATAGCCCGGTTTCAAGAATCTCTACCAGGCCTTATTATACAAACTTCATTTCAGTGACAGCAGATTACATCATTAGCTCTCGTTACAACACAGCTGGCTATCTCTCATTTCACAACTGTCCTGCTGGCGTGTCACAATACCTTATATATCACATTCATCATTACCAGACTGTTTTGTCAATCACTAGATGTTTCTGGAAAACAAGGCATCTAATGACGTAATCCAAATATTCTATCACATTCTAGAGGCATAACTTACTCTATGCCGGCGAGTCCTTTACCTTAGTTATCGCTGTCCGCCGGCGCTTGTTTATAATCGCCGCGCTATCATTAACGGCTTAGCAAGGCTCATTATTACCATGAAACTTTATCCGCCGACTGTTTTCTTATTTATGCCTGTTGTCGTGACAATATAATCTACTTGCTACCTTAACAAACTAGCTAAACTTACATATTACTGGATTCCAGTAACCTACAAATCCATCTAAAACAGTCTTTTTTCTACGTTACTTCTACTCCAACAATATCAAATCTACATTTCTACTACAGCTTTAATTCTTATAACAAGCTATGAAAGATTGTTTCCTACAGTTTAAAAATTTCCTCTTCTACAACTGGTATCCAAAGCTTCCTCCTACTGGTATCCATCTCGTAAAGGGACTGGCATCAGTAGGTGGAGCTGGTTCGTCAGTTCCAGACATCCTGGTAGTCATCTCTCCGCTTCTGCATAATCATTTGTGTCTGTCCGCTCTGATACTCTCCATATATATCTTGTCTCTCATGGTATTCTCTTTCTGTTGTAACTAAAAATTTTAATGGGTGAAACACAACTCCACGTTGTGCGCCAATTTGAAGCAAATAATGTTTATGGGTGTCACACTATTCCACGTTGTGGACGCCAATTTGAAGCAACAATATATGTGGCGAACAATGTTCCACTTGACAATACAGTTTGAAGCACTTTTGTTTAGCTCAGGGTTAAACAATGAGGTTTCTCCCAGGGTATGCGTGGATGTATGTGAGAAGGATATTTAGTGACACTGGAATGCCCGTTTCCAATTTATTTATTCACTGCTTCTTTTTTTTAGAACATCGAAATGAAAGTTGCCGACCAAGGGTTACAATCTCTGTTTAGAGTTACTGATAGCAGAATGTTTATTACTCGATAAATTTATTCGTTCCTCACGTATATATGAACCGACAAATATCCAAGACAGAGTAAGAGGACTGCCCCTAATCGCCCTCACGCCTCAGACTGCTCTCATCGGCCTGACGCCGAAGACCCTTCTGAATGACCACAGATGCGCGTGGATGTATCACTTTCACTCTGAAAACTCCTTTTCATTCAACCAAAAATCTCTTTGTGGCTGTTTTGTCATGCCATTCTGAATGGTTCAAAGAATTCCCTATTCATACAAGTCAAGTGAGCCCCTTTAGAAAACTGCTAAGGACACTGTTTCTTACATTGCTTTTGTTGTAACAACTTTCCCCCCAACTCAACAGGCCTTGCCCGTATTGTCACAAAGAACCAACATTCCTTGGACATCCATCATGATTCTTTACTTATGGCAAGCCTTCATTTCGGTATCACTGTCTATGGTCTTTCTGTCTTCTTTCTGATGTCCATAATTGGCGTCTTTTATTTATCGGCTGTGCCTCTTAAATCAGGTCTTCAAGTCTGGTAATGTGTATCTTCAGTTTCTCTTGGTCCAATTTCCCTCCGACGACATCTTAAGTTATATTCTTTTCTCATAGATTGAAATGTTCTTACATTTCTTTCTTGAAATATTTTGTCGCGGGTCGTATATTCCTCCAACGCCTTAGGCCGCGCCGTGTCTCAGTGGTTAGACCGCTTGGCCCTCACCAAGGCGGCCCGGGTTCGTTCCCAGGCGACCACAAAGTGAGAATTGTGATGGACAACACAGTGCTGGGGCGGGTTTTCTCCGGGATATCCGGTTTCCCCCGCCATCTCATTCCACCGGTGTTCCATCTTCATCTCATGTATCATCAGTGTCATCGCCTGCGGTGCCGTATGTAGTAAAAGCGGGCGTTAAACACTACAAATTTCATTTCCAACGCCTTAACGGATATTATTTGAGGCATACTCCCTAAATGCACATAATCTTCTGCATCTCTTAAGATGTTCCATAAACATTTTCCTTGAAGTTTCCTTCGAAGGTCTTCTACTAGTTCACTATACTTATTGCACTCAAAAATAACATGTTTAGGCGAATTTAAACAGTTACATTGCTGACATAAATCTGAGTTCTTCTTCCCTATTCTTTTTAAATATATATTATATGGGCCATGGCCTGTAACAAAATGAAAAAAAAAAAAATCCTTTTCTTGGTTTTATATGTTCCAATTTTAGTCTCTCTTTAATGTCTGGAAATAAATCATGTACTCTTCTTCCTACGTGAGCATTATCCCACTATTCTTGCCATTCTTGTAATAAATAAACAACTGCAGCTGGTAACTGACTCACAGCTGACACTTTGGTGGCTTGTATACCTCTAGCCATTGTTCTAGAATGCAGTAGATCGTTCGATAACAATCGCGATGGCAGCGGGAAATTCCAGTCTGTTTCTTTCGCACGCGCCAGGCACTGGCTTGTCGCGGCTCCAACACAGTGACAATACTTTCCAATCGGTGACAATACTTTCCAAAATGTGACACACCAACGAGAATCCCCAAGTATCCTGCACTGGAAAAAAATATCGGCATTTTTAATGTTGTCAAAAAATTACTGTAACGATTTTCATTAAAATGATAACTTTAAGATGTTTGCATCACAAGTTAGTCTGTAACGGAATGCTGTTCAGAAATGTAGTTCTGCCCAAAGCACACCATTTATACCAAATAAATATTTTTGTACCGTTAAGGAGAGGCGCAACAGTCTATCTCACCAATGTTAAAATGAGAGTTTTCTTTGCTCAAGAACCGTGGCCGCGCCGTGGCTCAGTGGTTGGACCTCTTGGCTCTCACCAAGGCGACCCGCGTTCGATCCCAGGCGACCGCAAAGTGAGATTTGTGGTGGGCAACACGGCGCTGGGGCGGGTTTTCTCCGGTATCTCCGGTTTCCCCCGCCAACTCATTCCACCCGTGCTCCATGTTCATCTCATGTACCATTAGTGTCACCGCCTGCGGTGCCGTATGTAGTAAACGCGGGCGTTAAACACTACACATATTTCATTAGCTCAAGAACCAGTGAACACATCAATTTGAAACGTTTACTTGTTATTTTACAACACCTTCATAATTTATTACAGATAATAGACCTTGTTTTGGTGTTTTAATAAAGGATATGTGATTTTTTTAAATAAATGCCTCGAATTTACTTCTACAAATATTCAAGATTCATTTTTTAAAATTAAAATGTTCTCATACCTTTCTGCAACTACTTTTAAAAACCAGTTTAAGCATTTTTTTTAATTCCAGAAAAAATGTACTTGCAGTAGTTTTATAGATGAGCGCACCCAGAGTATAAAAAACTAAAAATTAAACAGAGAAAAACAACATTAAAGTTTTGCTATGTTGGAACTACACTTCAAAATTTCCTAATATCCATATTCTGCATCTTTTACATCATCAGCATCCTTTCTCTTTGGTTTTTCACTCCCTCTCTTCTTCTTAGGCTCCATGGTCCCTTGTTCTATGGTATTATTAATTATTTTGTTAAATCTGGCGAAGGGGGGGCTGGTAAATTGAGAACAGCAGGCAATGTCTTACCTGCCTCAATTCCTTTCCCAAAGCTTCTCAAGCCATTAGCAAACCTTACATTTACTTCTGCACCACTTTCAATTGTTCTGTTTCAAATATATATTCTTTATTACACTTTTGGCAAATGAGTGATAATTGCACCATTTCATTTCTTGGTGTCCTCTGATACGACAACTTTCATTTTCACAAAATTTAAACTTTACAAAGTTTCTATATCGACTAACTGAAAATTTATTGATCTCATATCACTAATTTATTGATCTCATATCACTATTTACTTTACTCAAATTGTTATCACTGCCATTACACAGTGAAGAAACCAATTTTTTCCTTGACGAAGTCAATATAGTCATGTGTTATTACATTTTTTTCCATTTTAGGGGTTGCAACTCTTTTATTATGTAATCAGGATTACTTAAACTATTTATACTGGTTCCAAAGATGATTTCTTACACCAAAATTATTGCCTCTTCCCATCTTGAGAACAGCACTAGTAATTCAAAACATACTAAACAAAGCATGGAAGCACGATTCCAAATTATAATTCTCTGATATATTGGGGTGTGTATTTTAATTAAATAAGCCCGCAATATTAACTTATAAAACGTTTTAAAATTATTAATATAATCGAATAATGCAACACTGACATAAAAACACGAAACCATTAATTTATAATAGGTAACTGAACATTGCAAACTCTCGCGGATGCAATTCGTACTCTACGTGTAGTATATAAGGAACGTCAGAGCGTTCGCTTAGCGGGGAGGTCCGAAGCTACAGGGTAACTTTAACAGTGCATGTGCACCACTCAATAGCGATCGTCGTACTGCTTACTTTGGCGCGTAATGCGACTCTAGGCCACGGAGTACAAAGTGGCACCAACCCATGTAGCGACTATGACTTCCCTTTTGGTTTATTTTATAAATATTTACTATTGATCTATGTATCAATTATTCAAACATTTTCGGTACGAAGTCTAAACAATTCACACATAAGTTTGTACATGTTTTCTATAGCATATGCATCTACTGTTATTAATATGGCTGTCTGCCCGCCTCTGTAGCACAGGGGCAGCGCGTCTGCGTCACGCTCAAGAGGTCCCCAGTTCGAATCTCTCAAAAATATCTGGATGAGACTTTTTCCGGGTTTTCTGTTATTATAAAAGTTAAATGTAGGGTAACTCTAAGCTGTATGTATCGTGGGCTCATTTGAGCATCGTTTCTTTCATCGTCTGATATGACACAGCTTACTTCTTCTTTTTTTTTAGAAAAAGATAACTTTTTACAGGGGAAAAGTAATGATGATGATAAGGATGATGATAATATTTAATAATAATGATGATGATGATTAATAATAATAATAATAATAATAATAATAATAATAATAATAATAATAATAATAATAATAATAATAATAATAATAATAATAATAATAATAATAATAATAATAATAATAATAATAATAATAATAATAATAATAATAATAATAATAATAATAATAATAATAATAATAATAATAATAATAATAATATTGTGACGACAACGCGAACGTCACTTGTCACTAACATTGTTGAACGTAATTGCCCTTCTATTAAAAAAAACATGTAATAAAATGTGTATGAAAATATGTACGAACGTGTAATAAAATATGGAGTAATGAGTATATGTACAGATATGTAATAATATGTGTAAAATGTATACGTAACCAAACATTTCCGAATATTCAAAAAATATGCAAACAAGTAAATGAATATCATATAATTATGCTATATCTAAGAACTTATATTTTTATTAAAAATAAAAATGCAATGAAATATGTGTATCAGCGAGAGGCAAAATATGAAAAATGATTGTGAAATAGCATGTATTTTAATATAAAATTAAAATACATGTAAAACAATATATTATGTGATTTGATTTTACTACGTTTATACATCCTTTATATATAACCCTCTTCGCACGGTCGCAAGTCTGTCGTCATTCAGTTGTTTCTTTTATTGTATTTTTTTTCTTTTTTTTTTTTTTGAATAAGCGAGGTAACGTTGTTGATAAAAATCCTATAAATTCATGATGTTTACGTAACAAATAGAATGATAAAACGTATATATTTAGGAACTATTCCTTTTCTCTCGTGACTACAAAGAGCATAGAATGTCAAAGCCGTCACATAGCAAGACGCCCTTTAAAAATCTTACTTAAACAGAAATTTTTTTTTCTCTCGTTTCCATTACCATTCTGACGACGAGCGGACCACTGGTTGCTAACCTGCCGGTGAAGTTGCACTTAGAGCCACGAGGGAGACAATATTTGGCTGGATTCCATCTCCACGGAGACCGGAAACAAAAGCGTGTTGTGATTTGGAAGTGGAAGCTTCCAGAAATAGCAACCGACTTCACAAATGCATCACGAGTAACCAATTTATGTAGACAAAATCTAATTCCAGAATATGAGAAACATCGCCGAGCTAAGAAACGCTAAATTGGATAACTTCATAAACCGAGTAAAACTCGCCTTAGTGAAATATTCAAATAAACATCACAAATTGACTGTTAGTCTTCAGCGGGCTTCGGTTCGGGTTGTGGAAAAGTTTTTTCGGATGCATCAGGTTATTTTTCATGCCAGTAAATCTTCTGACATGGGTCTGTCGCCTTTGAGCACACTTACAAACAATCGATTTGGCCGGGTTTGGACCCTCAACCTTGGGTTCAGTAGTCAAAATGAGCTGGAAGGTCAAAACTTTTTTCCAAGCTCCCTACAGTGTGTAAGTATGAATACGGTATACGGAAGAAAACCTTGCGTTCTTTGGGGCCATACATTTATCACTTGGAACAAATGCAGATCTAATAACCATTTAAGCAAATAGAACCGTTCACATTGTCTCACAGTACAGGGCAATAAAACAAGAAATGTTCTAAACGACTTACCCTGTACCCGTTCCCGTCTTTAAAAAAAAGTGAAAAAAATTATATATAAAATGTAAAAAATAAAAAAGTAAAAAATATAAAGTAAATAAATAAAACAAATAGGATACACGTATTCAATAGTCTTTCTTTTCTTAGATATATTTAAAATGATCACTTAAGACAAATATACAAAGAGTGAAGTAACAAAACAAAACAAAAGTGCAGTCGATATTCATTTGTTAAAAAAAAAAAAAAAAAAAAAGTGACTTCGGGACTCAGAGCTGGCGTGTTACTTATACATTTTGTGTGTTCCACAACTTTAAAAGAAAAAAAAACTCTTAACAAGTAATTATCCTTATAAAAGAAAAAAAAAGGTAGTGAGGCAGTACATCTACTATAACTGCCCTAAGTAGGGCCGCGCCGTGGCTCAGTGGTTAGACCGCTTCGCTCTCACCAAGGCGGCCCGGGTTCGATCCCAGGCGACCGCAAAGTGAGATTTGTGGTGGACAACACGGCGCTGGGGCGGGTTTTCTCCGGAACCTCCTGTTTCCCCCGCCATCTCATTCCACCGCTGCTCCATCTTCATCTCATGTATCATCAGTGTCACCGCCTGCGGTACCGTATGTAGTAAAAGCGGGCGTTAAACACTACACATTCTTTTGCCCTAAGTAGTATGAACGTGAGGCAGGAGATCTCGAGTTCGAATCTCGGACAGGGTGAGTTACCTGGATAAGTTTTATCCCGGTGTTTTTCCTTATCCTGAAAGAAGAACGGTAACTGTGAGCTCTATGTACTCTGTACTCATTTGAACATTACATTCAGCGTCCCATATGACAAGGTTGGAGGTTTTCCCTTATCCTGAAAGATCAATGTCTGGTAACTCTAAAGTCTATGTACCCTGTACTCATTTAACATCAATTCATTCATCGTCCGATATGACTTAACGTTGGAGGTTTTCCCTTATCCTGAAAGATGAATGTCTGGTAACTCTAAAGTCTATGTACCCTGTACTCATTTAACATCAATTCATTCATCGTCCGATATGACTTAACGTTGGAGGTTTTCCCTTATCCTGAAAGATCAATGTCTGGTAACTCTAAGGTCTATGTACCCTGTACTCATTTAACATCAATTCATTCATCGTCCGATATGACTTAACGTTGGAGGTTTTCCCTTATCCTGAAAGATCAATGTCTGGTAACTCTAAAGTCTATGTACCCTGTACTCATTTAACATCAATTCATTCATCGTCCGATATGACTTAACGTTGGAGGTTTTCCCTTATCCTGAAAGATCAATGTCTGGTAACTCTAAGGTCTATGTACCCTGTACTCATTTAACATCAATTCATTCATCGTCCGATATGACTTAACGTTGAAGGTTTTCTCTTATCCTGAAAGATGAATGTCTGGTAACTCTAAGCTCTATGTACCCTGTACTCATTTAACATCAATTCATTCATCGTCCGATATGACTTAACGTTGGAGGTTTTCTCTTATCCTGAAAGATCAATGTCTGGTAACTCTAAGGTCTATGTACCCTGTACTCATTTAACATCAATTCATTCATCGTCCGATATGACTTAACGTTGAAGGTTTTCTCTTATCCTGAAAGATGAATGTCTGGTAACTCTAAGCTCTATGTACCCTGAACTCCTTTAAACAACATTACATTCATCGTCCGATATGACGCCCGCCTCGGTAGCGTAGATGACAAGGTGTCTGCCTCAAGTTCAAGAGGTCCCGAGTTCAAATCTCGGTTAGGGTGAGTTACCTGGATAAGTTTTATCCCGGTGTTTTTCCTTATCCTGAAAGAAGAACGGTAACTGTGAGCTCTATGTACTCTGTACTCATTTGAACATTACATTCAGCGTCCCATATGACAAGGTTGGAGGTTTTCCCTTATCCTGAAAGATCAATGTCTGGTAACTCTAAAGTCTATGTACCCTGTACTCATTTAACATCAATTCATTCATCGTCCGATATGACTTAACGTTGGAGGTTTTCCCTTATCCTGAAAGATCAATGTCTGGTAACTCTAAGGTCTATGTACCCTGTACTCATTTAACATCAATTCATTCATCGTCCGATATGACTTAACGTTGGAGGTTTTCCCTTATCCTGAAAGATCAATGTCTGGTAACTCTAAGGTCTATGTACCCTGTACTCATTTAACATCAATTCATTCATCGTCCGATATGACTTAACGTTGAAGGTTTTCTCTTATCCTGAAAGATGAATGTCTGGTAACTCTAAGGTCTATGTACCCTGTACTCATTTAACATCAATTCATTCATCGTCCGATATGACTTAACGTTGGAGGTTTTCCCTTATCCTGAAAGATCAATGTCTGGTAACTCTAAGGTCTATGTACCCTGTACTCATTTAACATCAATTCATTCATCGTCCGATATGACTTAACGTTGGAGGTTTTCCCTTATCCTGAAAGATCAATGTCTGGTAACTCTAAGGTCTATGTACCCTGTACTCATTTAACATCAATTCATTCATCGTCCGATATGACTTAACGTTGGAGGTTTTCCCTTATCCTGAAAGATCAATGTCTGGTAACTCTAAGGTCTATGTACCCTGTACTCATTTAACATCAATTCATTCATCGTCCGATATGACTTAACGTTGAAGGTTTTCTCTTATCCTGAAAGATGAATGTCTGGTAACTCTAAGGTCTATGTACCCTGTACTCATTTAACATCAATTCATTCATCGTCCGATATGACTTAACGTTGGAGGTTTTCCCTTATCCTGAAAGATCAATGTCTGGTAACTCTAAGGTCTATGTACCCTGTACTCATTTAACATCAATTCATTCATCGTCCGATATGACTTAACGTTGGAGGTTTTCCCTTATCCTGAAAGATCAATGTCTGGTAACTCTAAGGTCTATGTACCCTGTACTCATTTAACATCAATTCATTCATCGTCCGATATGACTTAACGTTGGAGGTTTTCCCTTATCCTGAAAGATCAATGTCTGGTAACTCTAAGGTCTATGTACCCTGTACTCATTTAACATCAATTCATTCATCGTCCGATATGACTTAACGTTGAAGGTTTTCTCTTATCCTGAAAGATGAATGTCTGGTAACTCTAAGCTCTATGTACCCTGAACTCCTTTAAACAACATTACATTCATCGTCCGATATGACGCCCGCCTCGGTAGCGTAGATGACAAGGTGTCTGCCTCAAGTTCAAGAGGTCCCGAGTTCAAATCTCGGTTAGGGTGAGTTACCTGGATAAGGTTTTTCCGGGGTTTTCCCTTATCCTGATAGACGAATGTCAGATAACACTAAGCTGCATGGCACCTGGACTCATTTGGGCATCACTTCAGCCATTTCATTCATCGTCCGATATGACTTAACGTTGGAGGTTTTCGCTTATCCTGAAAGATGAATATATGGTAACTCTAAGCTCTATGTGCCCTGTACTCATGTGGACATCATTTCATTCATCATCTGATATGACTTAACTCTGGAGGATTTCTCTTATCCTGAAAGATGAATGGTAACTCTAAGCTCTATGTGCCCTGAACTCATTTGAACATCATTTCATTCATCGTCCAATATGACTTAACGTTGGAGGTTTTCCTTTATCCTGAAAGATGAATGTCTGGTAACTCTTAGCTCTATGTATCCTGTAGTCACTTGAACATCATTTCATTCATCTTCAGATATGACGTAACGTTGGAGGTTTTCTCTTGTACTGAAATATGAATGTCTGTTAACTCTAAGCTCTATGTACCCTGTACTCATTTGAACATTATTATATTCATCGCCCGATATGACTTAACGTTGGTGGTTTTCTCTTACCCTGATAGATGGATGTCTGGTAACTCTAAGCTCTATGTACCCTGGACTAATTTGAACATTATTGCATTCATCGTCCGATATGACAACTTTGAAGGTTTTCCTTTATCCTGAAACTTGAATGTCAGGTGACTTTAAGCTCTATGTTCCCTGGACTCATTTGAACATCATTTCATTTATCGTCCGATATAACTTAACGTTGGAGGTTTTCTCTGATACTGAAATATGAATCTCTGTTAACTGTAAGCTCTATGTTCCCTGGACTCGCGGAACTCCATTTCATTCTTCTTCCGATGTTACTTAACGTTGGAGGACATTAATTCACTGCTTCTGTACATGAGTGGTGATAGGTGATTGACACTGTGTACGCAGACCTCAGTGCTAGGCAACTGTACTTCAGCTTAAGTTTTTGACAGATGATATTACGGTGGCGTGAGTTCTGCCTTACCTTGTTATGTGTGGATAGTTGGCAGCGCATTCGCTATGGCCAATTTATTTTAATTTTTAGAAACTTCGGGCCGTGGTATTAATTAACAGACTTGATATTTCGCTTTATGACTGAGGAAAATCACGAAAGACGACAGATTTGAACCCCGAACTTCTAGTTCGGTAAATAAAGACTGGTTAATTGTTTTACGGACATTTTTTTGTTAATATTGGATTATTTTAAACAAAGAAGGCCATGAATGACAGTGTCACATGCGGAATGAACGTAATGCCACAAGTTTGTTGTCATTTCGCTGCCCCTGGGGAAGAGCACCCTCCCCCCCGGAATTTCATTACGGCTATTCGGCGGTTTCACAGCATTATACCACGTGTTAATTATGCAACATTACTGTCCGTCCTCCGACCACTGTAAGGTAACCAACAATGACATCACGCTTTTTATCTTTATATTAACTTGGAATTGAAGTGTACAGTCCCATCAGAATATCAGTAACCCTGCTGCAGTATTGACGCCAATCTATTGAATATGCATGTACGTCGCTGCAATTTTGGAACACCGTCAGATTAGCATTTTTATGAGAATCTGGTGTAAATATCCTATAACCTTTTTTTCCCAATACGAAAACTTTATGCAGCAAAAAAATTAGCAGTTTGTTGTATAATGGGAGTTAAACTCAAAAAATTATGCAGATCCGCATTTTGCCTGTAATCTAACGATAAATGTTTCCGTTATTAAATTTGTTTTTTAAGTAACAAAAAAATAAATTCTCATATTAATGCACTAGCATGTCGCACACCGATTTGTCAGAATCAAACATTTTACTGTGCCTGTTTATTGTAGGTGCTGCTGTAGGTCTTGGGTTTAAGAGGTCGCGTGTTCAAATCCCGGTGGTAGTGAGTTATCTGGATAAAGTGTTTTTCGGGGTTTTCCCTTATTCTGAAATATGTCACTTAACTCTAAGCTTCTGGGCTCATTTCAGCATCATTTCATTCATCGTCCGATATGACTTAACGTTGGAGGTTTTCCCTTATCCTGAAAGATAAATGTCTGGTAACTATAAGCTGTATGTACCCTGTACTCCTTTGAACATTTCATTCATTCATCGTCGGATATGACTTAACGTTGGAGGTTTTCCCTTATCCTGAAAGATAAATATCTGGTAACTCAGCTCTATGTACCCTGTACTCATTTGAACATTTCATTCATTCATCGTCGGATATGACTTAACGTTGGAGGTTTTCCCTTATCCTGAAAGATAAATATCTGGTAACTCTCAGCTCTATGTACCCTGTACTCATTTGAACATTTCATTCATTCATCGTCGGATATGACTTAACGTTGGAGGTTTTCCCTTATCCTGAAAGATAAATGTCTGGTAACTCTAAGCTCTATGTACCCTGTACTCATTTGAACATTTCATTCATTCATGGTCCGATATGCCTTAACGTTGGAGGTTTTCCCTTATCCTGAAAGATGAATGTCTGTTAACTCTTAAGCTCTATGTAACCTGTACTCATTTGAACATCATTTCATTCATCGTTCGAAATGACTTAACGTTGGAGGTTTTCCCTTATCCTGAAAGATGAGTGTCTGGTAACTCTTAAGCTCTATGTAACCTGTACTCATTTGAACATTACATTCGTTGTCCGATATGACTTAACGTTGGAGGTTTTCCCTTATCCTGAAAGATGAGTGTCTGGTAACTCTTAAGCTCTATGTAACCTGTACCCATTTGAATATTACATTCGTTGTCCGATATGACTTAACGTTGGAGGTTTTCCCTTATACTGAAAGGTGAATGTCTGTTAACTCTAAGCTCTATGTACCCTGTACTCATTTGGGCATCATTTCATTCACCGTCCGATATGACTTAACGTTGGAGGTTTTCCCTTATCCTGAAAGATAAATGTCTGGTTACTCTGAGCTCTATGTACCCTGTACTCATTTGAATATTTCATTCATGTCCGATGTGATATAACGTTGAAGGTTTTCCCTTATCCTGAAAGATTAATGTCTGGCAACTCTAAGCTCTATGTACTCTGCACTCATTTCAACATCATATCATTCATCGCTCAGTATGACTTATCGTTGGAAGTTATAATAAAGAGCCAAAATGAGAGAGATGTATGTGTTGAACTTTTTAAGGGAACCACAATATAACTTTTTACATATATGTATCTGTACTAATATAAAGAAAGAAAATTAGTTTACAAATGTGTGTGTGTGTGTGTGTGTGTGTGTGTGTGTGTGTGTGTGTGTGTGTGTGTGTGTGTGTGTGTGTGTGTGTGTGTGTGTGTGTGTAAGTAAACGCATCTGATATGACTTCTCTACTCTTGTACAAACTATACTTAAAACCTGGTATCCACTTGATGTTAATCGAAATAGGTGAATACAGTAAACTTAAGTGATAGTCTTTTTAAGAACTGTTTAGTGTTTGATTGCTTTGAAATCCTATGCTCTGTGCTGTCACAGCTAAGGAAAACGAGTAGCCACTTAGTTGTTGAGAAGTATACAAATAAAGTTTACACCGTGGGATAGATCAGGCGGTTTCGATGTGGACCGCAAACGGCAGGTCCGGGTTCGAATCTCTGTTCAGCCTACCTGACCAAAGGTTGTTTTGGAGGTTTTCCCGGGTCGCTAAGTGAACGCTGGGTAGGTTTTTTGCATCCCCGGATTTTCTGTCCCTCCATTTCATTTTCATTATTTCACATCATCTCTCATCTCCATGTACTGCTCTTTAAGGGTAGAAGTGCCGGCGGGTGTATCGGCGCTGCATGACAGGATGATATGCTATTGGTGAAACTTCTTGCTCCGGTAGGACGGTTACCGAACCCGGTGTACTGGGGCGGTTTCCGGACTATTTCTAGCCTGTCGGGGAGTATCCAACTGGTGAAGTGTAGGGACACCGTCGTGGCTCCTAGGGACGGAGGCCCTTTGAAAACTCTCGCCTCATCCTTCCCGGGGTACCCTACTTGGGAAGATAGGTAAAATGAACCAAGTTTGAGCTTTCCTGGGTAGCGTAGATGGTAGCGTGTCTGCCTCACCTTTAGTTGGTCCTGTGTTCGTATGTCGGTCAGGGTGAGTTACCTGAATAAGGATTTTTACCGAAGCTTTCCCTTCTTCTGAAGGACAAGTGTCTGGTAACTCTAAGGTCTATGGACCCTGGACTCGTTTGAACATCATTTCACCCATTTCATTCATCGTCCGTTATGACAAGACCTGGGAGGACGCAAATTGAAAAAATAAATAAATAAGTTGAAAGAGCAGTATAAACAAAAATAACGAGATCTGTTCAATGAAGAATGATCACCTTTTTTTTTTTAAAACGTACTTTTACTCATTCTCTCTCAAAATAGTCTCCCCTGAATGCGATGCTTTTGTCTCAGCGTTTCTGCCAGTCTTCAAAGACATGCTAGAAACTATTTTTGAGAGATCCTTCAAAATCGCCTCCGCAGCCTTCATCACTGCTTCTGATGATGGATAATGCCTTGCAGATGGCGCTTCAAGTTAGGGAATAGAAAAATGTCACATGGGGCTAAATCCGGACTATAGGGAGGGTAAGGGATGCACTTCACATTGACTTCTGCAAGATATTCAGCAACAACATTGGCAGTATGCGCCGCGCATTATCGTGGTGCAGCATCCAGCCTGTTTCACGGAAAGGTGGTCTTTTGCGCCCGATATGGACTTGCAATGTTTTCAGAACATCCTTGTTGTATTGTCCAGTTACTGATGTGTGTGCAGGTACAACATGCTGATAAACCATTCCATGAATATCAAACAATGAGATGACCATAACTTTCCCAGTAGAAGCAAACAATTTTACATTTTTGGGGGTTGGTGATGAAGGAGATTTCCACACTGAGCTTTGCTGTTTGCTCTCAGGATCAAAATGACGTAGCCAAGTTTCATCAGCAGTGATTACGTTTAAAAGAAACTCCCGATCTTCCTCTAACATCAACTTTAACTGCATGCAGACGTACATGGGAATGTCTTTTCGTTCAGGAATCAACAGTCTTGGAACCCATAGCGGACAAACACGTCTCATGTGTAATGTTTGTGTCACCAACGTGTGGGTGGCACTCAATGAATTGTTCAGTATTTCAGAAAGTCATCTTAAGGTAATTCGTCGATCCTCTCTCACAATGACAGCAGCAGTGTTGATGTTTTCTTCCGTAAGAGCAGTAACTGGAGCACCGCGTCCACCTTCCTTTGATATTGTCTCCTCTCTTTAGACATTTTAAACCACCTTCGAGCTGTGCTGTAGGGAAGAACAGACTCTCCATAGGCCTCCTGTAACATAGTATAGGCCTCAACTGAAGATTTGTTCAGATGAAAGCAGAATTTCAAAGCCGCACATCGTTCCTCGCTTGTTACCTCCATTGCAGCGGTAGGTCGTACTGAACATGTCTGAAGTTGCGTGGCTCTCACAGGCAGGAACCAGGAGTACAAACAATGAAACTACTACGGCGTGTTTGTTTCACATTAAGCTAACAGAGTATAATAAGATTGAATTTTAGTGCGAAAATTATGATCGTAAAAAAATATGTTCATTCTTTATTGAACAGCCCTGGTAAATAAGAAACCAAAACAATAAATATTGTCTGACTATTTGAGAACAGCTAAGAATTCGTTAATTCAAAGCATTAACAAGAAATATCTGGGGAATATTAACCACAGAGAGAGAGAGAGAGAGAGAGAGAGGGAGAGAGAGAGAGAGAGAGAGAGAGAGAGAGAGAGAGAGAGAGAGAGAGAGAGAGAGAGAGAGAGAGAGAGAGAGAGAGAGAGAGAGAGAGAGAGAGAGAGAGAGACATTTTGTTATTATTAATTTTGATGTAGATGCAAGAGAATACAGTAGACTTTAGTCAAATGTTTTAAAGAGCAGGTCAATATGTTTGTACTATGAAATGTTCTAGAAGTTCCACCAGGGTTGAACTGAGAAGCACAAGGTTAACTGTTTAGTTGTGACCTTGGTGACAACACAGATCCTTCGTAAGTATGGGCGGTGTTGGGCTGCTGGACCTCAGCCAAATGGGCCCACGTCACGTTACATCATACAACTCTCTCATGTCTTTCTTACCTCACCTGAAATTGTATATGTTTTGAGTATCTCTAAATTAAAAAAGGAGTAGTCTTGTAAAAATATCTGTGTGTTTGAATGTTAGTCTCTCCGTGAACAGCCTCCCAAGCATCCAGCACGAAGATTCTCAACAAAGTTGATTTCCTCAAAATAACTCTTAATATTTTGATTCAAGATCTTCTCATGATAAAATGTATTTCTTGAATTTTCTGCGAATATACTTAAAAGTCTTGTACATTCTGAATTAATGTTCTATAATTCGTAAACCGTAAGGCATAATTAGGGGTTACTATACAAAAATATAGATCTTACTTATGTACACAATTTATGTCCAATACACTTTTTTGTAGACTTAAGCATTTTCGAAATATTCTTTGTTGTTCGTTTCAATTTTGCACTGTGTACCTGTTATCTTGGTAGTGTAAAGAGAATGGAATCTTAACTGATTTCATTATCACTTATAGCTTACTCTATTCCCATTGTGCCTGTTAGACAGTGTGTTGTAAAACTATTTTATATTTATTTTGGTGAACGTGAAGCAGAAGAGTAAGGGTAAAAGAGTGAATAGAGTAAATCATGGAACATTCTTATTTAACCACACACACACACACACACACACACACACACACACACACACACACACACACACACACACACACACACACATACACACACATCTTTCAGGATAAGAAAACACCTCCAACGCTAAGTCATATTGGACGATTAATGAAATGATGTTCAAATGAGTACAGGGATCACAGAGCTTAGAGTTACCAGACATTCATATTTCAACATAACAGAAAACCCCCAACGTTGAGTCATATCGGACGATGAATGAAACGATGTTCAAATGAGTACAGGGTACATAGAGCTTAGAGTTACCAGTCATTTATCTTTCAGGATAAGGGAAAACCTCCAACGTTAAGTCATAACGGACGATGAATGAAACTATATTTAAATGAGTACAGGGTACATAGAGCTTAGAGGTACTAGACATTCATATTTAAGGATAAGGGAAAACTTCCAACGTTAAGTCATATCAAAAGATGAATGCAGTGATGTTCAAATGAGTCCAGGCCACATAGAGCTTAGATTTACCACTCATCTTTCAGGATAAGGGAAAGCCCCCAAAGCTAAGTCATATCGGACAATGAATGCAATAATGTTCAAATGAGTACAGGGTACATACAGCTTAGAGTTACCAGACATTCATATTTCAGGATAACAGAAAAACCCCGACGATGAGTCATATCGGACGATGAATGAAATTGTGTTCAAATGAGTACAGGGTACATACAGCTTAGAGTTACCAGACATTCATATTTCAGGATAAGAGAAAAACCCCAACGTTGAGTCATATCGGACGATGAATGAAATGATGTTCAAATGAGTACAGGGTACATACAGCTTAGAGTTACCAGACATTCATATTTCAGGATAAGAGAAAAACCCCAACGTGGAGTCATATTGGACGATGAATGAAATTGTGTTCAAATGAGTACAGGGTACATCGAGCTTAGATTTAGCAGACATTCATATTTCAGCATAACAGAAAACCCCCAACGTGGAGTCATATTGGACGATGAATGAAATTGTGTTCAAATGAGTACAGGGTACATACAGCTTAGAGTTACCAGACATTCAACTTTTAGGATAAGGGAAAACCTCCAACGTTAATTCATATCGGACGATGAAAGAAATAATTTTCAAATGAGGCTAGGGTACATAGAGCTTTGAGTTAGGAGACATTCATGTTTCAAGATAAGAGATAATTTGCAAAAAAAAAAAAAAAAAAAAAAAAAAAAAAAAAAAAAAAAAAAAGGCCTTATCAAGATTACTCACGCTGACCGAGATTTGAACTTGGAAGCTGTTGGACATAAGGTTGCCACGCTGCTAAAGTCATGTGTGCAATAATGCTTAAATGAGCCCGGGGTCCATACAGCTTAAATTTATCAAACATTTCTATTCTCAGAAAAAGAGAAGCCCCGGGGAAAAACAGCTTTAGCCGAATAATTCATCCTAGTCGAGGTCAGAATTCCTAATCTCTCGCTCTACAATTTAAGCCACAGGTTTAGATGGAGGATACAATGTAGTCAAATGTTTAAAAAGGGGGTCGCTTTATCCTTTACTTTAAGTTTTCTTTCCTTGACATCAAAGGAAAGGCGTCCAAGCAGTCGAAACTGTTAAATAACAACTGATATTTAAGAAATTGTTAATGCTACAACTGATTGACACGAACAGTGTGTTTTATGCAAAATTAAGGTACACGTGTTTTAAGTACATATTTGAAGAACGAGGCGTTTTGCATTTTATTATTATTATTTAATAATATAGTACTTAAACGAAAATAAAATACTAGCAACTGTTCAACATGGTGGATGCGTTGACTTTGCTGGAGGGAGAAGTAAAATGCTGGAAATTTCAAGCCAACAACACAGACAATCTCGGAAATTGTTAAGTCCCCCCTCCCAAAAAAGAGTTAATTTGTTTACATTAACCGGCTAAGCATTTTTGTGGAATAAGATTGTAGGTATTTTATAATTTATTAGTTATACAAAGGTCATTCAGGATGAGGAGCACTTTAGACGTTAGTTTTCCAGAAAATTGTAGACGATCATTTTGTCATGAAAATATGATAGATATATAGTGTTTTAATATAAAATAGAACCGTGTTGTGCCCACCTCGGTAGCGTAGATGGTAGCGTGTCTGCCTCACGTTGAAGAGGTCCCGAGTTGGAATCTCGGTTAGAGTGACCTACCTGGATAAGATTTTTCCGGGATTATCCCTTATTCTGAAAGGCGAATGTCGGATAACTCTAAGGTTTATGGACCCTGGGCTCATTTGAGCATATTTCACCCATTTCACTCATCGTCCGGTATGATTCAACGTTGGAGGACATAAATTGCAACCAAAAAAAGAAAGTGTTTTACAATATACATGTTTTCTTTCACATTCTTCTTGCTGAAAGTAAAATTTTTTTTTCTAAAAAATGTGTGTTATTCAGCTGGTGTTAAAACATGTATTTCTGATGAAATGCAATACTTCGATACTTATGTTATTGGCTGGTAAAGTTAGTAGTGTTATAGAGAAATTGTAGGGGACAGGTAAGTAATTACAACAAATAATTTCCACACATTGTAATCAATCTGCAAAGTATTTCTTTATTTATTATCCAACTTTTTTATTCCTATTTTACCCGAAGGTATATTAGGAATACATTTTAGAAATGTATGAATATAATACAATTTACAAAAATATAACAAAATTCAATATCAAGCTGACAAACAGTAAACATCAAGATTGGGGCGGTTCCTCTCTTTGTGATTTGGATTTATATCACACGATGCGGTGACATATCTGAAGTTGGATGCGCCCCTTCGTGAGGTCTACGCCCCACACGCGGACAAGTTTCGCCGTGAAGATGATGTTCTCGAAGATTTCTATAAATCCTCTCTCCGGCAGCTGCGGCGAGCGATGAGATGTGAAACTTCTCAGGCGTGGTATCGATACAAAAGGGATTTCACTTTTGGGCAACTATGGAATAAAATAATTAATACCTTTTTACTTTACTTGGAATTATATTTCTCGACATCATTTTCTTCTTTACATGCGACTTGTTCCACTATATATTAATCTTCTCCTTTTATTTATAAATGATGCAACGGTTTTTTTACTTAAATTGTTTATCGTAGCGTCGCGTCTTCGACGTATATTTTAAACGTTTACTAAACGTTCATAAATGATGAACTCAAATAACTTCTAATAGTTTCAAGAAGTCTTTTACCGAAAACGGATCTACCCTCTTCGAGAGTTCTAAACAGAAGAAAAAATTTAAGAATAAAATCATTGGTTCTTTTTTCTGTTTTTGTTGCTAAGCCACCGCAATACTTAATTCTGATTGGTCCTACGTCACAATTTGGGATTTCAATAAACCTAAGCATTTGTTGCATCGTCTATATGGCCTGCTTGGTTATTAACTTAAGTTGAATTACAGATGTCCATGTATGCAATATCAGCTTCAAGATGAATCCTTTAGCTTAAGAATTGTTTTAAGAAAGCCATCAGATATTGATAAGTTTTGTAATTCATCAAAATATGTGTAAGTGGTTTTGAAAAAGTGTAACCTAAGGATTGAAGCAATGATTCAAGTTCGTATCTTTCAATACAGAAAAACGGGCAATCAAATTAAATGTGAGGGACATCTTGAAGATGATTTCCAAACATACAACTAGATGTGGATTTGATTTTGAATCGAGATAAGTAAGCTGAAAATTTGTCATGTCCAGTTAAGAGGTGAGTGAGAACATATTTAGGATTAACGAATTTACATTTATGTCTGTCAGAAACCGTTGAGAAATACAAATCCTTAGTAAAGACATCACAATCACTTTTTACTGTGCAATGTAAGAGGCATGAGTCGCTGTAAGGCCCTATAGTGAAGAAACCCATTAGCGCCAGGTGTACCTGGAAATCAGTTGCCTGTACGGGGGGAGGTACAGTTGCCAAGGGAAATGAGCAATTCACAAAGTAGAAGTCGTGTTTCAGGTACTAAACCTCGGCATCAAGTTTGTTAGTAGAATGAAATATGTTTTAGATGCTGTAATGGGTTTTGAACCAGTATTCTCCCGTTTGCACTGCATTTCCTGGTTGCTGTTCCAAGTTTTTGAGACGGCTCGCTGTTTACGACGACCTACATACATATACTCCGTAACTCTAAAATAACTTCAAGTACGGAACTGAGTGACTCATTACTGCAATGTTGGCTAACCTGCCAAAACCCTTTCTGGCTTCAGGCCTGTCTACAGATGTGATATTCGCCATGACCTACTTTCAGGAACAGAATTAGAAGTGTAATGCCGTTCGTAATCCTAATCTATATGCAAAACAAACCTGATGTATACCACACACTCTTCTTACGAAAGCTGTTACATGATCGCTTGCAGTGATAGTATATTTCCTTGTAGATACAAAGGCAATAAGAGAACAAAGTCGACTTTAAGTGATAGTTAAATATTTTAAGAGATGGTCGTTTTATAATGATTTTGAAATTTCATTCTCCTCGCATGACCACCAGGAGAGACAACCCAGTGGGATGTGTCAGTCGGTTTGGTGTGTGGTTCGCATTCGAGAGGTCTGGGTTCGATTCCCTTGGCCGACCTACTAGCCCATGGCTTTTTTCGGGGCTTTTCTCATGTCGGATAGGTTAATTACATTCTCCGAATTTCTTGTCCCTTCATTTTATCTCCAGTTTCATTTCATATCATCTCTCATCTGGTTGAGGTGTCGGTGGGTGTCTCGGCGTTGCATGGCAGGATGTTCTGCTACTAAACACTTCCTCCTCCGGTCGGACGATCCCCGGTCTCGAACCCGCTCATGTGGGGGCGTTTCCGGATCAAAGTAGGGTGGGATTCCGGTAAGGTTCCAACTGGTAGGGCAAGGGCACCATATTTCGGATACCATTTTTATTTTTTGGGTATTCAACATGTTATAATACATCAATAGACACGAAATTCTGTGACAACGTTCTTTATTCATATTAGCTTACAGCTCCTTAGTCAAAAATGTCTTATAAAGTAAGTTCACATAAGACAACAAAAACCATTAAAGAGCATTTGGATTAGGTTACAAAAATGATGCCTAATTTCGGATACCAAAACGTAACGATGAAGCAGGAGTAGGGGAATCTTCTCGTTGCTTATTGGCTGGCACAATGGGAATCGCAAGTCCTCAAGGCGAGTTAGCTCATGAGGCCGGGGTCCAACTGTGTTGTGATACCGAAATTAAGGTTTGCCATAAGTAAAGAATCATGATGGGTGTCAAAGGAATGTTGGTTCTTTGTTACAACGTACAAGGCCAGTTAAGTCGAATAGCATTTTGGGGGAAAGTTGTTATAACAAAAGCAATGTAAGAAACAGTGTCCTTAGCAGATTTCTAAAGGGGCTCACTTGACTTGTACGAATAGGGTATTCTTTGAACCATTCATAATGGCGTCAAAATAGCTACAAAGGGATCTTTGGTTGAAAAGGAGTTTTCAGAGTGAAAGTGATACACCCACACGCGCAGCTGTGGACAAGAGTCTTCGGCGTGAGGCCGATTAGAGCAGTCCGAGGCGTAGATCGGTAAAATATTGTTCATTCCTAATTTCGGTTATACGAAATTACGATGCCCTGTGGTATCCGAAATTAAGAATTCCGATATTGGATAAATAACAGCTTGGATTAAACAAGATATAAGCAATTTCAAATGTTACTGCATATAAGAAAATTATCATATACTAACATATTACAGACAGTAATTACGTGATTTAGGACTTTACCTTAAGTTCAAGAAATCGCTCTGAAAAGTGATCTTCAAACACTCTGATCGTGAACAAAACAACTTACAAATGCAACTTCACCACAACTAACTGCATAATGGCTAGAGGTGCGCTGTGTTCACCTGCTACTTCCTCCTACTTGTTCACATGATTTACGAGGGAGTGCAGTAGCTCATGGAGTAGAAAATGTACCATCCGAAATTAGGCAACTATCCTTACCCTTACCCTTACCCTTACCCTAAGATGTAGGAACCCCGCCCTTTGCACTGTCGTTGCTCCTTCGTCTCCTCTCGGCTCATCCTTCCTCCCGGGGGTGCCCCAATTGCAGGCATAAGTACAATAGACCAATTATTTTAGTTAATTGATGGAAATTAATAATTTCTCCACACTAGCCGTATATAGGCTAAGATTTTTTATGGATAGAGCCAACATGAAAAACTGAATGCCATGGCTGGGATTTGAACTACGGATCTCCTGGTTACCGTCCAGTCGCTCTTAACCTTTGAGCTACCATGGCCAACGTGCCGTCCTGACATTAAATTCTCCATTTGACTCATATATTTCCCCGGTAGACCACTAGGGGCTCTCGCATCCGAGATACACCGTCTGTGGCGACTTACTATTGTAAGTACTTGAGTCCCAGGCTTCATCATTTAACTCTTATTATTTTAGTTAATTGGCGGAAATTAATCATTTCTCCACACTAGCCGTATCTAGGCTAAGGTTTTTGATGGATAGAGTCAACATGAAAAATTCAATGCCATGGCCGGGATTTGAACCACGGATCTCCTGATTTCCGTCCTAACCTTTGATTTTTAACTAAAATAATGAAAGTTAAATGATGAAGCCTGGGACTAAGTACTTACAATAGTAAGTCGCCACAAACGGTGTATCTCGGATGCGAGAGCCCCTAGTGGTCTACCGGGGAAATATATGAGTCAAATGGAGAATTTAATGTCAGGACGGCACGTTGGCCATGGTAGCTCAAAGGTTAAGAGCGACTGGACGGAAACCAGAAGATCCGTGGTTCAAATCCGGACCATGGCATCCAATTTCTCATGTTGACTCTATCCAACAATAGACCAAGTTTGTACCTCCGTGCCGAATCCCCTCTGCAGCGTGGACCAGTCCTGTGCAGTCCAGGCTAGAAAGGAGACAAACGCTTAGCACTTGACAAAGTATAAGTATTAGAAAATTCAAATTAATAACAACGAATACTTCGGAAATGATCAGCTTAGATATGAAAACTATCTGCCGTAATAGGCGTGATTTAACAAGATACACATTTTTGTGTGTATGCTATTGTGCATCTCTTGCGGTTATGCTGAAGTCATTTAGAATTAAGAGGATTTCTGAGGACTTTCCCACAAAATTCAAACTATACCTTTTGTTTGTTATGAAAACATTTGAAGCATATGGTATCCTAATCAAAATAGTTAGAACCGCTTTCAACAATTTAAAAATTAGGACAATTTTGCTGTGTAAAAGATAGTTTGGGTTGGAGGTTCTGAAAAATCTTCCTTTCGTATCTTTGGACCATATTGCACTTAGCACACTAAGGTTTTACGTTGTCTATCCTGTACATAGTAGGCAAGAAAGGTATTGCATTCCACCCAAAATTATCAACCGATATTTCAGCCATAATACAATTTTTGAGACTTGCGGAGTAGAAAAAAAAGGAACAAAGGCCTCTTTGTGTATGTATTTCAAAACGAGTAGTCAGTTAAGTATAAAAGTAGATATTTAAGGATATAATACAAATTTACCTTCGGCCGCGCCGTGGCTCAGTGGTTAGAACTCTTGGATTTTACCAAGGCGGCCCGGGTTCGATTCCAGGCGACCGCAAAGTGAGATTTTTTTGTTTTTTTGTTTTTTGTTTGTACTTTACGTCCTCCAATGTTAAGTCATATCGGACGATGAATGGAATGGATGAAATGATGCTCAAATGAGTCCGGGGTCCATAGAGCTTAGAATTACTCGACATTCGTCTTACAGGATAAGGGAAAACCCCGGAAAAAACCTTATCCAGGTAACTCACCCTGACCGAGATTCGAACTCGGGACCTCTTGAACATGAGGCAGACATGCTACCACCACGCTACCAAGGCGGGCTAGTGAGATTTGTGGTGGACAACACGGCGCTGGGGTGGGTTTTCTCCGGGACCTCCGGTTTCCCCCGCCATTGCATTCCACCGGTGCTCCATCTTCATCTCATGTACCATCAGTGTCACCGCCTGCGGTGCCGTGTGTAGTAAAAGCGAGCGTTAAACAATACACATTTTAAAGCTACTCTCATCCATGTTATGCCTTCTCTTCCAGTTTTGTCAGATTCATCTATATATTTTTCCCTACCCCGTTCTGTCTTTAATTGCTTATAAAGTTTTAAAATTTCTTTTCTTCTATACTTTCCCATATCTCCTGCCTATCTATGTCTTGTACTCTAGTTCTCACTTCCTTCCAGAAACCGCTATGACTTGACTCCTGGATCGGGATTTCTTTATTGGAGATGGGATGCACGTTGAATGTTTGCAAGACCCACGTCGAGAAGCCAGATATAACAGGGTTAATTCGTTGTTATTTTGAGTTGTTTCTTGATGATCGTGTTTGATTAAATAAGAGTCATGAGAATCTTGGTTTCAAGGCGTGGTTCGGAATAAAGTTTCGGAGAAGTCAAATTTTGTAACAATTTTATTGTATTATTTGGATTACATTTTACTTGAACTTCCTTTCCCAGTCACTTGCAGGTTACTTCCAACATATCGATAAATTCTTACTTTGTTATATTTAAACAGTTCCAACTATTACATAAAAGTTCTTTACTATCCATCACACTCACCATTACAAAACATCTCTACCAAGATTATTGATTTTTCGTAACTATCGTTACTCCTATCTTAATTTTGTGATTGGCCGATTTAATGCTACGTCACCACATTACGTCATACCATTATTACTACGGCCAATCACAAAATTACATATATTTTTACTCATTTCAATTACTAAATAGATGTTAGTAATCATTTAAATCGTTTCACTGCTTTGCTTTTAATAGATCTCCCATGCCTGTTTTCAATATTGTGACTTTGTGGGTTCGTGAAATTAAAAGTCCAATTGTACAAACTCAAAATGTTCTTTATTTGCACCGAATTACAGTTGAAACACTTGCCGATTACATAGAATTACTTAGCGCACACAATTACAATTCACCAGTTCGTCTCTCACAGGTCTATTGCACGCTCACAGTTACGTACAACTCCTCTGATACACGTACACCGTCTTCCAGTCCGTCCACTCACACGGCGCTCCTCACGGCTGCTCGCCAAGAACTGAACTCACTCGCCAACTGCAGCCCCTTTTTATAGGAATATCGCTGTTTGTCGAAGTCTCGCGATTCGGTGAATCATCCTGCAGGTTCCAGACGTCAAGGAGATGGCTAACGATGTTTTTCCAACCATCCCTCTCATTACCGCTACAAGACAAATGGGTAGGCGTAGTCGAATGCTTCCCGTCTGCTGCTTGCTGGCCGTGCCTTCCGATAATTAGGTGGCAATATCATTCTTTCCAATTCTGACCACCAACTGTTTGTATTTTCGATGCTTTTCTGTTGGTTCATACACAGATTCAATAATTCCCCTTTCTGCCCTTTAATACACTTATACCAAAATTTAAATATTCTCTCTATTATTATTCTCCTCCTTTCTGTATTACGCAACTCTAGTAATGCCACTTTTCTTGGTGCCGATTTTGGCAGCCCTAGTAAACCCAGAATATAGGGCAAGTGTAGATTTTTAAAAAACAAAGAAATTAACTGTAGAAGCTTCTGGTGTAGGTAGTGTGCACACAGTGTCACGAATTTGTAGTGAAGCAGCTTCATCCTTAGAAAAATGGAGCGTGCGTATGGTTCAATCTCCGGGAAAGATCCACAAAGTTTTAAAGCGAATTACTAGATTGGAAACCGTACTTGTGCTGTTCTACTGCTGTGACGTGTGTCAAGATAAGATTTTAATGTTTTAGGAATATTTTATATGCTGTTTAATTACAGGAAAAATAGGCAGGGCTTTAGTTGTCATGTAAAACGTGCTATATACAAAACCTCTGCCGGTACAACCACCACGTTTAGCAACAGCGTTCCGCTTGAGCATTGGCCAGCATTCATATGCCTTGATACCGAAATTAAAGGATTTGAAATAAGTACAGAATCATGATGGATTTCAAAGGAATCTTGGTTCTTTGTTACAACACGTGCAGGGGCAGTTGACTCGAATAGCAGTTCGGATAAAGTTGTTTTAACAAAAGAGACGTAAGAAACAGTGTCCTTAGCAGAGTTCTAAAGGGTAGCACTTGACTTTGTTTGAATAGGGTATTCTTCGGACCCTTCATAATGGCATGACAAAATAGTCACAAAGGGAATCTTTGGTTGAATAAAGGGCTTCGAGAAAGTGAAAGTCACACACAGCCTCGCGTAGCTGTGGAGGACATTCAGTTGCTGGCTTGGAGCCTATTAGGGCAGTCCTCTTCTTCTGTCTTGGTCGAGAGCAGACCAGAAGTGATGAGAGAAGATATTTGTCGGTTCATATGTACGTGAAGTACGAATTAAGTTTTATCAAGTAATAAGCATTTCACATACAGTAACTTTAAACAGTGATATTGGTATCCCTTGGTCGGCAAGTTCAAGTTTGATGTTATGATAAAAAGGAAGCAGTCATTAGGGGGGGACGTACGAGAAAATGTTCAAAAAATCTATTTTTTAAATTGTTTTGTAAAATAGTATATAGTGTTAGCTATCAAATACCAAAATATTATGACTGTACGTGGTCTGTATGTACCTTTAAAAAATTAAATGTCCTAGTGTTGCATAGTAGCATAGTAGCAACATAGCCCACCTACCAATTCTTAGCACACCGAGACTTACTAAAAAAATGTCTCTATGGAGAGTCACAAAACCCAAACGAAAGCCTCAACAGTTTGATATGGAAAAGGTGCCCCAAAACATTATTTGTATCTTCCATAGTGGTGAAAATTGCTACATTTGATGCTGCAATAGTGTTTAATGATGGGAATGTTGGCAAAAAGAAAGTTATGCACCAGTTAGGGTATCAACCTGGTGTGTTTATGGAAACAATTTTGCAGAGTATCAACAACATTCGTATCGCTGGTGCAGAAAAAGCTATGAAATTAATGCAGAAAGAAGCAAGACAGAAGAGGAGTTTAAAAAGAAAGACTGAAGAAGACCAGAATGAGGATACAGACAATGGACATGGGAAGTCCTGACTTAAAATTAAAAGGCAAACTGAATAATACTTATTGCATTTTAATTGCCTTTCCCCGTAACTTGCATTTTCTACAACTTCAACACATTTTCTCTCTAACTACTTCATCTACAGTGATACAATTTAGCACACAGCTTTCTTATGCCACAATAAACATTTTATTGGTTCTGGAATTTAAGATTAAGCTCCAGATGGAATGTGGTGATACAAAATATATGAAATTATTTTAATTTTTAAAGGATGCATATGATTAACAATTTTTTTAAAACTCCATACAGCTTCAATAAGAAATCTAAATCCAAAAAATTCATTTTTAGTGTGTTTTAAAATAGCAAACCAAATTTCAGAAAGATAGCATATGTGAATTTTGAAAAAAAAAAAAAAAATGGGCTTAAGTTTGTAAATATCTCTGCATATAGAAAAAATATGTAGCATTAGTTATAAACAATTGAAAATTACGGAAAAAATTGTGCATATTAACTGTTCATCTTAAATGAGTGTCCTAAGTTTCACTTCTTTAACTTGAAAACTTTGGATGTTATGGCTATTTATGTAAGACCCTAAATATTTGCATATGCCCCCCCCCCCCTTAAATCAATTTGAAACGGGCAATCCAGTTTCATTAAAACTATCCTTTTTATACCTACCCACGCATACCCAGAGAGAAACCTCATTGCTTAACCCTGAGCGACCCTTATTACTGTATCAAACTGTAACTTGAACGTGGAATCGTGTGCCACACATTATTATTTCTTTTGCGAGCGGTATAGGTTAAGAAAAGTATGTACATAATGTGTAAAAATATTGTAAATAGCAAGCTGTATAAATAAATTCTATCCTATTACATTCTAATGATGTCGATTTTGTAAGATCGGTTTGTGTAAGACTCGGTAGGGACTCACAGTACGTTTAAGATGAATCATGCTTTGACAATATGTCTGTGGCAGACTGTGTCTGTGTACAAATGCTAGGTGCTGGTAAAATTCCAAGTTGGCAGGTCGCTGTTTATTGCGATGCTGATGAATCATGTGCCGCTGGAAAATGTTCATGAATGGAGCCAACTGTTGCAGCCCCCACTTCCAGAATGGAGGTCACAACCTCTTGTTGCATATGAGCACACTTTCCAAACAAAACATCCAAAAAATCAACTTTACCATAGTTCTTGGTCTTTAGCCCTTGCTGTCTCACTCCTTCAGTTTTCTTCAGCAGCACAAAATTGAACCCAGTGTACAGCACTCTACTCACTATGTGTACAAAATTGAGTTTCTATTTCTAGAGACCTTTTTTGCTGAAATACGGCGTTTGCTTGCTTATTTTATGTTTTTTAATTAAAATCTTATTTAAATCCTGGGACCGGTTTCAAAGCAAAACATATGCTTCATCCTCAACCACTCAGCTTGACACTCACCCACTAACTGACTGACTGACTGACTGACTGACCTTGACCACTACCGGAGTTTGAAGAATAGCTGTTTATTTAACTGCCATCTACCGTGGACAACACAAACTTATTGATGACATCTATTGGAGGGATATCAAAATTCATTACGCGATCCTTATTTTTCAAAATAAATATCTTCTCCCAAACCATTAAATCTATCGGTTCTTTCAATTGTTTCAATCATTTAACTTCTGGATTTACTTCATGATTATATGACCAGAAATGATCAGGCACTGCCGATTTCTCTGTCTGTCTATATTTAATATTTCTAAAATGTTCCTTCGCTCTGGTTTCTAAATTAGGCTTGGTTCTACCAATATAGATCTTATCGCATTCTAAACACTTAACTTGATAAATACCAGATTTTTTGTTGTCTGAAATTTTGTCTTTTTTAGAAAACTGTAGAAAATTCTTTATACTGTAATTATTATGAGGTGCTAGTATTATACCCACTTCTTTGAAAAATTTTTGGAACTTTTTATTTGCCCATGGATGATAAGTAAATTTTTTGAAAATATAATCTCTTTTTACTTTTTTAAGAGTGGAAACATCATTAACATTTTTGATACTTAAATTTTTCTACTCTTCTGATTATAAAATCTTTATTAAAGCCGTTAATTAAAGCAGTGTTTATAATATGTTTATATTCCGCATTAAATTCTTCTTCGTTTAGAGGTATGTTTATCAATCTGTAAATCAAACTATTAAAAACAGCAAATTTGTGTGACATAGGGTTAAAACTTTTATTTTTTTATATAATTATCCGTGTGAGTTGACTTTCTATAGATGCCGAAACTTCTAGAAAGGGGATGTAACCATTGTTTTCAACTTCTATTGTGAACTTGATAGATTTATCCTGTGAATTTAGAATATTTAAAGCCTCATCTATATATCTCTCAGGAACTATGGCAAAAATATCATCTACGTATCTATACCATATGTTAAAAATTGAAGGAAAAGCTTTAGTGACTTCTGATACCGAAATTATGGTTTACCAGAAGAAAAGAATTATGATAGCCGTCAAAGGAATGTTGGTTCTTTGTGACGACCAAGGGCAAGGCCAGTTCAGTTCAGTTGGGGAAAGTCTAACAAAGCCATGAAAGAAACAGTGTCCTTAGAAGGTTTCTAAAGGAATTGTCACTTGACGTATATGAATAGGGAATTCTTTGGATTATTTACAATGGCGACCAAAACAGCCACAAAGGGACTTTGTTTAAAAGAGTTTTGAAAAGGGAAAGTTAGAGATATATACACGCGCGCAGCTGTGGTTAGAAGCAGTCTTCGGTGTGTAGCCGATATGGCTATATCGCAGCTAGGAAGCCATTATAAACATTGTTCGGCGTGTAGCCGATATGAGGAGGGGAGTCTGAGACGTGAAGCCTATTAGAGCGGTCAACTTGTTCTGTCTTGAATATTTGTCGGGCCATAAAAAATTTATCGAGTAATAATTAGTATTCAATAGCTCTAAACCGAGATTGGTAACCCTCGGTCGGCAGCTTCCATTTCGAGGTTTGAAAAGAAGAAGCAGGGAATAAATAATTTGGTTACGGGCATTCCAGTGTTGTAAAATTTCCTTCTCATCCCCATCCACGCATACCCTGAGAGAAACCTCATTGCTCGCCGACTTCTGTGTACACCCATAATCATATTTGCTTCAAACTGGCGCACAACGTGGAGCGGTGGTAACCTTTGATCGCCACCATCTTCATATTTAGTTACACCTCTATTTCAAAAAAATTCATAAATAGAGCAGATACTCATAAATAGATACTAGTGATTCTTCTTGTCCCTAGCGAAAAGAAAGTGTACTGTCGCCGATTAGACTTAGTCCCTCCAAATTTGTCTTCACCCCCTCGGCCAGTTTTAACTCGATCGGGTTCTTGATTAAACGCTGACATTCTACGCAGAACATTTCAATGAAACCTACCCCACGATTACTGCCAGAACAATCCAATAGAGTTAATGTGGGCTCAAATTATGTTGTAAACAGAAATAATATTTTTAAGCTGACTGACGTTGAACGACTTATTTACCAAGAAATTGACAAGGAACACAACAAGACTAGGAAAACTGCGTGAGACATGAGATAAATTACAAGACGACTTTTTTTTAAAATATACATCTATGTATATAGATGTATATTTTTCTTTTCCTTATTTAACCGCTTTTTATTGTTTCCGTTTAATTACCTATCTGTTTTCTGTAGTTTCACACACATACACTATACACATAAACACCCATGCCCAGAGCGGGACTCGAACCCGCGACCCTCTACGTGGTGGAACGCTAGAGACATGCGTTCTAAAGACCATGGCTACGAGGGCCGGCAACTTTTGAAAAGAAATAGCACGTAACGAGATTTTGGAACAAGACAATGACGACCTATCTCTTAACGTAACATTCACAGCTATACGGATGCACCGCTGGTATTTTCGTTGAATTAGAAAAATAAGTAATTCATAAACTATAATTAATTTTAAACTAAATATTAAAAACATTTGCGTAAAATACCAATATCCATGCTGCAGTTGTAATTTCAACAACTACATTATTATAAAGCTTACGAAAATTCAGTTTGCGTTCCCTTACATCTAGCGCCATGAACACTCGCAAGTATGCGAGAGAGAGAGAGAGAGAGAGAGAGAGAGAGAGAGAGAGAGAGAGAGAGAGAGAGAGAGAGAGAGAGAGAGAGAGAGAGAGAGAGAGAGGGAAATATAAAAAGAGTGGGAGTAACGAGGTGCCAACGCTGAAGGCTCTAACGCATTTTATTTGCTACAGGTGAAAGCTCTTCTCATTTGAAACAATAATAGATTTTCTATAAAGGTTAGGTAGCACTAACTAAAACCACAATTAACTTAAGAAAAGATTTACTCATAGTAAATAGTTACAGATATGGCCCATTGGACCGAATACCTGACAGAGGGGGGGGGGGCCGTAACGCCTGACCCAGCCAAAGGCTGGCACACAAAGACAATCAGTTCATCCTCAGACACATTCAGTCCACCAGAGGGTGATGACGCACACGTGTGACGTCACAAACTACCACACTAAACAAGCCAGTCATTAGTGTGACAATATCTTTCGAAACATGATATTTGTTGGCTTCAGGGGTAGGGAATTACAAGCATTTTCACTAACATCTCGATATCAAAGTTTCAGGTGGAATACAATACTGTCACATGGGCTTTCGTGTGTCCTGCCCACATGTTACGTCACCATTGCTGTCTGTTTTGGACGGAAAAAAAGTGGAGTCAGATAACTTAGCCGTCGTAACGTTGAAGCAGGAGTAGGGGAAACTTCTCCTTGCTTACTGGCTGGCACAATGGGAATGGCAAGTCTTCAAGGCCAGTTACGAGCTCATGAGGCCGGGGCCCAACTGTGTTGCTATACGCAAAATATCTTTATAGACCTATTTCGTGAAGGATCCAATTCCAGAAAGATGTACCACGCCCGGCAGCTGTATAAAAGCAGATGTAATGCCAAGAGTCAGTGAGTAGCGCAGTGTGATGTTTCGAGCTGAGTGTGGTACATTGAACGCTCCGTGATAGGAAGTAAGCAGGTCGTGGGGCTGTGCAGGAAGCAGTTCAAGGTTCAGTAAGTGCGCATCCGGGTGAGGAATCGTAGAACTGTCGAAGCAGTTTACTTACGAATATCGGAGTTATGTTGTGTAGCTCCATGTTAGAGGTAGACGTGTGTGTTGCAGTACAAACGGTATAGTACACCACAGGAAAGAAAGTCTCCGGGAATGAGACGCAGGGGGGTTAGCAGAGGTTGCTACACCCTCCCTCGGTAGTTTGTCACCCCATGTAAGTTCACTTACAGGCCATTTAAAAACATTCTGACGGCTTATGCTTTTGTGAATGAATCTCCTCGGTTTTAGTGTACGAGTGAATAGGGCGCATTTTTTTTAACGGTTCCTCTCCTTGTGTAGCGTTCTCCTCCACACTCAGTCCCACTGTGTAAGGTGTTGCATTCCTTTCAGGGACTTTGCGTTGGTGGACAGTACGTACTACAGGAACATTGTAGAGACGTTTTGTATTTGTGGAAAACAAAGGCGGATTGTAAGTTAGCTCAGAGCTAACCGAGTCAGATGGTTCAGGCGCTTTTGCCTGTGGCCCGCATTCGGGAGATCCGGGTTCGATTCACGTGACCGAACTCTCTGACCCATGGGTTCTTTTGGTTTTTCTTTCGCCAGGAGAATTCTGGTTGGTTAATTACATCCCCGAATTACCTGTCCCTCCATTGCAGCTCCATTATCATTTCACATCTCTCATCTGGTGGTCTCTTTCAGGGTAGAACTGTCGGCGGATATCTCGGCGCTGCATGTAAGGATGATATGCTTCTTGTAAACATCTCCGGTAATACGGTGTTCGGTCTCCGAGCCAGCCTGCTGGGGCGTTTTAGGACCACGGTGGTACAGGCCTTCCGGGGAGTTTCCAACCGGTCAATAGTATGAACCCTGCCCTCTGCACTGTAGTGACGCATTCCCTCTGTAGCAATCCCTTATCCTATGCTAACAGTTAACGATTGTGCTGAAAATAAAGAAGTTTGAAGCAAGCTTTTTGTCAGAATACTTTCTCTGCCTACTACATATATGGTAGAGGAAGCCATATGAATAAAATACATAAGACAGTTTATACACAATGGAAGAATAATAAAAAAGAAAGCTCCAGCGTTCACATGAACAAGAAAAGCAGAACGTCAGTTGGAGACCAGCAGGTTGGCAGTCCTGGCAGAGACATTACACGCTACCACCCTCTTGAGACTTGTTTGTGCCACCCTCAAGAGCAGGGGTAATTAATCCCCAATTCTCTGCCAACTTCACCTTCCACATGCAGACTGTGTCGATATGGGAAACTTTTTCCGGTTGCTTTCGAGGAAAATTGGAGGAAGCCATTTAAAAATCCTCAAACTAACTTGACTTTTACGTTCTCTGCCATGTTCTTGGAGCAAGTGTTCTATAACAAACAAAAAGAAGTACGTGTTTAGAGGCTTCCTTAATATAAAAGAAGAAAATATGTGTAGTATTTTTGTGTATCTGTTTATGAAAAGAATAGCTGAGAAACATGATTTGCTTAAATACCAAACCTGATATTTAAATTTAATATTTATCTAGAATGCATCAGGGATATTTTCAATATCAAAAAATCCTTCCATCTCAAATTATCCCTTACACGGGAAACATTTTGAAAATCCTAATCCTTTTAAAAAGAAACTGGCACTAACATATACGTAAAATATAAAGCTATTAACAGTGAAGCAAACAAATATATACAAATATAACAATTTGTAACTTAAAACTTCACTTATAAGAAATGATGATGTTTTTCTTATTAATTGTCCGGGATAGCTATTTCATATAAAACTTTTACACACCCTCAGCCGGAAACAAAGCTGTCACCATCGTTATGAATGCTAGATGTTAACATCTTCTTGTTAGTACTACCAAAATCTGAAAATAAAACAAATTTAACAACAGAATCGACTGCCGGTATTTCAAAATTCATTACGCGATGTTTGTTTTTTAAAATAAATATCTTTTCCCAAACCATTAAATCTATCGGAGCATTAATTGTTTTAATGATTTAACTTCTGGATTTATTTCATGGTTAAATGACGAAAAATGATCTGCTAGGTCGATTTATCAGTCTTTTTGTACTTAATGTTAAGAGAATGTTCTTTTGTTCTGGTTTCTAAATTACGTTTTGTCTTTCCAATATAAACTTTATCACAATTGAAACAATTAAACTGATAAATACCAGACTTTTTATTAATGATATTTCTACCCTTAAAAAATAAAAGACGATTATAATTTTTAAAAATTTAATTACCATCCTTGGGTTAATAAACATTTTCAAAACATTTTTAAAGAATTTGGTATAACTTTAGTTCCCAAAAATAAATATAGTATTAAACATTTATTGCATTTCTCTAAAAAACACAAAATTCCTAATAATAAAAAATCCGGTATTTATCTATTTAATTGTTTCGATTGTGATAAAGTTTATATTGGAAAGACAAAACGTAATTTAGAAACCAGAACAAAAGAACATTTTCGTAACATTAAGTGTAAACAGACGGATAAATCGGCCGTAGCAGATCACTTTTCGTCATTTAACCATGAAATAAATACAGAAGTTAAATTATTAAAACAATTAAATGCTCCGTTAGATTTAATAGTTTGGGAAAAAATATTTATTTTAAAAAACCAACATCGCGTAATGAATTTTGAAATACCGGCAGTCGATTCTGTTCTTAAATTTGTTTTATTTTCAGATTTTGGTAGTACCTACTAACAAAAACATATTAACATCTAGCGTTCGTAACGATGGCGACAGCTTGGTTTCCGGCTGAGGTAAACGTTTTACAAGAAATCACGGTCCTGGACCATTTATGAGAAAAATATTATCATTTCTTATAAGATAAGGGAAGTTATAACTTACAAATTGCTATATTTTTATATATGGCACTAACATGTCTATTAAAATATATGTTTAAAACATTTTCATAAATTAATAATGTCGTCTTTATTCTGAATGACTTTTGTATAACTCGTAAACTGTAATAGTTAAACTGAAATGGAGTTTTTATTTATGTAACTTCTTTAACTGTCCAGCACTTCATTTTATAGTAGGAGTGAAAGATGCCTTAATTTTGCTCAGAGGTCTTTTTACAGCCTTGAAGCAATTTTACGTGCTGTAAATCTATAAGGAACCATCAGTTTTACTTCACATCCGAAGGACACCATGCTACGGATTATTACGCCCGAAAACTTATATTGCTCTTCGCTGGGTTTGAACCCGCGACCTCGGGAACTTACAGTATACCACAGGAAAGAAATTCTTCTGGGAATGAGACGCAGGGGGTTTGAGAAGGTTCCTACACCCTCCCGCGGTAGTTTATGTCACTCCATATCAGTCCAGTTACAGACCATACAAATACATTCTGATGGCTTCTACTTTTGTGAATGAATCTTCTCGGTTTTAGTGTACAGAGTGAACAGGGCGAATGTTTGTTAACGGTTTTACTCCTTGTGTAGCATGCGTTCCCTAACACACACATTCGCTGTCCTTGTCCCACTTTGTAAGGGGACGCATTCCTCTCAGGGACTTACCTTGCGTTGGTGAACAGTACCAGCACGTTACCGCTGGACCATGGACGACGACAAAATTGTTAAAAAGTCGTATCACTCATAAACATAGACCCCTTATATCACACAATTAATGTCAAAATAAATGTTTCTTTTCTTCTCTCTTTCTTTCATTCTATCTTTTTTTAATAAACATTTTCGAAATATTTCTCTTTCTCAAATAGAAATGGCTGTTCATTTTTTTTAAAGATATGTCTTAGGTATGTAAAGAGCATGGAATTTGCTTGTTCTTGTATCTACTTCATGTTACTGAAGATAAATGCCCTTAGCAGTAGTTTTATTACATATGCCCTAATAGGTACAATGGGAATAGGAGAAAAGAATAGATAATCAGTAATCAAAACTTTTTATATAAGATGGCTTTGTCATTTATTTCCCTTTACATGGTCAAGGTAGAAAGAAAGGAATAACTATTTGAAAACTGAAACCATTAGCATGGAGTATCTTCAAAAAAGTTATCTCCGAAAAAATATTTAACATAAATATGTGTTTTAATGAGATCTAAATGTTTTGTGTATTAAGATTTCATCTCCGTTATCACTTCACAACATCTCTCTTTCAGGTTAGAAGTGTGGGCGGATGTCTCGGCGTTGCATGGCAGGATGATATGCTCCTGGTAAACACTTCTTCCTCCGGTAGGACGGTCTCTGGTCTCCGAGTTGGCCTGGTGGGCTGTTTCAGGACTACAGTAGGGTGATATGCCAGTTGTACCAGCCTGTCGGGGAGTTTGCTACTTGTTAATAGTAGGGACCCAGCCATCTGCACTGTAGTGCCTCCTTGGGTCGTCCGCCTCTGTCTCTCACCTCATCCTTCCTCCCGAGGATGCCCCACTGAGGGCATAGGTACAATAGACCAAGACTGGTCGCAGTACCGAGTCCCCTCCGTAGCGTAGTCCAATCCAATGTTTATCTCTAACGGTTTACCAGTTATACAAAGGTCATACAGAACTAAGAGCACTTCTGAGGACATTCCCAGATTCTTAGGTACATTTTAATGTCGACGAAAATATATTAAACATATTCGGGCTCAAACGACCTAGATGTCGACAACACAGGACTTACTCACTGTTAAAAATATGGCCAGTTTAATCAAAATCGTTAGTCATTAAAAGAGAATATATTTTCGGAATTTTGCTTATTTTAAAGGGTAGTCTGAGGTACGGTTGATTATCTCAGATATCGCGTCGTGTAATTAAGAGGATTTGAAACTTAAATATCAAGTTAATTATTTAACCAACATTACGCTTTTTTTAATTATGTTATTGACACTGTTCCTTAGCAAGAGAAGTAAAGCCGGTGGTCCCATAAGTTTTAGCAGAGCCAAGCGGTATTTCACACCCAAAAAGAATGAAGCATTGCAGTTAGAGCCTTCATTAAACACACATGTGTGATTTTTTTTTTTTTTTTTTTTTTTTTTTTTTTTTTTTTTTTTTTTTTTTTAAATTTTAACTGAAGAAGATCTTAGAAAAAGATCCGGAGTTTCTTTCAAACGTAATCACTGCTGATGAAACTTGCCTACATCATTTTGACCCTGAGAGCAATCAGCAAAGCTCAGTGTGGAAATCTCCTTCATCACCAACCCCCCAAGAGCAAAAGTGGTTACTTCTGCTGGGAAAGATATGGTCATCTCATTCTTTGATATTCCTGGAATGGTTTATTAGCATGTTGTACCTGCATACACATCAGTAACTGGACAATACTACAGGGATGTCCTGAAAATATTGCAAGTCCATATTAGGCGCAGAAGACCACATTTCCGTGAAGCAGGATGTATGCTGCACCACGATAATCCACGGCCGCATATTGCCAATGTTGTTGCTGAATATCTTGCAAAAATCAACGTGAATTGCATCCCTCATACTCCATGTGACTTTTTTCTATTCCTTAACCTGAAGAAACGCCTTCGTGGGAGGTATTATCCATAATCAGAAGCAGTGGTGAAGGCTGCGGAGGTGATTTAGAAGGAGCTCTCAAAAATGGTTTCCAGCATGTCTTTGAAGACTGGCAGAAACGCTGGGACAAGTGCATCGAATTCAGGGGAGGCTATTTTGAGAAGGACCATCAAAATTATGAGGATGAGTAAAGGTACGTTATCAAAAAAAAAAAAAAAGTTATGTTCATTCTTTATTGAACAGCCCTCGTATCTTGGAAATCAAATGAAACTTTTGAGTCCAAAATCCATATATTTGATACTAGATTACTTGGTATGTACAGCACAGAGCCTGGTGTTTGGAACTAAATATGTCCAGAAATAGCAAGGCTTTTGTTCTCTCCCTTACGTTCACCAGACCAGACAAAGCCATAATTCATGGCTCCTACAAAGCAGGATTAATTCCTCCTTCATAAAACACAATTTCTCGATATAACGTGCAATATACATGCAAGTCACCGCCTCCTGGAACGGCCAACCTCACAAGCAGCTTTCTCTTGTTTTACAAAATACCGATATTTAGGGACTTCATTTGTTTTGTAATCTTAATATTTTATTCTAAATTTAAGGGGAGGGGGGTGGAAATCTGAAGTGTTACCATTCAACTTTCCAGCTCTACCAATTCTTCAGCAAAATAAGCCAAAAAATGCTTTAATTTGAGGAAAGTTAACTGTCTTGATAATTTCTCAAATTGTATATGTAAATCTGAAAATCAAATTGAGAAGAAGTAACTACTTAAAGAATGAATATAGTTACCTTAGATTATTAAATATTATACAATTTAAAAATTATGAAAAACACTTAAGGATCAAGAAAATAAGTTGTAATATAAAAACATATGTGTATAAAATATAGACAGTTGATTGAGGAACGGATAACATTGTAGGAGTTAGGCGAAGCCAACAAGTAATTACTTACAAAGCAGACATGTATCTCTAAACAGAAGATTCAATAAAAATGTAGCACCCAGGAGTATATCTTGAAACTTAGATAATATACAATTATTATAACTTTTCAGTGCTTCGCACGATTTTAAAATACTTGTATTTCGTTTTACAAGAAACGAATGTATAAAAAGAAAATTCCTAATTAGGAGAATTATTTTCTGAAACAACCGATACCTTAAAATGATATTATTTAAGTAGCAGTCTTATAGTTAAGTCCACGTCAAGAGTTCCGTAATCCAGTAACTGCTCTGTAAATAGACCACATGTAAGATTTGGGGGAAAAAATGTAAAATAAACAAAGAAAATAACAAACCTGCTAGAACGTCAGGAACATCTGAAGTCAAAGGACCACCATGACATCGAACCCAGGAACCACAACTAAAAGAAGAGTGGAAAGAAGACATAAAACTTTCACAGTTTACAATCTGTATATTTTATTTTAAAGAATAGCAGTTAAATTTAACATGTATTATGTATCTGAGAGTTGTTCAAATTAAATGAAAATCAGTAGAGAAAATGTATTTTTTTTAAATTAACGTCCTCCAATGTTAAGTCGTATCGGACGATGAATAAAAGATCCATAGAGACTAGAGTTACCGGGCATTCATCCTTTAGGATAAGGGAAAACACCAGAAAAACCTTATCCAGATACTCACCCTGACCGAGATTCAAACACGGGACCTCTTGAACGTGAAGTAGACACATTATCACCTGCGCTACAGAGAAAATAAATGAATGTTATGGAGTAACGTTTTTCAGGAACATCTGAACATAATTACTTTGTTGAGACAGATGAAGTTGGACAGAATTTCTGTTAGATCACTGAAAAACAAAACACTAGCCAGTGATCAGATAGGGAAATGATCAGCTTGTTACTGATAGCAATAACACACATAGACAGTTAGCAAGCTGATATCGTAAATAAGAAAATTAAATATTTATGAATCATATAAATTAGATATGCCACAACAAATGCAAGTGTGAATGCCTTAGAATTTATCCCTAATACCTAATGTAGACATTAAAAACCAGCTAAGGGCAATTTAACACAAGGGTATAGCAACACGAATATCTAATACCCCTATAAGTGATAGAGAAATCGTTTAACCTGGCATTTTCCATAACATTTCCATCCCTCTCGGTCGAATGGTGAAGTGCTTTTCCTATTTTCACTTTCTTCTCGTTAGTCACCCTCTTTTATGTTACTGGACGATTCCGAGGCTGTGTGTCAGTAGAGGCAGGCAGATGGCGCAGAAGTTAGCGGGCTGGAACTTCTCGGCTTCACAGACGGATTGAGCCATTCTCCGATGGATTGGGCAGGTCGCTGCGAGTGCTCAAGCCCATAAATATTAGGGAACTGCGTGTGAACAAGGCGCAAGCTAATTATCATCCATCTTCAATGCTGCGCTACGCATTGGTTATTTTCCATCTACATGGAAACAAGCTGAAATTATAGTCTTCCACAAGCCCAACAAGCCTAAAAATCTTCCATCAAGTTATAGACCAATCAGTTTCTTACCTACCCTTTCTAAGGTGTTTGAAAAGATTATTCATAAACGTCTTTCTAATTTTTTGATTTACAATCAAATAATTCCGTCTTTTCAGTTTGGCTTTCGCCCGTAGCATGCTACCACTCAATTGCTTAGAATCACGCAGTCTATCGTACAAGGTTTCGACAACAGCCACTACACTGTAGCAGCATTCCTAGATGTCGCCAAGGCATTCGATAAGGTGTGGCACACTGGACTACTACTTAAAGCACATCGCATTGGTCTCACTTATTATCTTCTACAAATCATTTCAAGTTTCCTCACAAATAGAACTTTTGTGGTGCGCATTGCTGGTTTCACATCCACCCGACGGCCCATCTTAGCAGGTGTCCCTCAAGGTTCAGTACTAGCACCATTGCTCTTTAATATCTACACTTATGATCTATCTGCTACAACTCCAATTTGCCCGGCTTGACATGCTGATGACACTGCTCTCTTTTATTCTCACACCGATATCCGTCATGCCATTCATGAACTGCAAACTGCCCTGGATCAACTAGCTCACTGGTTCTCTAACTGGCGTATTTTCCTGACACTAAAAATACAGAGGTTAAGATCTTCTCTTTACGTCCTTATAGGGATCCTCCTTCACTACAGCTTCTCGGGGAACAGCTCTCATGGTTACCAATCAGTGTGCCAGTGAAGTATCTTGGGGTGCTACTGGACACTCGACTAACTTGGAACGCCCACATCTGTCGGTCTGTTACACTTGCGTCTGCACGGCTCTCAAAACTACCCTTTACTCAACAAGCGTACCTCACTTGGTTATGATTCCTCCCTTCTTATTTATAAATCTCTAGTCCGTCCCGTTTTTATCTATGCAGCCCCAGTCTGGGGTGGCAGCAGCAAGACTAATCTCCGCCGACTGCAGGTACTATCAAACAAGGTGCTTCGTACAGCTACAAATGTTCCATGGTTTGTCAGAAACCAACCACTTCATCACGAGTTTGGTCTTCTACCCGTTCACCAGTACATCCGCCGGCTGGCACGATCTTTCTTTTATCATCTCCAGGAGGTTCCTGTAGCTGTTACCTACAGTGGCCGCAATGGAAATATTTACATGGTAATAAAGACAACAAACACTGGCTGTACATGATTTTATTTCGAACTTCTCCATACAATCAGTACTTGGTCATATTTCCCTTAACTTGTATCACCTTCATGAGTCTTCTAGGCATCGAATCTGCTATATTTTCATATTTTTTGTCCATTTCCACCTATAACTTCTTCAATGCCTCCTGCAGCTCCTTAATATTTGATAGTTGCAGCTCTTCAGTTTTATTTTTCATTTGATCCCAAGTTTTTTCTATTTGCTTTAGGTCAGGAGAATCACCAGGCCAGTCAAGTACAGCTATATTATTGTCATTTAGGAACTTCTGAAGCATCTTTGTTCTGTGAGCAGGGGCACCATCATGCATAAAGAACTGACACTGATGAATTGGCAAAAATGTGACCAAATGCTGTTGCAACACTTCCCTTCATTGTTGCATTTTTAGGGAGAAAGTACAAGCCACCTCTACCATAATTACCACTAAAGGTACCCCATACCATCACACTTTCTGAATGTTTAACAGTTTTGACCATCAATTTTTGATCATATCGTGACACATGTTTTAGGTTAATTAATGGAAATTAATTATTCTTTCACACTGGCCGTGTGTAGGCTAAATTGTGGAAACGTAGAGTCAGACTGAAAAATTCAATGCCATAGCCGGGATTTGAACCACGGAAGCCCGGGCCTTAAAGTACTTCCAATATGTAAGTCGCCATTAAGGTAGTTGTCTCATGTGTGTATGAGAACTCCTAAGTGGTTTACCGGGAAAAATACGAGTCAGTTGGAGAATTTAATGTCATATCGGCAGGTTGGCCATAGTAGCACAATGGTAGTGCGGCTGGACGGAAACCACAAGATCCTGGTTCAAATCCCGGCTATGGCATTGAATTTTTCAGTCTGACTCTACGTTTCCACATGTTTTAGCCTTCTCATTTTTTGGATTTTCCTCCGACCAATTTGAAAGTGCTTTCATCAGAAAACATTACTTTGCGCTAGTCCTCTGATGTACAGTGCTGATATGTTTTGCAGAAGTTTACCCTTTTCTTCATCATAGCTTCAGTTAGAAGAGGCTTCTTTGGAGCACACCGAATTGGTAAACCTAAGTCTTTTTGAAGCCGATGCTGAATAGTCCGGATTGCAACACTTTTGAGCAGTTCTGGATGATTCTTTTTCAAAGCTGCGGCTGTAATCCATTGATTAGCTATCACTTCACGTTTTAGAAGGTTATCAGTCCTTGGAGATGTCTTTCATTTACCACCTGAGCCTGTTTTTCGAGTTGGTGTGGTGCCACATGGCAAAGGTGCTGTTATGTTTTTCAGGTCGTAAATGGCTTGTCTTGAAACCTTGAGATCAGCAGCTATACGAATTACAGAGGTACCTTCCTCTAACAGAGTTAAAGCACGAGTCTTCTCCTCACAAGTGAGCTTCTTGCGTCTCATTTTTGTGTATTGGATGCAGAAATACACACCTTCAAAAACCGCATTGAGATCAAAAATCGTATGACAACAAGTTGCTGCTGTGCACTCGAGAATCATGTGATTTGCAGCTCCGCCCGCCTTTTTTTGTAGTGGTGGGGGAACAACAAACTGAGCGCATTGTGTATGTAAAGATTTTCCTTGCATTTAAAATATAAAGATTTCCATTGCGGTGACCACAATCTCGGCGCTCGCACTCGCCAACCAACTCGCCTCAAGCGTAGGCTGCCACAAGATCTTCTCCTGAGTGATCTCTCCAGTACAGACAGACTTAGTCCTCAATTTGTGTTACAGTGATCCTGCCATATTTAGCTAGAGTCGTTCACGGCTACCTCAATTGTTATGTATACTTTTACAAATTTCTCAATAAACATCTGTAAAGCGTTTTTGATAGATAAGAGTCAACATGAAAAATGCAGTGCCATGGCCGGGACTTAAACCACGGATCTCCTGGTTTCCGTCCAGTTGCTGTTAACCTTTGAGCTCCCATGGCCAACGTGTCGTCCTGACATTAAATTCTCCAGTTGACTCGTATATTTCCCCGGAAAACCACTAGGGGCGCTCGCCTCCGAGATACACCGTTTGTGACGACTTAAGTCCCAGGCTTCATTATTTAACTCTTATTAACTGGAGAATTTAATGTCAGGACGGCACGTTGGCCATCGTAGCTCAAAGGTTAAGAGCGACTGGACGGAAACCAGGAGATCCGTGGTTCAAATTCCGGCCATGGCATTGAATTTTTCATGTTGGCTCTATCTATCAAAAACCTTAACCTATATACGGCTAGTGTGGACAAATGATTAATTTCTATCAATTAACTAAATTAATAAGAGTTAAATGATGAAGCCTGGGCTTAAGTACTTACGATAGTAAGTGGCTACAAACAGTGTATCTCGAATGCGAGAGCCCCTAGTGGTCTACCGGGGAAATTTACGAGTCAACTGGAGAACATAATGTCCGGACGGCACGTTGGCCATGGTAGCTCAAAGGTTAAGAGCGACTGGACGGAAACCAGGAAATCTGTGGTTCAAATCCCGGCCATGGTATTGAATTTTTCATGTTGACTATCAAAAACCTTAGCCTATATACGGCTAGTGTGGAGAAATGATTAATTTCCATCAATTAACTAAAATCTGTAAAGCGTGCTTGCTGATCGATGGATAATAAAAAATAAAAAAATAATAAAAAAAAATCGTGTGTGTCTGTCGTGCGCATTTCCTCCCGTTACTTAACCCATCTCGATCCCTTCTCAGTTTTGCACCTAAGCCACTTTGACCATTAATACAGAAGAATAGACATAAATGCAGATATTCGTAATGTTGCGTGGAACACGTTGATATACCGATCAGATGTAAATCACTTCGGCAGTACATTATATTGTTTGCTTGTTCGCCAGTTTGGCATTCACCCAACCAGCCAGTCTAGCCAAACTGTTGAATTCTTCAACGTAAACACAAGTACACATTTACCAGCGTTCCCACTTAATGATAAATTGCTTCTGTCGTAACACAGCTTTTGGTAGCGATTTATTTATGTAAAATATAGCAAATATTCTTTCGAAAATGTATGTTTCTTTTTGCTTTATGTTGATCTTTGTTTACGTACATTGATACAGCACAATGGGATCCTTGGTTCGAGCCTCAGCTAGAACAAGCACATTACTCATGATAATCTTCAACTTCTCAGGGTTTAAGCCATCAAGGCTCGTTTCGTTCTCATAAATTTCAAATTAAATGTGTTGTGTCTATCTTTTTCTTGGTCTACCAATATTTCTCCTACCTAATGGTTTGTAATTTAAAACTAATTTTGGGATGCGGCTATCATTCATTCTGTCGACATGTTTCTTCCAGTTATTTCTATATTCTTTTACTCTATCTGTTAGCTTAAAAATATTCAATTCTTTTCGAATGTCCTCGCTTCCTTGCATATCTACAAGATTATACCCTGCTACATCTCTTAAAAGCTTCATTTCCACTGTTTAAATCATTTGTTGTTCTTTTTTGTTGAAGTCCAAAATTCACTGCCACTACTTTATAAAACTTCAATTTAGTCTCTCTTCTTGTATTTTTAAGGTTCTCTTTATGGTGCCGCATATACCATTACATTTTTTGATTTTATTTAAAATGTCGCTATTTTTCAAATAAGAGATATTGCAAGGGAGGGCAGGTAGTAGCGTTGTGACGTCAGCTCCGCCAGCTCTCACCGCAAAATATGCTCCCGAACGAAACGCAGGTTAGCGTGTGACGTCACCGCGCTAATTACTGCTGTCGAAGGGGAAGGAATAGTTTGATATGTACGGGTAGGAAAGACAGGAAACCTATTGGGTGTTAATAATATGTACAACTTACATCTTGGGTGTTGTAATATTAATACTGACTGCTTTAATTACACAATTGGTCATAATTTATAAACAATTACATTTTGGCTCTGTGTTATGAGAAAATATATAAAACTTCAAACTCGAGTGTATCTGAAGGACAGGCATGTTATAAAGTAAATAAAATAAAACATCAAGTAATTTTCTCTGCAAATTAGGGGAGATCCATTCAGAACAAAATCAGGTGGACATTTTCCGACACTTTCTGTTTCGTTTTTCTTTAACTAGTTTATCAATGTCAGGACGTAATGTCTGGGAAATTTGTAGTCGAAGACTGCATGTTAGATTGTGATCCGACAAGGTACTTCGGGGTTTGGACTTAGCTAAAAAAAAGTGTTCACACACATATGTCGAGCCAAACATACACAATATCCGTGCGACAAGTGAATACAACCTCGGAAATCTGGCTTGGGGGACATTCTTGTCAAAATCAGCAAAGTCTTTCTTGTGTGTATGTTTGTCCTTCAATAAATCGTCACATTGTAAATTTAAGAGTTCCATTAGGTACGTGGCAGCTACATTGTTGTCATCGGGTGCGCTAGACCTGACCGAACCCTCAAATTCTGTACTCACAGCGCCATTTAGATAGGCAACTTGGTACTACATGGCTCTTACCTGACGTCACACGCACTGCAGGCCTCGCTCCCGGCTAAAACACGTCACAACTCTCGAAGCTGTCTTCCTCTGAGATATTGCAACCAATATACCTAATTAAAGCAGTTGACTTGTTCTATGGATTTTCCTTCTAATAATATTTTGGCTCTTATGGTATTGGATACCTTGAAGGCTAAAACTTTAGTTTTGTTTATAAAGATTGTTAAACTTTTTTGACAGACAGTGTTATTTAATATATGTAAGGCTTTTTGTAGATCGTTTTCTGAGCTAGATATGAGTACTTGATCATCTGCAAATAATAAAGTATCTAAATATCTATTTCTAATTATAAAATGCGAATCTAATTTTGTCTGCCAATCAGATCATTTTCTAATGATAGTTAATATTATTGTATAGCTAGCACTAAACTCCATACTGCAAAGTTAAATAATAGAACTAAGCCTTTTTTTAATTTATGTCTTCCAACGTTAAGTCATGTCGGACGATGAATGGAATTGGTGAAATGATGCTCAAATGAGTCCGGGGTCCATAGAGCTTAGAGCTACCCGACATTCGTCTTTCAGGATAAGGGAAAACCCCGGAAAAACCTTATTCTGGCAACTCAACCTGACCGAGGTTCGAACTCAAGACCTCTTGAACGTGAGGCAGACACGCTACCATCTACGCTACCGAGGCGGGCATATCATGTGTTGTATTCACATGAGTTTCTCTACTTATTTATGCCAAAATTATGCTTAAACACACTGCTTTGTGGCCATTCAGATAAACGTTTGTTGAAATGGATAAGTCGAGTCGGACTGAAAAATTCAGTGCCATAGCCGGGATTTAAACCACAGGTCTGCCGGTCTTCGTGCGGCTGGTAGTTGACCTAACCACTACTTTACACGCCTAAGAGGGAAAAAAACAAATAACGACTTCCTACTTGAAAAAAGTATAAGTATTGGAAAACTAAAACCTATAACAAGAAATATTTCTAAAATGGCTAACTCCACAAATGTGCGTGTATATACCAGCTGAGTCAGCTGCGCCTATTTATTCTTATCTATGCAACCCGCACTTTATAGTCTAATGTGAGAACATTGACTTTTTAGCACAAAAACCGTTATTATAGCTCTGACCTTCTAATCAGTATTATCGCAATAAGCCCTGAATGAGGACTAAGAAGTTGTTAAAAAATTAAACGAATTTACACTCTACAAAGTTTCTGTATCTCCTAACTGAAAACTTGTTGATCTAATATCATTATTTACTTTAGTTAAATTGTCATCACTGCCATTACACAATGAAGAAACCAATTTTTTTTTGGAAGAATCAATTTTCACTTCACATTCATCGCCAATGTTTGAGGTTGTGTTTGACGAAGTCAATATATTGTCATGTGTTACTACACGTTTTCCATTTTAGGGGTTGTAACTCTTTTATTGTGTAATCAGGATTACTTAAACTATTTATACTGGTTCCCAAGATGATTTCTTACACCAAAATTATTGCCTCTTCCCATCTTGAGAACAGCACTAGTAATTCAAAACATACTAAGCAAAGCATGGAAGCACGATTCCAAATTATAATTCTCTGATATATTGGGGTGTGTACTTTAATTAAATAAGCCGGCAATATTAACTTATAAAACGTTTTAAAATTATTAATATAATCGAATAATGCAACACTGGCATAAAAACACGAAACCATAAATTTATAATAGGTAACTGAACATTGCAAACTCTCGCGGATGCAATTCGTACTCTGCGTGTACTATATAAGAAACGCCACAGCGTTCCCTCAGCGGGGAGGTCCGAAGCTACAGGGCAAACTTATCAGTGCATCTGCACCGGTTAATAGGCGTTGTCGTACTGTTACCTTGGCGCGAAATGCGACTCTAGGCCACGGAGTACAAAGTGGCACCAACCCATGTAGCGACTATGACTTCCCTTTTGGTTTATTTTATAAATATTTACTATTGATCTATGTATCAATTATTCAAACATTTTCGGTACGAAGTCTAAACAATTAACACATAAGTTTGTACATGTTATCTATAGCATATGCATCTACTGTTATTAATATGGCTGTCTGCCCGCCTCTGTAGCACAGGGGCAGCGCGTCTGCGTCAAGCTCAAGATGTCCCCAGTTCGAATCTCTCAAAGTTATCTGAATGAGACTTTTCCCGGGTTTTCTGTGATTATAAAAGTTGAATGTAGGGTAACTCTAAGCTGTATAAACCCTGGGCGCATTTGAGCATCGTTTCTTTCATCGTCTGATATGACATAAGGTATTTATTTATTTTTAAAAAAAATGTAACTTCTTTCTACAGGGGAAAAGTAACGATGATAATATGTAATAATAATAATAATAATAATAATAATAATAATAATAATAATAATAATAATAATAATAATAATAATAATAATAATAATAATAATAATAATAATAATAATAATAATAATAATAATAATAATAATAATAATAATAATAATAATAATAATAATAATAATAATAATAATAATAATAATAATAATAATAATAATAATAATAATAATAATAATAATAATAATAATAATAATAATAATAATAATAATAATAATAATAATAATAATAATAATAATAATAATAACAACAACAACATTGTGAGGACAACGCAAACGTCACTTTACTTGTCACTAACGCTGTTGAACGTAATTGCTCTTCTATTACTGCTGAGACTGGTAATTAAAGATTTCACATCTTCGGGTCCGGGCTTTGTGTCTGCGTGACTATATGCTCTCATCTGACACTTATGTTGATGATGTGCTACTGTATAAGGATGGCTCAACATCTCGTTTGCTTTTATTTACTGTACCATGTTCCACCCGAAAGTTCCATATTGAGATATCACTGCAAATTCACGTTTTGATATCCCCTTAAATAGTTAAATAAAATCAAGGATGGTATGATAAATGGTATCTAGTTATAATAATGTATTGATGAAGTAATTAGATATATATTTATTAGAATTTACTTCTAAAAATATTTAAGATTCTTTTTTTTTAAATTTCAAATTTTCACTCATCTTTCTATAAGTACATTTAGAAAAGAGTTTAAGTATTGCTTTAGTTCCAGAAAAATTTAGACTCGTAGCTGCAGTAGTTTTATAAATAAGTTTTATGAAGTTAAAAAAAAAAGAAAAAAAAAACAGAGAAAAACAGCATTGAAGTTTTGTTATGTTGCAACTACACCTCAGAATTTCCTCATATCCATATTCTGCATCTTTTACATCATCAGCATCCTTCCTCTTTCGTTTTTCACTCCTTCTCTTCTTCCTAAGACTCCATGGTCACTTGTTCTATGCTATTATTAATTATTTTGTTAAATTTGACGGGGGGGGGGGGGTTGCTGGTAAATTGAGAACATCAGCCAATATCTTACCTGTCTTACTTCCCTTGCCAATGCTTCTCAAGACATAAGCAAACCTTACATTTACTTCTGCACCACTTTTAATACTTCTGGATGTTTCAAATGTATATTTTTTATTGCACTTTTGGCAACTGAGTGATAATGTAGGCAATAATCCATTTGATTTTTTGGTGTCCTCTGATACGAAAGCATTTTCCATTTTCACAAAATTTACACTATACAAAGTTTCTATATCTACTAACTGAAAACTGGTTGATCTAATATCATTATTTACTTTAGTTAAATTGTCATCACTGCCATTACACAATGAAGAAACCAATTTTTCCTGGAAGAAGTAATTTTCACTTCACATTCGTCGCCAATGTTTGAGGTTGGATTTGACTAACTCAATATCTTGTCATGTGTTACTACACTTTTTCCATTTTAGGAGTTGTAACTCCTTTTATATGCCTAATTGAGATTACTTAAACTGTTTATACTGGTTCCCATGCCGATTTCTTACAACAAAATTACTGCCTCTTCCCATCTCGAAAACAGCACGAGTAATTCAAAACAGATTAAACAAAGCATGGAAGAATTAACATCAGATTCACTGATTGATATTAATAGAAAAAAACAAGGACTTCCTTTCCTAATAAGGGTGTGCTCTGGAATATAGCTTCAGTAAGGTTACAACCAAGGAGAGAACAGTTACAAATGGCTAATAGGGGGCGTGGCATTTCATTTTATTCATCGTCAGATATGTCTCAACGTTGGGGACTTTCTCTTATCCTGAAATATGAATGTCTGGTATCTCTAAGCTGTATGTACCCTGTACTCATTTGAACATATTTCATTCATCGACTGATATGACTAAAGTTGGAGATTTCCCTTATCCTGAAAGCTGAATGCCTGGCAACTCTAAGCTCTGTGTACCCTGTACTCATTGGAACATTATTGCATTCATTGTCCGATATGACTTAACTTTGGAGGCTTTCCCTTATCCTGAAAGATGAGTGGTAAATCTAAGCTCTATGTGGCCTGGGCTCATTTGAACATCACTACATTCATCTTTTGATATGACTTAACGTTGGAAGTTTTCTCTTATCCTGAAAGACTAATGTCTAGTACCTCTAAGCTCTATGTACCCTGTACTCATTTAAATATTTTATATAATTTTTATTGATCGATCAGCAGTAAAATGCTTTATAGATCAGAGTGAAAAGAAGGTTAGAGAACAATAAATTAAAGGACAATAACACTCAGGGGTAGCCTAACAGGCCACCCCCTAACTACATTAAGTTAGAACTCCAATAATATTCTCTGAGAAATTATGTTAATATTGAAGATGTAAGACAGACATCAAACACTAGCATCACTCGAATCAGATGTATCACTTTGAAGCAGGTCCTGTGGTAGTCTCCTTCAAAGGTGAGGGCTGGCGCGTGCGGACGCCGATGTTATAATGCAGCTCCTGGAACTTCTTGCAGTGCGGAAAAGAAACGACGAGCGATCCTGCGAATGTAGTCGTGAAGAGGTAACAGTCCTAGTTCGTGATGGAGCTGCTGATTAGGGATGAACCATGGAGCGTTGGTAGCGATGCGCATGAAGCGATTCTGTATAACCTGAAGACGACGCAGATGACATGTGCGTGCGGCCCCCCACACTTGGCAGGCATAAGTAATAAGCGGACAAACAAGTGATTTGTAGAGTAACAATGAAGACCCTTCTCAAAATGAGTATATTTAGGACTTTTAAATCTATGGGACAGGAAAAGAGATGTCGTTATTCGCTTCTACAAACATCATTTTATGAAATTTCACCCCAGAATGCCGTTCCGGCTCCCCTTAAGAAAGTTCTAGATCTATGAAGCGTTTCAATTATCTGAATACCTTTCTTGTCATCATTCAACAATTCCTCACATACCTTCCTTCCATCTTTAGAACGAAGCATTAAACTATAGTTAAGGGAATACAAGTTCCAGTAAACTTCTACTGAAGATTAAAGTTTGTTATACGGAGTAAAAGTTAAAACTATGGTATAAACGTAACCGGAGGTTTGTATTAAAGGTTGGCTACGTAACCGCCCGTATAATAGCATGTTAGTTACCACAAGGCGGTTGGTCTCTTTGCCACGCACAGACATGCATGTATCGATCCCCTCTCTAGTCACAGACTTCGGTATGATTCACATTTCCTCCATCCCCTATCATATAAACAAACTACACTTTTACTTTAAGGGGACATCAAGTGGCTAGAAGACCTCAAAATTATATTTTTAATATCTCTAGTACCCACTTAGAATAAAGTGCCTCTCTACGTGCGTGAGCAATTAAATTCAAAAGAAAATTAATTCCCAAAGCTAGCGTGTAAGCTCAGCTATTCCAGAGATCCTCTCATCACAAACTACACACATCTTCGAGAACTTTTATTGTTAAAAATACTTATAAAAGATAACTAAAACAGATCTACGTATTTGTATTGTATAATTTTATGTCTTTTATGGTTTGAAGTTATACAAATCTCATCCATGATAAGAAAAGGTTTCCAATGCTATATCTACAGAAAATTCAACATACGTAGGTAGATATTTTATATATCTTGCTTTTAATTTATGTCTTCCAACGTTAAATAACATAGGACGACGAATGAAATGATGCTTAAATGAGTCCAGGCTACCTAGAGCTAAGGGTTACCTGACATTCATCTTCCACGATAAGGCAAAACCTCCAACGTTAAGTCATATCGGACGATGAATGAAATGATGTTTAAATGAGTCCAGGCTACCTAGAGCTTAGGGTTACCTGACATTCATCTTCCACGATAAGGCAAAACCTCCAACGTTAAGTCATATCGGACAATGGATTAAATGCTGTTCAAATGAGTGCAGGGTACATAGAGCTTAGAGTTGCCACACATTCATCTTTCAGGATAAGAGAAAACCTCCAACGTTATGTCATATCGCAATATTAATGAAACGATGTTCAAAGAATACAGGATACATAGAGCTTAGAGTTACCGAATATTCATCTTTCAGGATAAGGGAAAACCTCCAACGTTAAGTCATATCGGACGATGAATGAAATGATGTTCAAATGAGTACAGGTTACATAGAGCTTAGAATTACCTGACATTCATCTTTCTGGATATGGAAAACCTCCAACGTTAAGTCATATCGGACGATGAATGAAATGATGTTCAAATGAGTACAGGATACGTAGAGCTTAGAGTTACCGAATATTCATATTTCAGGATAAGGGAAAACCTCCAACGTTAAGTCATATCGGACGATGAATGAAATGATGTTTAAATGAGTACAGGCTACCTAGAGCTTAGTCATCTTCCACGATAAGGCAAAAACTCCAACGTTAAGTCATATCGGACGATGGATTAAATGCTGTTCAAATGAGTGCAGGGTACATAGAGCTTAGAGTTGCCACACATTCATCTTTCAGGATAAGAGAAAACCTCCAACGTTATGTCATATCGCAATATTAATAAAACGATGTTCAAATGAATACAGGATACATAGAGCTTAGAGTTACCGAATATTCATCTTTCAGGATAAGGGAAAACCTCCAACGTTAAGTCATATCGGACGATGAATGAAATGATGTTCAAATGAGTACAGGATACGTAGAGCTTAGAGTTACCGAATATTCATCTTT